>CM044553.2:31507673-31699460 GCA_024416835.2 Perccottus glenii
AAGTTGTGACTTTGTTGTTGATATCTTATCGGGTATGGGTGTGGCAAGCCTGTAACGAGGTGGCCATTTTTGTGAAAATAAAATGTTTCTTAACTCTCAAACGCCTTCTCAGATCGAGTTGGACCCAAAAAGGCGTTCGTGCACATTCATGACCTGAACACAAAGATATGTAAATAAAAGGGTTATCTTTAGAAATGGCTCTCCAGCGCCCCCTACAAACTTAAAATGGGACCCAAGAATTTAGTTTGTCATAGAGACATGAAATTTGGTACACACATCTCTTATGTCATGACGAGCATAAAAGCCAATGACAACCACCCCCTATCTATAAATGTGTTGCCATAGCAACGTCCCAAATATGTGGAAAAAGTCAATGGAAAGTCAAGTGAAATTTTAGCAGGGCCCGGTTAATAGTGGGGTTTTAACTCGTAGTTTATTTCGTTGGCGGACAATATTCTTACCTGCCGCTCCGCGGTGCTGGTTGGCAGACTATAAAGGCGCTCGTCTTCCCTTGCGCCCCCTCTGACATCACGCATTTCCGGGTCACCTGGGTTATGGTTTCATCCGTCATCCCAGTGCCGCTGTATCTGGAGGCTCTGCGCTGTATCTTGTCCTCGCTTGTGGTTTGATTGTTGGCCTTCCTTGAACACGTTTCGCTGTGCGGCTATGTGGCTTTGCTCTACGCCCCCCCTCTCATCGTTAAATTGACGGGGCTCCCCCTTCGCGGTCCCATGAAGTGGACCGCTCTCTTACTACAATCGCCGGTACCGTGAGTTGGACAAAAGCCTACGCAATTGTGCAAATCGGCCGGAGGACTTGAAGCGGTTCGGCCTGATACAACTTAATTGCTCAGCTGGAACAGCGGCACTGGACGTCGACTCTGCTGCTCTGCTGCTTTGCTCTCTTTTTCTCTTTCTCTCTCCCTCTTCTTTTTTTATTTTTATTGTTTATGGTCGTGGTCAGTCTGCATCTTTTGTTTGTGTTTGTGTATTGAAACAACCGCTGCTATTGGACTATTGTGTATTGGCAACGGGTTGTGGGGTACTTTTAATGAATAATGGTTGCTATTTGTGTGTGTGTGTGTGTGCGTGCGTGCATGTGTGTGGTTGTGGTAAATGTTTTATTGGTGTAGAGCTAACAATTTAATTATTGTGTCATTGTAAAATAAAGGTTGACTCGATGTAGCGTGGCTGTCTCATGTTCAGTGGTGAATCTATGCGTGCCTTCAAGGAGGGGTAAGCAATCTGATTCTTCAGGTGAAATTCCTGAGGTGGCGTAGTTGGACTAAGTAACTTAGTATAGCCTATTTGATAAATTGTAGGCCTACCACTAGACAAGCGCGTGCTCGCGCGCACGAGCAACCCTCCTAACATACCCTCCGTCCTGCCATATTTGGCGTAGTTGACAGGATCTACCAAATTCTGCAAAGGCCCGTTTCATTTGGAGTCGACTGGTTATATGGCAATGGAATTTTTGTAGGTGTAGAAGTAGCTTCTTACCCACTCCTTGAGCAAGCTTGTATATTACTTTATTATATTATATTATTTTTGGACAATACGGGGTGGCTGTTTGATACAGCTCCTGTAGCGGCATCACCTACGTCCTTGGTGGAGGCCTTTCAGAAGTGTCATGTCACTTACTTGCAGCCTGCACCAAAGCGAGGTCAAGGTACGGGGAAAGAGGGCCTGCCGTATCCCCGGGGGCACACTGAAAATTGTGGCCACCACCTGTTGTGAGCAGTACTCAGGTGGTACTGTGTTGTTTGAACCGTTGGAGTCGGGCCTGCCTGCTGGCCTGTTGGCGTCTCCAGCGCTGGTTCAGGTTATTCGAGGGACGGCATATGTCCCTATTGTCAATGTGGGGGCCATTGACGTGTTGCTCTATCCTCGCACCGTGGTGGGCACTTTGGATGGGGTGACTGTTGCTAGCTTACCCGCAGGCGTGACTGAAATGGCATCTGCGGCTGCCACTGTGTCATCCCAAACTGCCTCCACTTCTGGGTCAGACCCCATGGAGGCTATTGATCTATCTTCTCTCCCGACGGAGGAACAGAATCAGGTGCGGTCTCTTCTGGGGAAGTATTCCTCAGTTTTCGCTGTTAACGATCAGAACTTGGGTTGTACCCACCTGGTCAGTCATGATATTCCACTTCTTGATGATGTCCCGGTTCGACAGCGCTACCGCCGTATTCCTCCGTCTGAGTATGAGCTGGTGAAGGAACACATCAATCAGCTCTTAGGGGCAAAGGTTATTCGTTAAAGCTCCAGCCCCTATGCCTCCCCAATTGTGCTTGTCCGTAAAAAGGACCGCAGCCTCAGGCTCTGTGTTGACTACCGTCAGCTCAATAGCAAGACCCGAAAGGATGCGTTCCCACTTCCTCGCATCGAGGAATCCCTTGATGCTTTGACAGGTGCACGCTGGTTTTCAACTATGGATTTGGCTAGCGGGTACAACCAAGTCCCGGTTACGGAGAAGGACCGGCCGAAAATAGCGTTTTGTACGCCGTTCGGGTTGTTTGAGTGGAACCGTATGCCGTTTGGCCTCTGCAATGCCCCCAGCACCTTTCAACGTTTAATGCAACGCATCTTCGGGGACCAACAGTGCAGTCCTTGCTCTTATACTTGGATGATATTGTGGTGTTTTCATCCACAGTTAATCAACATCTGGAGAGGCTGGACGTGGTGCTGGGACGGCTGCAGCAGGAAGGCCTGAAGGCTAAGTTGGCAAAGTGCCGTTTCTTTCAGCGGGAAGTGCGTTATCTGGGCCATGTCATCTCTGACAAGGGGGTAGCCACTGACCCGAGTAAACTTGAGGCTGTGGCTAACTGGCCTAAACCTACCACAGCCTCTGAGCTGCGTTCATTTTTGGGCTTTGCTAGCTATTACCGACGTTTCGTCGAGGGGTTTGCCACGTTGGCTGCACCATTACACCGTTGCGTGGCCGAATCAACCAGTAAACGGTCCCAAAGGAAGCTAGTCCAGAGTACCATCAGAGCATGGACTGAAGAATGCCATCAGAGCGGAGTTTCGGCCCCGGTCCTTGCATATGCCGATTTCTCCCTCCCGTTTATCTTGGAGGTGGATGCAAGCCATGGCGGCTTGGGGGCTGTGCTCTCACAAGAGCAGGGAGGCAAGATCAGGCCTATAGCATATCCCAGTCGAGGCTTAAAACCAGCCGAGCGTAACATGTCCAACTATAGCTCCCTGAAATTGGAGCTCTTGGGCTTGAAATGGGCTATGACTGATAAATTTCGCGAATACTTGTTGGGACACAAATGTGTTGTTTATACGGACAACAACCCATTGAGCTACATCTCATCTGCAAAATTAGGTGCGGTGGAGCAGCGCTGGGCGGCTCAGCTGGCCTCTTTCGATTTTTAGTTAAAGTATCGTTCAGGGAAGAGCAATAAGAATGCTGACGCATTGTCCCGCCAGCCACAACTCCCCCCATCGCCGGTGGCACCGTTGGTACCAGGTACCTCGCTGCCTCAGTTATTGCAGCAAACTCGGCAGATGGAACCTATACCGGCAAGTCAATCTTCTGTTACGGTCTTTCCTTACTACGCCCCAGGTGACCTTCATGCCCTCCAACAGGCGGATCCGGTCATTCAGGAGGTCATTGCCTTTTGGCGGCAAAAGCGGCAACCCAGCCATGAGCAGCGACAAGCTCTCTCTCAATCTGCCCTGGCTGTGCTGCGCCAATGGGACCGACTGGTAGAATTGGATGGATTGTTGTACAGACAGACCTTTTGCCCTGACGGAGGTGGGGCTGTGTACCAGCTACTATTGCCTAAGGCTCTAGTTCAGGATGTTCTCACTCAGGTCCATCAGGAGCATGGACATCAAGGGGTGCAGAGGACCCTAGCGGTGTTGCGTTCTCGCTGTTACTGGCCAGGTATGTCACGTGAGGTGGCACAGTGGTGTCAAGCTTGCGACCGATGTCAAGTCGCAAAGAATAACCATCTTACCCCCAGTAGCTTTATGGGCCATTTACTGGCCTCTAGGCCTAACGAGATTGTGGCCATTGATTTCACAATGCTGGAGCCGACCCCAACTGGTTTGGAAAATGTGCTGGTGATGACGGACGTCTTTAGTAAATACACACTGGCAGTCCCCACCAGAGACCAACGCGCATATACTGTGGCGCAGGTCCTGGTCAGAGAGTGGTTCTCCAGACTTGGCGTCCCTGCACGTATTCACTCAGACCAGGGCCGAAATTTTGAGAGCGCCCTGATCAAGCAGTTATGTAGCCTGTATGGGATCACAAAGTCGCGGACCACACCTTATCATCCAGCTGGTAATGGGCAGTGCAAGCGCTTTAACAGGACACTGCATAACCTTTTGCGTGCTTTGCCACCCTCTCGAAAACAGGACTGGAGTTCCTGTTTACCCCAGGTGCTTTATGCATATAATACTACTCCTCATCAGTCCACTGGGGAATCCCCATTTCTCTTAATGTTTGGTCAGGAACCACGGCTCCCCATTGACTTCTTGCTCGGATGTGTGTAGGACCCAGTGGCAGGGGGTGTCAATGACTGGGTTCAGGAGCATCAAACTCGACTTGCTTTCGAAGGGGCTAGAGAACCACTTAAAGTGTCGGCAGATCGCAGAAAAGCGAATTATGACAAACATGTACGAGCTGCACCCCTCCAGGAGGGTCAGTGTGTGCTATTGCGAGACTATAGCATAAAGGGTCGCAAGAAAACCCAAGACTTGTGGAGTTCAGTGACTTACCTGGTCATACAGGCACCAGAAGAGGGTGGTGCGGTTTATACAGTGGCCCCTGTTAATGACCAGAGTAGGACTAGAAGGGTGCATCGCTCTTTGCTGAAGGCTTGGGTCAGTGCTCCTGCCCCGCCTGTCCCAGATAGTGTGGTGAGTTTATTCCCTGCTGACCAGTCTATTGTAGAAGATGAACTGTCAGTCGATGGCGATTTGTTTCTGAGGCCGCTGCCCTTAGCGCCACTAGCAGTACTTCCACTTACTCAACGGGTTGTTTCCACTCAGACCACACCATGGCCGGTGCTGCAGCCCGATACGGCCCCCATTGCCTCGGGATCTTCTTTGGCTCCTCCTGTGGCGGTGGATCAGCCGTCTCCGGCTGTGACACCGGGGACTCTGGTCGTGGTGAGGTAACGGTTCGTAGATCAGTGCGTTCAACTGCAGGCCAGCATCTTAATATTCACCGCCTCCCGAGGACAGCAGCAGGACATTCGTCCAGAGTAGCGGCCCCCTCATCTAACGCAGTGTGTGCAGTGTTTAGGCCATGGTGCTAATGTGAGGGGGGTGGAATGTAGCAGGACGGTTAAAAGTGGGGTTTTAACTCGTAGTTTATTTCGTTGGCGGACAATATTCTTACCTGCCGCTCCGCGGCGCTGGTTGGCAGACTATAAAGGCGCCCGTCTCCCCTTGCGCCCCCTCTGACCTCACGCATTTCCGGGTCACCTGGGTTATGGTTTCATCCGTCATCCCAGTGCCGCTGTATCTGGAGGCTCTGCGCTGTATCTTGTCCTCGCTTGTGGTTTGATTGTTGGCCTTCCCTGAACACGTTTCGCTGTGCGGCTGTGCTCTACGCCCCCCCTCTCATTGTTAAATTGACGGGGCTCCCCCTTCGCGGTCCCGTGAAGTGGACCGCTCTCTTACTACAATAGACGGTACCGTGAGTTGGACAAAAGCCTACGCAATTGTGCACGTCAAAGTGGCCGGAGGACGTCGACTCTGCTGCTCTGCTGCTTTGCTCTCTTTTTCTCTTTCTCTCTCCCTTTATTTTTATTGTTTATGGTCGGGGTCAGTCTGCATCTTTTGTTTGTGTTTTTGTATTGAAACAACCGCTGCTATTGGACTATTGTGTATTGGCAACGGGTTGTGGGGTACTTTTAATGAATAATGGTTGCTATTTGTGTGTGTGTGTGTGTGCGTGCGTGCGTGCATGTGTGTGGTTGTGGTAAATGTTTTATTGGTGTAGAGTTAACAATTTAATTTTTGTGTCATTGTAAAATAAAGGTTGACTCGATGTAGCGTGGCTGTCGCATGTTCAGTGGTGAATCTATGCGTGCCTTCAAGGAGGGGTAAGCAATCTGATTCTTCAGGTGAAATTCCTGAGGTGGTGTAGTTGGACTAAGTAACTTAGTATAGCCTATTTGATAAATTGTAGGCCTACCATTAGACAAGCGCGTGCTCGCGCGCACGAGCAACCCTCCTAACATACCCTCCGTCCTGCCATATATATTTTATTATAATTTGGTATATTTTTTTTAATTATAATTTTTCTGTAAAATTATCCTCAATTTGACCCAGTAAACGTGCAACTAAAAGTCATTTTTATTGGTCCCAGACTTCAAGCCCGGCGAAAAACTTATGTATTTGAAGTCCCCGAAAAACAAAAAATACGAAAAATGACTCAGTGGCGTACCCTAGAAAAGTCAAAATACATTGTGCCTATGGAAAATGAAAGTCCATTTTTCCAATGTAGAAATACAAAACTTGGTACATCCATAGGACACCTCAGGGCAAACAGAAAAGTTTATTACAGCCATACCGTAAACTCAACAGGAAATCTACTATGTTGGGTGGAATGCGTGACCACCTAAATCGCACCCTTTGTGCTAAAGGCTTTTCATCTAAACAGCTCCAAATTTGGTGAGTATCATCTAGACACGTGTGCCAAGAAAGTTATCAATTTGTTTTTTGATACATTTGTGGCTGTGGTCGTAATGAGTCTGTGAAGAGGCAGCCATTTCTTTGGGAAATAAATGCCATTTCCCAATTGCCAGGATCCTTCCTTTAGAGGAGGCCCCTCCAGAGCCAAGGCTAGAGTCTTAGAAAACTCCTCAGAATCTTTTGGAACTTGTAAACTTATACTTTTAGACAAGTTATATTTACATTTTGCCTTTTTTGTCATGGCCAATGGCCCAGGAACCGGAAGACTCCAAAGCAAAACCCCAGACACAGGCAACATACACAGACAGGGTCAAGACATTTCACAAATAAAACCAAAACTCTAATACAAGCTAAAACAACAATCAGAAACATAACCCAAACTAGAAATCAGAATAAATAATGAAACCCACTAAGATTCTTAAAAGAACCATAACATCAAAGTAAACAGACAGACTACTTAAACAAACATGAATCCTGACAGTACCCCCCCCCACCTAAAGGCCGAACACCGGGCGGCCTACAATCCCCTAACCAAAAAACAAACCATTGACATAACCTGGGTGGGAGGAGGGGGTCAGGAAGGAGGGAAACAAGACAATTAGACACTGGCACAGGACACATATTGGGAACGGGCTCAAAGAGAACAGAGGCGTCGGGTCCGACCCTCGGAACTGGTCGGCCGGACGGGGCGCCCGGGGACAACAGAGGCGTCGGGTCCGGCCCTCGAAACTGGTCGGCGCGCTCGAGAAGGGAGGCGGTGCTGGGACAGGCACTAGGGGGGAAACAGGTGTGCCGGGACAGACAGACTCAGACATGGGGCACCCAGGATACTTAGACAGGGCGTTCTCAGACGGGGCAGGACTCAGGATCAGGCAGGGGCAGGACTCAGGACTCAGGAACAGGCAGGAGCAGGACTCAGGACTCAGGACTCAGGACTCAGGATCAGGCAGGGGCAGGACTCAGGACTAGGCAGGGGCAGGACTCAGGACTCAAGATCAGGCATGACAGAATCAGGCAGGGGCAGAATCAGGCAGGGGCAGAACTCAGGACCAGGCAGGGAACAAAAAACTCAGGACCAGGCAGGGAAACAAAGAACTCAGGACCAGGCAGGGAAACAAAGAACTCAGGACCAGGCAGGGGAACAAAGAACTCAGGACCAGGCGAGGGAAAAAATGACAAAAGGACCGAGCGAGGGAAAAAAATGACCAAAAGGACCGGGGGAGGGAAAGAATGACAAAAGGACGGGCGAGTGAAGGCTGACAAAGGAAAAGGAACTGGACGGGGCTGACACGGGAAAGGGAACCGGACGGGGCTGACACGGGAAAGGGAACCGGACGGGGCTGACACGGGAAAGGGAACCAAAAGGGGCGGACACAAGAGAGGGAATCGGAAAAATGAAAAAATCTGAGCCGGGGAAGGACCAGACGGATGAGCTCGGGCTGACCAGAACAGGAAAGCTGGGGATGGCCACACGGAAAACAGTCAAATATGCTGGGGATGGCCACACGGAAAACAGTCAAATATGCTGGGGATGGCCACACGGGAACAGTCAAATATGCTGGGGATGGCCACGCGGAAAACAGTCAAATATGCTGAGAATGGCCACACGGGAACAGTCAAATATGCTGGGGATGATGAGGATCCGGCGGAGGGGCACGAGAGTCCGGCGGAGGCACACGAGGGTACCAGGCGTAGAGGGAACCCAGGCGTAGAGGGAACCCAGGCGTAGAGGGAACCAGGCGTAGAGGGAACCAGGCGTAGAGGGATCCAGGCGTAGAGGGAACCAGGCGCAGCGGGATCCAGGCGTAGAATGCAGAATCTCCTTGAAGTCTCGGTAGCCCAGGTAGGCGCTGAGAAGTCTTTTAGGTGGCCCAGGTAGGCGCTGAGAAGTCTCTAGGTGGCCCAGGTAGGCACGAAGGCTCAGGAGGCACGAAGGCTCAGGAGGCACGAAGGCTCAGGAGAAACGAAGACTCAGGAACTAGAGTAACTCAAATCTTCAGCAGACTTGGAGGTTCAGCAGATTGCCCTGGGGTTGCGGAGTCTCAGTCTGGGCCAGGTCGTACTGTCATGGCCAATGGCCCAGGAACCGGAAGACTCCAAAGCAAAACCCCAGACACAGGCAAAGAGTTAAAAGTTTAATGGTCCAACAGTACAAAACAAAATCCAAGGAACAGGGAAAAACAAAGGCTAGGGTCCGAGCAGAAATAATCCAGGAATAGGACACAAGCAAAAATCAAACTAATGAAAACAACAGAACCTTCACAGAAAACACAGACCACGAAAGACAAGACACTGGGAAACACCAAACAGACTCACGGTTAGGGAGAAGACGACCTGGCACAGAGCAGAGGAACACACAGGTATAAATAGACACAGACAACAAGGGACAGGTGAAACACATCAGGGCGGAGCATGCAATCACACAGGAGGGAAAGACACAAGGCAGGAAGTCAATAAACATACACAGACAGGGTCAAGACATTTCACAAATAAAACCAAAACTCTAATACAAGCTAAAACAACAATCAGAAACATAACCCAAACTAGAAATCAGAATAAATAATGAAACCCACTAAGATATTTAAAAGAACCATAACATCAAACTAAACAGACAGACTACTTAAACAAACATGAATCCTGACATTTTTAAACAGGGGGGTGCAGCGATTCCTGAGTCATCTCAAATCTCCAGCCAGTACTTTGTTTTTCTCGCCTTAGCCCAAGCATAATCTATTATTTTCAAAGGTTCAGACAGCTCCAAAAACCAGGGATTGTGGAGACCTTTAACTCTAAATTACAAGGTGGTGTAGCAGGCCCAAGCAGTAGCACAGGCCCGGTTATTTGACATTACCGTGAAGTTTACGCTTTAAAGCACGAAATGCAATCCTCCGAGTGCATGTGTCCCCGCGGTCTCAAGGGAGGCGAGGGCCTTTATCACCGCTTGCAGATTTAATTATTTATTACATTTGGTCCCACAATTCAATTTCTATTCAAACTTTTTGATCTCGCATAAGTTACGTTTAAATTGTTTCCTAATGGTAAATCCTCTGCTCCAGCTGTATATACAGTATGCTTGAAACTAGCACACATCTCCTTTGTTCAAAACCACCTTATCTCCTACATTAATTATCAGTCCAATAATTGTCAAAATCATTACTAAAGTTAGAGGCGGCGCGTCTGATCAGTCAAATATTAAGGGTTTTCTGGCTTCAACTAACCAAAAAAATAAACTAGCCTACTCTCTCACACTGGCTGTTCAGAACGTAGCCAGAGAAAACAATTGTATAGAACATATTTACCTGTTTGCCCTGTTTAAACTTGTTCAAAAAGCCGCCTCTTGTTAACATTGATACAAAGTAATTTATACAGTTTATCACAAATTCACAAACTCCTCTCACTGAGTGTTACCATGGAGATCCAGACAAGCCTTTACTCAACAATATGATCTATATCAGGGGTTCCCAAACTTTTCCATGACAAGGCCCCCCAAATTCCACCAGGTTCTGGCCAAGGCCCCCCTTTTGCACGGTGTTATTGAACCCATCGACAAAACTACACCAAATGTAAATAAATAAATAAAACACCTAGGTCAGTGTTTTTCAAAGTGGGGGCATGAAAGCCAGGTGGGCCGCAGTTGGAAGAAAAAGCAAAAAAAAAAAATTATAAGTAAATATTTATATTATGAGTATTTTTATGAAATAGCATTATAATAATTTGTTGATATCTCTAATGCAATTTCATAAAAATACTCATAATAATATAAATATTTACTTATAATTTTTTTTTTGCTTTCTTCAACTACTTGCTTAACCTGCGCCATAATATGATCTGTTGAGTTTTATTCAGTAAAATAAAGTAGCATACCATTATATAGTCTACTTCTTTATTCCCCCCTTTGATTCTGTTTCAAGAATTATAGACAAATCACCAATTTTATTAATCTGTTTGACTATCTTGTCCCAGCTGGACCTCTGTTCCACTCACAGTTCTTCCTCATTTTCCTTCAGTCTCTAAGAGCGTCTCCTTGTCTCTAACATCCCTGAATTTACCTGGCGTTGTATTTGCTTCTTGTTTATTTATTACCTGATTGGATGTGTACAGGTCGATAGTGTAAAAGATGACACCAAACCTTCTCATGAGACTTTCACTGTTCTCCCAGTGAACCTGATGTTTGAACACTTTTGATGAAGACTCCATCCCCAGGGTTGATCCATAACCGTGTGGGTGTTGTTTCTGTAGAATTCTCCTCAGTACCTTTTGTTAGAGATTTTGTGTATTACAGGTTGTCAAATTGTATATGACCAAACAAGGCAGAATATTGTAACCAAAGGCCAACACTCCTTATCATGAGTTAAGGTTTATTAAAATGTATTGTGTATGGAAACTACTAAAGAGGAAGTATTTCAAATGTAATGCAGCTGAATCCAGCCGTGCACGTCATACCACGACTCCATATATGTACTTGTTTCGTAGTTCCTCTTCACCTTTCCCCGTGGCCGGCTGGTCCTCGTTATCCTCATCGGTGACAAACCTCCATCAGAACGTGAAAGGAGACAACCATATAAAGGTCAGACATACAAGTGAATGTTTTGAGAGAGTGACTGGGAGTAAGAGTGGTGGAATAACCTTACCAGATCAATAATCGGTCAGGGCCTTACCACCCCTGATTAATTATTAAAGTGGGTGAAGGAGGTCAACATTAGGGTCTTTCAAAGAGAATAACTTAAAGGAATATTCTGTGGTGAAAACTTTACTTATAACTAACTCTCCCTAGAGGATTGTGGTCATAAGGACGGAATACTGAACCTGAGAAACAGTGTTCTCTGAGAAAACCACCATGGCAGGAAAAATAAAAAAAACGTAAGAGCTCAAATTCGTGAAGTCCCAACGGACGCAGAATTTATGAAAACCAGTTTCCCATCCTCAGTAAAGTATCTAACAAATGGAAAAAGAAGTACGGGTTTAGTGGGAAATTAGAATTAAATGAAGTAAGGAGAATTAAGACCAACCTCAGACACCATGACTAGTTAAAAGGACGCTCCATATAAAAAAGAAAAAAAAAATAATAATTTCGTAACCAATGTTTTGTGTGTATCAAGAACAATTCACAAGGGTGCATGAGACCAAAGACACTGGAAGACCATGGCCTGAATGTATCGACTTGGTGAAATTGAACATGCATATTTTAACAGCTGAAGGACAAACACTAAGTCCTTTTGAAATGTTGTATGGAAGATCATTTACATTACCAGAGCTTAAAGTGAAAAATTATCCAGATGCATCGACTGATTTAATAACTTATATGAGAAAGACACTTGAACTGAAATAATGTAGAAGAACCAATTAACTGCCAGAGGGTCCTTCTTTTCCTCCACAGAACCTAAAACCAGGTGATCACGTCTTCATTAAAGTGATCAAGCGGAAAAGCTGGAGCAGCCTCCGCTGGGAGGGAACCTTTCGAGTTCTACTCTCCACCCCAACGGCTGTGAAGGTGGAAGGACGCTCATCTTGGGTTCATCTATCTCATTGTAAGCTGAGGAATCAACTCAACATTGAGACGCAGGACTTCTAGACCTCCTAGACGCAGGACTTCTTTTGTAAGCTGAGACAGCAACGGTGTTTTTACAGTGGGTAAACTACTGGGCACCGCTCCGTTGAATAAAGGTGTTTTTACAGTTTTATACTGGACACCCATCGTTGACATTGAGGCAAGATGACAACGGCTGAAAGACAGAGACTGAAAAGAAGACACCAATGTTGTAATGTATCTTCGATTAATTGCTTCTTGTTTACACTTCTACTTGTGGTAGCACTGTGTTTCATTATTTGGCCTAGACCCACACGAGATGATCATTCTAATCACAAACCTACAGATAATGTTTGGCGGAAGTTTATGAATTTCTCTAAAACTTAAAAATAAACTTGTTATGTGTGTTCTTTAATACCACATACGCACGAAAAAACAGTTTTAATGGAACCAATTCCAGTTCCCGCCAACGAGACCATTGCTGTACTTACATTCCTGACTCTACAGCTAATTGGACTTCTATTCATGACCGTGTTGCTGACCTTCAAGACTACCTGACATCTAAACAAGACTCTGGTTGGCCTGACTTTAACGTTCTTAGTTGGCTGTCCACTGGCACATGGACTCAAATTCTTTTGAAAATCCTAGCCCTGGTCCTTGTGGTTCTGTTACTGTTCTGTGTGTTCACCTCGTGTATACTTCCGTGTATACTTCTTATTCTAGACCAGGACGATGACCTACCTGATGGCAATCTGGGCCAAGGATAAGTATTTTTCTGACTATTTCTTGTGTTTCACAAAGTTTAGTACCTTATTTCTCTATGTTTGCTTATGAAGTGTTTACCTAAAAACTGTACCAACAGAGGGGTAAATTATGGATGTTTTACTGTGAAATTTGACAAACAGGAGGGAAATGTTAGAGATTTTGTGTATTACAGGTTGTCAAATTGTATATGACCAAACAAGGCAGAATATTGTAACTAAAGGCCAACACTCCTTTGCATGAGTTAAGGTTTATTAAAATGTATTCTGAATGGAAACTACTAAAGAGGAAGTGTTTCAAATGTCATGCAGCTGAATCCAGCCGTGCACGTCATACCAAGACGTCTTAGAATAACCAAGTTCCTGTTTTTAGGCTGGATGCAGAAAAACAATTCCTTATATGTATGTTTTGCACTAAATGAGAAAACTAACTTTTAAAACCCGCCCTGCGTGGCTGGGTGCGACAGGATGTATGCTTTGTTGTAAATTATGTGTGTCTTCAATAAAAGCACTGAGAAACAAGTGGCCAGTTGGAGATTTCCGTAAACGAAGGTGGTGGAAGTCCCTGTGTTCAGGCGCCACATTTGTTTCTCCCCGTGCACATGAAAGCTTAAAGCCGAGTCTGACTCTGTTATTTAATTTACGATTGGTTAAAGGTTGTCCTCCAGCGAATTCTGTATAAAGATACACTGTTTTGTGTATTGATTCCTTGACACCTTAAATCTGTTGTAATTTAACTTTGTATTTCTGTTAGATGTTGTCTAAAGCAGTATATGATCCATGAATCTGTTTAATGGTCTTTCACTAAAGAATTTGGCAACACTAGTTGACCCTGTACCCTTCTCCATGACTCTTAGTGTAACCCCTTCCTAAGTGACTTTATTGGCCTCTCTTTGTTTATTCTACTTTCATCCAGGCCTACCTTTCCCTGCCATATCCTACATATCTCAAATAATACATCTACACATAACCCTAACTCTGCTTCAATAGGTTAATTGCTGTTTTATTCATTAGCCATCTTCTCCCACATCTCTTAATTGTCTTTTCATAATCCCTTAGACTTGGGCTGTACGAGGTTTGTTAGGGACCGGGAGGCGGAGTGCCAATAATATGCTTTAACTGAGAGTAATCAGCTCCAGAAGAACTCGTTGACTCCGTGTTTGTCCGTGTTTTAACAGTTTCTCTGCTATTTTCATTTTAATATCATCTCTGTCTTCCTGGGACTAACTTCTTATCATTTTATCCAGCTCTTTAGTCTTTTATTTTATTTTTTCTAAATTCAGGAGAGTCTTTTAGCACCTTAGGACGGGAGCGGGTCTCCCCACATTCCACAAAAGCCTTATAAATCTCCAGATCGACGCTGCTATTCCCAGAGAGAGAGAGGGTGCTGGAGTCACTTTCATCTCCTCCAACCAATGTTCCGCTCTTTGGTTCAGTTGGAACCAGCTTGAATTGTCCCGTTATTTCTCCATTATTATTTTTTTATTCAGACTTTCATCCACAAGAAAGTCATCCATAGCTATGTCCCGCTCTTCCATTAGCCCAAAGGTGCCCCAGCCAGAGCTGTCGCTCTTTTCCAAGGTGCCCGAAGTGGCAACACGTTGCAATTGGTCTAATCTGTATCAACAAACAAATAAACATACAAACAAACAAACAAACACAAAGACAGAATATCAATCACTAATCAAGCAGTTATCAAGATAGGTAGGTAAGGTTTGGTACTCAAGAGCAAATCAGAAGAGCAACATTGATTACAAACCTTAATACCTCTCCAGGCCACAGGCGGCGAGAGTGCACCCTCAGTGGAACAGCCAAGCCTCTCTCATGGAACCCCTTAAAAGGGCCTTGAGTAAGGGAGCCTCCATACAGCGATATACCTCCGTCCACCAGAGGGCAGGCTCCAAAAGCTGAAATATAAGGAGAAATACAATGGCAAATACAATATATAAAGTGTAAAAGTGTAAAAAAAACGCTTTACAGTCTGGTAGTCTTGAAGGTCAGCTCTGGTCTCTAAAGCTAAGTTACTGTTACATGACAGCTTTCACTCAGTTCTTTTTACTGATGGCACGATGAAACGTTATTGTGGTTTCTTGTACAATCTTGTTATTGTTACTTAGTCCATCTTAAACTACTTTGCACCACCTTGCATCACCGTCAAACTATAACGGGTGTACAAATAACACAAGTTATAAAGAGTAATAATAAGGTAAAATAAAGACACAATTATGACATGAAACCAATATAAACATACCTTGCTGGTTGACCCATATTCAGGGTATTGAATATGGTGACCCATATTAGGTAGAATGAGGACTTATTTACTATTCACCTTGTTAACAATCATCTTAGCTTGTCTTGCCATGCTTTTCTCTGCTTGCACGAATCTGTCTCTTGACTAATCGCATGGGCAGAACCAGTGTTGCCAACTATTTTCAAAGGAAAGAAGCTAAAGTCTGGCCAAAAAGTCACTAGATGACGTCATGCGTAAATTAGCATATCCGTGAACGTCATCGTGTCATCACACAGTAGTTTTTGAATAACTACTGTGTGACAAGATGGCGCCGCTGTGTATGGCCTGCCGTACACGTCTCTTGACTTTCCTGCTAATTATTGTATTTATCCTGGGGCGGCTGTAGCTCAGTGGGTAGAGTGGTCGTCTTTCAACCGGAAGGTAGGCGGTTCGATTCCCACTCTCCCCACAGTTCATACTGTCGTTGTGTCCTTGGGCAAGACACTTAACCCACCTTGCCTCCAGTGACTGTAACACTTGTAATTACATTAGAACAATGTGAGTCGCTTTGAATAAAAGCGTCAGCTAAATGATTAAAAATGTAAAAAAAAAATTATCCTGTGTGTCATTAATAATGTGTCATCGCTATTGGTGTATGAACGCCTGACCCTGCTAAAAATACGGGAAACGGTGAACAACCTGACTGATTTTGTTAAATATGGACATTCAAAAACGCTGCTGCCTCTGCTAGCCGCTGTGCCAGCCTATCTGTGGCGTCCTTTCTGCACGTTGCCTCGCAACAAGAAGCAGAGACGCGGGAAAAAGAGGAGGGGTGCTCGTAATATTCAAGGCTTACCTGGCTTCATTATGTACGGATGTTTCTGGCTGTTCGCTGAATGGAAAATCCACGGTGTGCTGAAAATTTGACCTGCGCCGCTCCTTAGAGTTCAGCTATCTGTGACTCTGACCAGCTCTCCCTGACGCTGGGTGCTTGCTTCCGTGTTGCCGGCCGGTGAGGATTCAGGTGTGGGGCTGCGTACGAGGGAATCTCCGCCCGCTCAATCATGCCACTCTGCAGTCGGTGAACTGTAGGTCGGTGCACGCAGCTTTGATAAACACCCGATCGCTCACAAACAAGACCTTCATCCTGAACGACTTGATTTCCTCTCACGACCTGGATTTTCTCATGCTAACAGAGACCTGGCTAAAACCAGGTGATAACAGCGCTTTCTCGGAGCTCCTCCCCCCCGGCTATTCTTTCCTGAGTACGCTGCGAGTGTCCAGTCGTGGTGGTGGTCTGGCTTCTGTCTTTAAACAACACTTGAACTGTTGTCTACTTCCATCTAAAAACTATAGTAGCTTTGAGCTTCAGCTATTCCTGGCTCCATTTGCATGTCCTCTACTGTGTGCTGTTGTCTACCGACCTCCAAAATATAATAAGGATTTCATTCCGGAGTTCTCTGAGTTACTTGGGGAATTACGAACACAATACGACAGTTTATTAATTTGTGGTGATTTTAATATTCACGTTTGCTGCCCATCAAGTCAGCTGTCCAATGACTTTCAGAGCCTTCAGCAAAATCCCTTACTCCAGCCGGTCACCGCCGCATCATCACTTCCACCACAGCTGAGAATCTACTGCTGCCTTTATGAACACCACTCTTTACTCTCAGGACGAAGTGGACTTCCCACTCTGCACAGAAGTCTTCATCTCTTGGAAAATGTAACTGTTTTTAAACTTGTACACATTGACTGTAAATATCATTTGTTTTGTTGATGTCATGTATGTTTTTTTAAATTGTATGTAAATGCTGTTGTCTTGGCCAGGTCACTCTTGAAAAAGAGATTTTTAATCTCAATGAGTTTTTATCTGGTTAAATAAAGGTTAAATAAATAAATAAATAAAATCTCCTCCTTTAACTCCACCTGCTCAGAGATTTTTAACATCATTGCTCCTTACAGGTCCAGAGCTGTCAGGACTCAACTAGAGCCTTGGCTTAATGACACCACCCGTGCCCTTAGACGGAGGTGCAGGCAGGCCGAGCGCAAGTGGAAAAAGGACAAGCTACATGTTTCACTGGGTATATTGAGAGACAATCTTACTGAATATCAAAATGCAGTCAAAGCAGCTAAATGTCAGTATCTGTCTAATGTCATTTCCACCAGCTCTAATCGTCCTCGAGCACTATTCAATACAATTCAGTCTGTTATAAATCCATCTAATAATGCTCTACAGCAGGCCTCAAAGTCAACCTGTAATGATTTCTTCCATTATTTTGTTGATAAAGTAGCCTCTGTTAAACAGAGAATTAAGAACATGTCTAACACTTTTGACTTGTGCTCTTCTCCTGTCCTCTCTGTGTTTAATGTGTGTGGTGTAATATTTTATATGTTTTGTGTTTTAAACTATGTAGACCCAGTTAGTTATTCATTTAAACATAATAATATAAAAGACAAAACCTAATGTCAGACACACACACAGGAAGGACCAGATAAAGACGCAGGTGTCTGTCGTCGGAGGAGACAGAGCCAGGCGAGGAGTAGCTCAAGGCCAGACAGAAATGACATCAGGCCCAGAGCCTTGCACAATGATATCAGAAAGAGTTATTATTTTACTGATATCAAAACTGTATAAAAGCTTATGTCTACTGTTCAAATGTTAGTAGAGCTTGGGCTAAGTCTACTCGGGTCATTATTGTGTTGGCTGTGAACAATAAAGACTCTAGTCAGTTTTGACACTACAATTGGCCAGTATCCAGGAGAGGACCTGTGGGAGAGTGACTCTCTTTCTGCCTGACCACCCGGAGAAAGCATCCCAAGCACTGAGGGGAGGGGGTAACAGATAGAAAGAGACCACTCTAAAAACCTCACCTCAAAAGAACCTAGAGTAGGGGCATAGAGGACTGTATTAGGGATTATTTATAAATCATTTCTGTCCATTGAATGCAGGCTAAAAACAACACCGTTTGTGTCTTCGAGAGGAATTTAGAGATTTTATCCAGAAGCACATCCTAAATATGGTGTAGTCTGTACGTCAGGGAAGAAATCGAATAAAGGGAGTATTTCTATCTTTGGGTATAATCTAAATAAGGTGAACGTAGAAATAACTCTGAGGAAGAAGTTGGCACACAAGAGGAAAAATTGTGAGGCTGATTCTATCTGCAGATTATATGCGTTAGAACACAGTTTATATCCCGGAGAAGAAATTGTTAAGAGACGGTCTAAAAAAGAATACAGAGACGTCTAAAGTAAGCAGAGCCTGGCAAAGCGCGCAGGGGTCTGAAGGGAACGAGGCCTGAGAGGAGACAGAGGTCTCCATAAGAGTAAGCACCTAAATTCATGCGATTTTCCAGCTGAGTTTAAGTATAGTTGAAGAAAAATTAAAAAAAGGAGTAACAGACGAAATACCCAATATAAAAAGGAGAATAATTTAGTTTAGAGGCCTGCTTTAATAAAGGAGTAACACGCTGTCCAAGTCGACTGGACTAAATATAGCGCTGTTGACCGCCAGAAACAGAAGTTTAAAGTACCTCAGTGGGAAGGAAAAAATAGTTAGCGTCCCTTTTCTATCTTAAAAGTTCAGCTAGGGGCTGGAATTGAGATATAAGACGTACGACTGAGCGACACAAACCCACTAATGAGTTCAGACCAAGGCTCTGGAAAGAGAGGCTGAACTGAGGAGCCGTGTGGACCGGTCAGAAGTGTGTGAGAGTGTGTGTGTGTGTACGGAAGCCCTAGTAGAAGTTAATAAGACTTAGAGCTTTAAAAGTGAAGGAAAATAGGTTGCAACAATTAAAACAATATTGTTAAAAGGAGAATTAAAAGAGGTAAAGAAGAAATTAAGAATACTAATAATAGAAAGTTAACAAAAGAGCGCTGAGAAAAAAAATTAATAGGGATATAGTTAATTAAAATTGAATAAATTCACTAAAAGGAGTTAATAAATTATAAAAACAAGGAAAAGGTTAGAGCTTAAACACTAATAATAAATTAGAGGAAAAATAGCCGACGGCAAATCAGAATTAAAATAGTTAGAGCTGTGCTTTAAATCTAACCATAAAGGAACAATAAAATTACTACAAATTAATCTGGCTAAAGAAATAATTAGTGAGAAGTAAAAGTAAAGTAAAGTAAGTAATTAGAGGTTTGCGCTGAGACAGGAATAAAAGCACGAGTTAAATTAGCCGTAAATATAACTCAATTTAAAAACGCGGAGAATTAGAAATATAAAGGGACGGTGGTCTCAAGAAAGTCTGAATTAATCTCAAAGTAGGTCTAGTTGTGGTGTGTTCTAGAAGCATTACAATTATTCTATTAGAGAGACATTTAGAACTTCTGGCGACATTACAAATCCATGGCTTGATATTGCCGCTGTTAAAAAAACTCTGGAGACGGAAGACTGGTGAGCAGTTAAATGCCCGAGAAAAAAGTAGGAAAAACTAGTATTGAATCCCGCAAAACATCAAGATGAGAATAACTGTTAAAAAAGAAGTTGTATTAATATGAATAATTAAAAGAAGGCAAAAGGAATTCTCCTTCCTTCAGCGGAGTCAAGATGGGACTAAAATTCACTAAAACTACTAAAACTGGAGATGTAGACTCCATTAGAGGTGATTATTAAACAGAAACCAGCTGAAAGGAAACAGATCAGGAATCATATGAAGAATAAAAGAACGTATGGGGCTTTACAGTGGCCTGTTACAGCAGCTTTAACCCAATGTGCTGCAACGAAATAAAGAGTAATATAAAACTTTACAAGGCTATGGATCAAAGTTTTAAAGAGAAAAAACGTATAAAAGAACGTGAAATATTGGGATGGTTTTGAGATGAGTCAAAACGGAGACTAAGTGAACTAATTGAAACAAAACCAGTGCAGTCAGCTGTTGTGGGTCCAGAAATAATTGTTAAGACTTGTACCGAACCTTCAGCCCTATTGCCTTTTCAATATAAAGACATTCCTGAACAGTTTCCAATAAAAGCGCTGTCTGAAGAAATAAATGGAGAAATAACGGGACAATTCAAACTAGTTTTGACTGAATCAGAGAGTGGAGCATTAGTCGGAGGAGACGAGAGTGGCTCCAACAGCGTCTGTCCATCTGGGAATAGCACCCCCGATCAAGAGAAGATAAGACAGAGATTTGTGATGAGACCCGCTCCTGTCCAAAAGTGACTGACTTTAGAAACAATGAAATAAAAGAATTCAAAGAATTGGATAAAACGATAAGAAGTCAGTTCCAACCAGACAGAGAAGATAAAAACAGAAATGCCAGAGAAACTGTTAAAACACGGAAGAGTTTTTCTGGAGCTGACGCATTAAAGCGTATCATCAACATTCAGCCTCTGATCCCAAACAGACCTCATACAGCCCAAGTCTAAAGGCTTATGAAAAAATATTCAAGAAATGTGGGAGACGATGGTTGAAAAAGAGAAGGCCTCCCGACTTACAGACTCAACAAAACTCAGATGAAAAAAATCAAAGATCAACTGGACATTATTGTGGATCATGGGAAAGCTACAGAAGCTAAAGAAAAGAGAAGAAACTAATAAGACTTTGTTGAAAAAGCTAACACTGCTGCAAATGAACAAACTGAATAAAAGACACAAGGAGAAGAATGAAAAACAGGGGTTTGTTACTGACGAACAACAGAAGCTGTCGCAGCGACAAGAGTTTACCTGTGGTACCCCGGAATATGAATAACATGTGTTTATGTTCCAGTCTTCTTCAGCAGAGCTAATGTCACTGTAACAAGCTCATTCTAACAGATCACAGTGGGTCCGCCACACAGAGAGGTGTCTGAGGCAGTTTCAGAGTGAGACAGGCCTAAAGCAGCGTCTGGTGAGTCCACCCAACCCCCATTAAACCTTTATCAGATACCAGAGGTGCTGGATGTGTGGGCAGTGGAGCTGCATCCAGAGACAGAGCCTTGTTAACATAACAGCAGGGCAGAAGAGAAATGATTATTCAATCTGTAATGTACTGGACACATGACCACAGGATTCAGAACTAATACAGAGATGGACTAAAATGGAAAGAATACAAAGACTATTTAAAACTTCACAAGTGCTGAAGACACAGTTACACTGTTCAGTGATTTACAAACAACAAGACAAAATGGACTCTGAGAAATTGGAAAGAAGCAACAGAATGGCAATATGCTTTTTATTACAAGACAAAATAAATATATATTGGGAAGGCAAGAAGCTATGGTGGTACCTCTTATTACCCAGTTTGAGACTTGGTTTCTGAACAGGAACTCAACTCCTTCTGTTGCATTAGTGACAGAGGGACTGGAGTCTTGTGCACTTAAACCTAAGTTAACAGCTGTACTGTGCGTATAAAAGAAAAAATGAATATCTAAATTCAAGAGTTATATGTCTTAGACGATCAATTAATATTTAAAATATATATATATATACATATATCACTAAGAGCATGTGATGTAGTTTAGGCTGGAAAAAGTAACTGTATATATTAAATGTCCTATGACAATGAAATGTCTATGGTTTCTGATCTGGTTTTTTGATTCTGTCTAATATTCTTCCTGAATTGAAATTGGCTAACAGTATTGGATTTAAGTTCTGTATTATTCTGACTCATGCTACTTTTCTGTTTTACATCTCACGACTGAGACGGAAGGAAAATAAGTCTGTCTTACAGTCGACTCTTGAAAGACCTAAAGTTATCTTCATCAGATTCAACCTGAACGTAGTGAGTACATTAGTACTCGTACTCAGTACTAGTGTAGATGATCTAAAGTCTGACCAAACAGTGATGTCAGTTAGACTTCATCACAGTGTTACACATTTAGTATTTACGAAACATAAAATTAGTAAAGAAAGATTATAAATTTGTCAAACAGAGATAGAATATTTATTCTAAAAGTTCAGTGAGAAATGTAGAAAGATTGCTCCGTCTCACTTCGAGGCTGTTACAAAAGCTTTGAAGCAACAAACTGTTGGACAAATGTTGACATTATTATAAAGAACAGGTTATAGCAGGTTGTGGATTGTAATGTTGCTGTATTAATGTCTCCATTAAGAAATCTGATAAAAACTGCAGACCAAAAGTGATAAAAAAAACATTTGAATTAACTAGCTTTTGAAAATTCTGATTAAAATAAAAATGTTCCATCTATACGCAGCAGAGAGATGGATACTCATCAGAAGAACTGATGCACAATACCTCAGTAGTATAAGAAACCAATGGTTTAATATAGTTTAAAATTAGACAATATTGAAGAAGTTTTAACACTATGTTACAGATAATTAGCTTCAGTGACTGGATTTAAAAAGACTTCAGTGAAAACAGGGGTTTTCCAGTAACAATGTAAACCACAGTTACACACATTTCTGACGAGTCCTAAATTCATCTGAACACAGACTAGAACAATATATGAAGTAATACTTTCAGTTCTGAATTAATAAAACAACAAGGAAAAAACAGTTGAGCACAAAGAAGAACAAATACATTTCTAAAACTGAAAACAGATAATACTTTTACAACACAGGTTAAAAACTAACATAGCATTGTTTAATGTAAGTGTCTGAGATTAAAGCATCGACTGAGGAGTGAGAAATGTTAAAGGTTTAAAAAAGAACATCTCACAAAATGGTCTGGAGTATGTTAGGCTTCAGTTTTAATGAGAGAAGATGACAAGACATAAACCAATGTTGACAAGGTAACCCTTGTCCAGAGAAAAAGGCCTGAACTAAAATTAGAATAAACACAGAGAGGTCATAAAAGGTCACTTAGAAAGAGTCTGAGATAAGAGTTATAAAGAACACTGAGTCATCAAAGAGTTGCAGATTCTCAAGAGAGACCATAAAACAGATTTATGGATCAAATAATGTTTGAGACAACATCTAACAGAAATACAAAGTTAAATTCCAACAGATTAAAGGGTGCAGAGGAGAATTCTACAGAAACAACACCTTCCTGCCACCTTCCTACATCAAATCAGGTAAAAAAGATTAATTATTAACATTTTAAAGGAAGCAAATACAATACCAAGTAATCAAGGGGTGTTAGGAACAAGTAGTTGCTCTTTGAGAAATGAGTTAGAAATGAGAGAGGAAGAGGTCCAGCTGAGACAGAATAATTAAACAGATCAATAATATTAGTGATTTGTCAATGATTCTTAAGAAAAAGAATCAAAGAGGGGATGTATGTAAAGTTAGAGTTTATTAAGCTTAAAGGTTTAGAGGACTTTAAAATATCAACAGAAGAGAGGGATAATTATTTAGATTATGATTTATTTGTGATGATACTTTTACAGAGTTACATTACATTTTGGGATAGTCTTCTATATAGGGTTTATTTTACTGAATAAAACTCTACAGTAGTAATACAACAACATTTATTACAAAACTCATCTGATATAGATCACATGGTGAGTAAAGACTTGTCTGAATCTCCATGGTAACGCTCAGAGGGAGGAGTCAGTGAAACTCAGAGAAACTGAATGAATTAGTTTGTATCATTGTTAACAACAGACGGCTTATAGAATAACTGTAAACAGGACAAACAAAAGTTTTATTGTGTTCAGATCTGAGACAGAGTCTGTGAGAGCAGCTCAGAGACATGCTGCTGTCGTCAGAACTCTGAACTACACTTAGTTTACCTTTGGACTGGATCTTTGGATTGTTTAAGGAACAAACTGCTTATGACTTTATAAAGAATTTTGACAATAATTGGACTAATAATTAATCAGTGTATGAGATATATGGAAGAGTTTACTGGTTTTGAACAAAGTAGATGTAGTTCTAAAGTTTTAATCATACATGCAGCTGTAGCAGAGGATTTAACTTTAGGAAACAATTTAAAAGTAACTTACATATGAATAAATAGTTTGAATCGAAGTTGAATTATGGGAGCAAATTAGATAATGCATAAACAAAGAGGTCATCTACTAAATTTGGATTTAATCAGATGTAATGATGGGAAATTACAATTACAGGTTAAGAAACAAAATAATTAGTGAAGATTAAAAATAAAAGAATAGAAAGAAAACAGAGGTTATTTTAATACTTTAGGGAAGAAACTGAAAAGGAGTTGGTCCATATGATAATTTATTTTATTAGTGAAGGAGATTTTAGTTAGACGAGTCACACGTGAGGATTGTAATAAAGGATTTAAAGGATTTTATGATAAGGTTGATATTAAGACATTATTTGGTAATGGCAAGGTTTAAAGTAATGGTTCTTTTGTTCGTTGATGTTTATTAAAAGAATAGTTAGTTGTGTGACAAAGTTGTTGGATAGTTTAACGAGGAACTGTGAGAAGTTTTTAGAATAAATTACTTTATGGGCCTATCTTAATTTAATCAGATATAAAATTTATTAATTAGAGGTTATACTTTGCTGCACTTCAGTAAAGTTCAGTTTAATATAGAGTTAGTAGAACATAAAAGAGGAGAGAATATGTTTATACATTATTAAGAAGGTTAGTCACTGAACATTTTCTTAATGAACAGATATGATAGGGTTAATTCTGCTGCAGGGATATGTATTCTTTGTTCACCAGAACCAAAGGGAAATAGTGACAGTAACTATTGACTTGTTATTATTAAATATAACACTGAGGAAAGTATAGTAAACTTTAAATTGAAAAAAGACATCAAAAGAATTAGTGACTAAAATAGACATTTTCAGGACTAACTTAGAAAAGTAATAAGAGGACATATGAGGGAAAATAATAAAAGTTTAACCCGCATTAAAGTGTTTTGATATGATCTGCGTAATCTGTGGTTTTGTTCTCAGTTAACGTGAATAACATCTTGAAAAACTGATCTGAGAGGGGACTAGCGCCACACTGGAAACTTTCCAAGGAACATGGGGTCGAGACCTACGTCATCAGCAAAAGCTTTAAGAAATCAGAGGCTTACCTGAGCTGTTCTGGAGAGAATGGAGTTGGGAGAGGGACGACGCGTACGGTGTTCGAGATGGCCATTTGCAGAGGCGAGGCCGGCATGAGGAGATGAGGTGAACGGTGTTGGATGTGACCTGTGGACGACGACCTGAACAGCGAAGACTGAGCTGTTTCCAGGTCAGCGGCAGAGCGGACGAAGGAGAGGAAGTGACGTGAAGCTGATAGTCAAGGAAGTTCAAAGAGCCAAGGGTGCAAGAAGAAGAGCCCAAAGAAAACGTCATAGCGTCATCTCTTGGACTGTTTCCATGGCGACAGGAGGAGTTCCTGTTTGTGAGCAGTACATGTGATTTGGAAATGTAGTAGATTTAGAAAATGTTGTTTAGATTTGACATAAGAGGGGACTTGGATGAATAAAGAAATTATACTAGTTCCATAAGAGAAGAACTGAGATGAAATGCATTTTTTTTACACTTTTGTACTCATAAGCATATTTTTGTATGAGTAATTATTATTCTTGCATGCTTCACCAGTGTTCATTTTATTACACTTTTGTACTCATATAAGTATATTTTTGTATGAGTAATTATATATTCTTGCATGATTCACCAGTGTTCATTTTATGATAATTGTACTCATATAAGTATTATATTTCAGTATGAGTAATTATATATTCTTATTGCATGCTGTAACAGTGTTAAGTGAAGGTACGACAAGTTAAACATATGTTGTTATGGTAAGACGAAGGGGGATCTACTGGGAATTGTCTGAGCTAAATTAGTATAATTTGGATCCGTGTGATGATTGTGATGCACATGTATGAACCAGTTGTAATGTTTAGCAAAGACGAGACCTAGAGTTCTTGAAGAGGGGATATGTGGTGTAATATTTTATATGTTATGTGTTTTAAACTGTGTAGACCCAGTTAGTTATTCATTTAAACATATTAATATAAAAGACAAAACCTAATGTCAGACACACACAGGAAGGACCAGATAAAGACGCAGGTGTCTGTCATCGAAAGTGACAGAGCCAGACAAGGAGTAGCTCAAGGCCAGACAGAAATGACATCAGGCCCAGAGCCTTGCACAATGATATCAGAAAGAGTTATTATTTTACTGATATCAAAACTGTATAAAAGCTTATGTCTACTGTTCAAAGACCAGAAGAGCTGGGAATGGTCTACTCGGGTCATTATTGTGTTGGCTGTGACAATAAAGACTCTATGGCATGGAAATCTGGTGTTGCGTTCACAACTTATTCCATACAATAGTGCCAAAGACTGAGGGGTCAGTTTTGACACTACAATGTTTGAGCCAGTGTCACTCCCTCTCCTCTCTGATGTGGTCCAGGGGCTGAGACCGACAAACTGTCCTCTGGACATTATCCCATCTAAAATGCTTAAACAGGTTTTTAACACAGTGGGCCCATGCCTCCTCTCATTTATAAACAGCTGCCTGAGTTCAGGTTCTGTACCAACTGTATTCAAGCACGCAGTGGTCAGGCCTCTGCTAAAAATACCCAACCTTGATCCTACCGTTCTGTCAAATTTTAGACCTGTGTCCCATTTACCTTTTCTATCCAAGGTTTTGGAAAAGATTGTTTTTTTACAGTTACAGTCTTTTCTGGAGAACAATCAGATTTTTGAAAAGTTCCAGTCTGGCTTTAGGACACGACACAGCACTGAGTCCGCTCTTCTCAAAGTACAAAATGACATTCTCTTGTCCCTTGATGAGAAAAAGCCAGTGCTGCTCATAATGTTGGACCTTACTGCAGCATTTGACACCGTGGACCACTCAGTCCTCCTGACACGTCTGGAACAACAGGTTGGGCTTCAGGGACCTGTGCTGCAGTGGTTTAGGTCGTATTTAACAGAGAGGACTTTTTCTGTCAGGATTGGTGACCTCTCCTCCTCCTCGGCCACCTTGACCTCTGGTGTGCCACAAGGTTCCATTTTGGGCCCTGTTTTATTTTCCTTGTACATGTTGCCGTTAGGTGCAGTTATTTCAAAGCACAAAATGTCTTTTCATCTGTACGCAGACGACCTGCAGGTTTACCTTCCGGTTGTCCCTGCTCGTCCTAATAGTCTTCAGTCCATCAACAGATGCTTAGAGGACATCAGATTGTGGCTGTCCCAGAATTTGTTTGAATGAGGATAAAACTGAATGTATTGTGTTCGGCACATCCAACCTGCCCAGTGTCTCAGCTCCTGGTCCTTTTGCTTTGGCCCCCATCTCAACCATGTTGTCAAAAACCTGGGGGTAAAACTAGACAGCAGTCTAAAATTTGACAAACAAATAGATTCTGTGGTTAGGGCAAGCTTTTTTCAGCTTCGCCTCCTTTCAAAGGTTAAACCCTTTTTAAGTCGTGCTGACCTGGAGAAAGCCATCCATGCTTTTATTAGCTCCCGCATAGACTACTGCAATGCGCTCTGGGAGTTTACCAAACTGGACTTCACCGTTTGCAGCTTGTGCAAAACGCTGCTGCCCGACTGTAACTAACAGTCGTAAACACGAGCACATAACACCTGTCCTGTACTCCCTGCACTGGCTCCCTGTCCAGTTTAGAATTCATTTTAAAATCTTAATGTTTGTTTTTAATGCACTCACGGGCCTTGCACCTTCTTATTTGTGTGAGATTCTGACCCCTCACAAACCCAGCAGAGCTCTACGTTCTGCTGGACAACATCTGCTGAAGGTGCCCCGGTCCCGGTTCAAACAGTGGGGCGATCGTTCTTTTGCAGTGGCCGGTCCTAAACTCTGGAACTCGTTGCCCATTGAGTTACGTTCCATCACTGACCAGCCTCTGTTTAAAGCCAAACTTAAAACCTATTGATTTAAAACGGCTTTTTGCACTTAATGGCTCTGTGACACTGCTCGTTTTACATTTATTCATTTACATTTATTCATTTAGCTGACGCTTTTATCCAAAGCGACTTACATTGTTCTAATGTAATTACCAGTGTTACAGACACTGGAGGCAAGGTGGGTTAAGTGTCTTGCCCAAGGACACAATGACAGTATGAACTGTGGGGAGAGCGGGAATCGAACCACCTACCTTCCGGTTGAAGGACGACCACTCTACCCACTGAGCTACTGCCGCCCCACCCACACCCGTTTTAATTGTGTAAATATGTTTTTAAAGTAGAGCCATGCTTCTTGGCCAGTCTGTCAACGAAGGGCACATAATAGTTGTAGTGTGTAGTATACAAGGGTATGTTTGTATAAACATATAGAAGATTAATTTTAATAATTTCAATAATTAATTTTGATATTAATATTAATTCATTAAAATTAATTTCTGATTAAAAGGGGCACCACCCTGGTTTTAACAGGTCCAGAGAAACTGTTTAATCTAGTCTCATTAATCTTAAAGGAAGAGAATTCTATTGTTTTCGAACATTTCTTAATATAAACAGAGAAACATTAATGTCTTTTATTTTATTAAAAATTACACAGATCTAACACAGGTATAAGGATAGCTAACATTGGAACAGGGAAGGAATTGGAAACAATACACAGGAACGAACACAGGGATAAAATACAGGAATAAATATTTGCTTCAGATGGTTTGTGAACCAAAGGAATGTTTAGGCCTGTTAATCTAACTGATGGAATTTAACCAAAGGGGCTTTTAACGGAGAAGGGGATGGCGATTTTGGGCAGAGGACATTTGACGACACCAAGGCTGTTGTGTCACGTCCGGACTTACTCTGACTGTAGTCAGCGGCTGGCTCGGTTAGGTGGGTCGCTATCAGCGGCCCGGGAGTCCGGAATGTTCTCCAGAAAGTTCGTCTGATGGAGCGTTCCCCACCCAGGGATGCCGTCGCGTACGTGTCTCCTCCAGAGGATTTGCAGCCCGGTGTAGAGAGAGATGTCCGGTTGTTGTCCAACGCACCTGGGCCTCCGTGTACCGTTAGAAGTCTGATGTTGTGCAGGTCATTGCAGTGTCCATGAAAGAGTTCTTAGCTGGTCAAGACTTGCTTCTGCGCGCGCTCTTTTGGGAGAGAGGGCAGACGCTTTAGCAGGCACGGTCTTAGAACAAAGGAGAGTTTACTCGTGCTAACACGAGGCCCAAAGCTTTAGCCATGGTTGCCGGGGCAGGGCGGTCCGTAGACGCAGGGTCCGACGGGGCTGGAAGCCGAAGGGGCAAGAGGCGAGAGCAAAAAGCTTTAGCCATGGTGGTGGCATTACCGGTCCTCAGTGGACCGGCCCTTGTGGGGTCAGCGAAGGCGGAGGGGCAAGAGCCCAGAGGCAAGAGAGCGAGTTCTTGGCCAGCGGTCAGTTTTATCACCTTTGGCCTGGGGGCGTGTCTCAAGTGTCCTTCCGGCCAAAAGGGGAGTCGCTTAATGAAGTTTACTGAAGTTAAATGGTTACACGAAGTTTTAAAACATTCCTTTGTTTCACCCTAATTTCCCTGGTTCTCATAAAACACACAAAACATTCGTACTTGTGGGATTATACAAAGACAATGCATTTGTCAAACTTATTATGAAAACATATTCATTACATTTTATTAAAAATAAAACGTAAACTTGGAGAAATGGGATAAGGAATTATTTAGCTTGTAAAACTCCGCGTCCTGGAAACGAACAGTATAATTGTTAGTACATCAACACAATATCTTTCTTTTAAACAAATTAACATCCAACTGTCCTTTAGCAAAGTTAGAGCCATTTGTCCATTTTAACATCAGGGGGTATTGTTTGATCATCCTCGAAGGCTCTGATCAAAGCATTCCTGGCCTGGTGCCTGGAAAAGAGGTATTTCTGTTAAAGCTGAATACACAACTTTATCAACCAAACTTTACGGTTATGGTGACATTCTGTCCTGGTCTTGAGTCCTTTTGTGACCTGGGTGTCAGATCTCTCCGGGCTCTGTCTTTTTATGATAACAAACAGAGTTGTTAATTATAAGTCCTGAAGACTCGTTCGGTCTTATCCAAGCAAGAAACATTACATTTACATTTACATTTATTCATTTAGCTGACGCTTTTATCCAAAGCGACTTACATTACCAGTGTTACAGCCACTGGAGGCAAGGTGGGTTAAGTGTCTTGCCCAAGGACACAACGACAGTATGAACTGTGGGGAGAGCAGGAATCGAACCACCTACCTTCCGGTTGAAGGACGACTGCTCTACCCACTGAGCTACTGCCGCCCCCATCTGTGAGTATTTAGAAAGGGCTTTACCATGGCGCCCCCCGAGGCAGACGTGTTTGCCAGCTCCGCGCTAAAATTTCGAACTTTTTCTCTTTTTTGTATGTTTTTCGTGTTTTTCGTTCTTTCTGCAGTGCAAAAATGCCATGCACTGCTAACATACAACCGACAGGCATTATTGGACATCGCCAACTCACGAAACTTTGTTTTTAGTGGTTCTATTCCGCTGGAGCTGCAGCTCATTGTTCGCCCATACCACCAAAACTTTTACGAGGGCCACGGCAATCCGGTCTCGAGTGAGTTCGCTGACCCCAGGAGAGTGCCGAGACGGCGCCAAGCGAGGCAAGAGGAGGGCTACATGCTAGGCTAAAAGCTCGCTAGCCGACCACCGCTACCCAGCCTCTTGTTAGCGAATGTACGTTCCCTGGAAAACAAATTGGACGAGCTACGAGCCAGGATTTCAACCCATCGGGAAATCAGAGAGTGCTGCGCCTGATTTTCACCGAGACCTGGCTCTCAGACAAGGTCCCGGACAACGCCATTCAGCTACAGACTCACTCCCTTCACCGAGGCGACCAACGGCGCGGCATCCGGTAAGTCTAAAAGCGGGGTGTGTGTGTTTGTAAACAACTCGTGGTGCGAAGATATACAGACTGTTGACGAGCACTGTTCACCAGATGTGGAGTTATTACTGCTAAAGTGCCGTCCGTATTATTTACCGAGGAATTTACTGCTGTGTTTTTGGCCGCTGTTTACATCCCCGCGTGCTGACGCCACAGCAGCACTCAGCAAACTCCATGACGCCATCAGCGCGTAGAAACGGCTCATCCTGACGCTGTTTTTATTGTTGCTGGTGACTTCAACCACTGTAGTTTGCGGACTGTATTCCCCAAATACCACCAGCATGTTGACATTCCCACCCGTGATAAAAACACTCTTGACCACGTCTACAGCAACATACGTGGTGCATACAGGGCTGCACCCGCCCCACCGGACACTCGGACCACATCTCTTTGTTCCTGTACCCTGCTTACAGACAAAGACTGAAACAAGCACACCCTGTCACCAAACAGATCAAACTCTGGACCCCGGAGAGCGAGATCACCCTGCAGGATTGTTTTGCACTGACAGACTGGGATGTGTTTAAAGCTGCAGCCACTGTGGAGGACTCTTCCATTAGTGTACAGGATTATGCTGAGTATGTGTCTGGGTACATCAGCACTTGTGTTGATAACATCGTGCCCACCATACAAATCAGGAAGTTTCCCAACCAGAAGCCCTGGATAAACAGTCAGGTACGTCACATGCTGCGTGCTCGCTCTCTTGCATTTAGATCAGGCAATGAGAACGAGTACAAAGCTGCGAAGTATGGACTGAGAAAAGCCATCACAGCGGCCAAGAGGCAGTACAGAGAGAAGCTGGACAGCTTCTACTCTACTGCGGATTCAGGGCGGATGTGGCAAGGCCTGCAGCACATCACAGACTACAGGACCACCACCAACAACATCGCCACAACAGACAGCCTGCCGGATGACCTCAACAATTTCTACGCCCGCTTTGAGGCTCCCAGCAACACTGCAGAGAGGAGCCCACACACCTGGATCACCCAACCCCCCTCCCCTCCACCAACCATCTCAACAACACAGGTACACAGAGCTCTGAGGAAGATCAACCCCCGCAAAGCAGCAGGACCAGACAACATTCCTGGGTCGGGCCCTCAGAGCATGTGCCAACGAGCTGGTTGATGTTTTCACCTCCATCTTCAACCTCTCCCTCAGCCAGCGCATTGTACCACCATGCTTCAAGACCACGACCATCGTCCCCCTGCCCAAGAAGAACCCACCCACCTGCCTGAATGACTACAGGCCAGTGGCACTCACTCCAATCATTATGAAGTGTTTGAGAGAGTGGTGCTGGCCCACATTCAGAGCAGCATACCGGACACCATTGACCCCCTGCAGTATGCCTACCGACCCAACAGGTCCACCTCGGATGCTATCGCTACTGCTGTCCACTACTCCCTCACACCTGGAGAACAAGGACTCATACATACGGATACTTTTTATAGATTACAGCTCCGCCTTCAACACGGTCATCCCACACAAACTCACCCACAAACTGTCCACACTTGGTTTGCACCCCACCCTCTGTGACTGGCTCCTAGATTTCCTGACTGGCAGGCCTCAGTCTGTCAGGATTGGTAATAGGACTTCAGCCAGCACCATCACAAACATTGGTACTCCACAGGGCTGTGTACTCAGCCCCATCCTCTACACCCTGTACACCTACGACTGTGTCGCCTCTCACAAGGACAACATTATCCTGAAGTTTGCTGACGACACCGCAGTGATAGGACGCATCGCTGGCGGTGACGAGGCAGCTTACAGGAGGGAGGTGGCCAGTCTGGTGTCATGGTGTGAAGACAACAACCTCACCCTCAACACGGACAAGACAAAGGAGATGATAGTGGACATGAGGAGAGAGAGGAGAACGCCTCAGCCACTGTTCATCCGGGAACTTGAAGTGGAGAGGGTGAGCAGCTTCAAATACTTGGGTGTCCACATCAATGAGGACCTCACTTGGACACCTCACATCATGCAGCTGGTCAAGAAGGCTCAACAGCGGCTGTATTTTTCTGAGGAGGCTGAGGTTTGGCATGTCGCCCAAGATCCTCAGCAACTTCTACAGCTGCACCATTGAGAGTGTCCTGACAAGCTGCATCACTGTGTGGTACGGCAGCACTTCTGCCATGGACCGCAAACGCCTGCAGAGAGTGGTGAAGACTGCACAGAAGATCACCAGGACTCCACTGCCCTCTCTGCAGAGCATCTACCACCGCAGAGTCCACAGAAGAGCTGCTTCCATCCTCAAAGACCCCTCCCACCCCCAACATGGTCTGTTCACACTTCTACCCTCAGGACGGAGGTACAGAAGTGTGAAATGCAGGACTTCCAGAATGAAGAACTCATTCTTTCCCTCTGCCATAAGACTCCTAAACAGCAGATAGGAGTCTACAATCACAATCACAACATTACATGAACAATTGTTACCTACTGCACTACCTCACTTTACTTTACACCGTCACTTTACACGTCACTTTACACCATCACAACTGCACTACCTCACTTTACTACTTTACTCCTTTTGCCCTCTTGTATTTTTTTTTTTTTTTTTTTTTTTTTGTATATTTGTATTTTTTGTACTGCATTATTATCACTTGTATATTTGTCTTATTTTTTATTTTTACTTACTTGTGTGACATTTTACTGTGGACGGCAAAGTAAGAATTTCATTGTACAGGGAAACATGCTTTCTGTCTGTACACATGACAATAAACACTTTGAATCTTGAATCTTTGAATCTTGAATCTTTAATCTCGTGTGGGGGAGATCTCGGTGCTAGTCCAGACTCCTGCTTGCTGGGGCGTCTGGAAGGGATAAGTGTGGAACTGGTCTGCTACATAGTACAGAAAAATATCCCGTTCCATGTGGTTGGTTCCACCCAGTGTTGCCAATTTAGCGCCTTTGTCGCTATATTTAGCGAGTATTCAGACCCCTCTAGCGACACATTTTCAAAAAAGCGACTAGCGACAAATCTAACGACTTTTTCTGGAGTTATTGGAGACTTTTGGAGACTCTCTGAAGTGAAAGCACACATCCCCATCCCAAAGCACTCCCAGGTGGCTCAGTCTTCGCGCAGCAGCCCCTCCCAGCTGCAGTCAGAGCAGGAGTTGAAATACGTATGTACGTAACACAAAATATAATTTATAACCCAAAGTATGGCAGTAAAAACAACTCTGGGGGGAGTGAATTTTGAAGATTTCTTTGGTTTGCCCTCAGCTTAACCTTAGAATGATGCATAATTAAGGGAGGGGCGATTTTGATTGGCATGTGAGTCCGGAGCCTGGGCGGCTGCTAGCATTGGGTACTAGTTGTTAGCCGTGTCTTTTATTGCTGCTCAGAGAAGTTTAGCACAAAAACCACCGGGATATTTTTCTGTACTATTATGTGCCCTTCGTTGACAGACTGGCCAAGAAGCATGGCTCTACTTTTTTAGTGAGTAAAATTCAAATTGTATATTTTTGCATCTTTATTAACAGCTGTGGTAGGCCAATATCGGTGAATAGGGGAGCAATGGGGAGACGATATACATTATTTTTACAATCGTTGGGCACAGCGCAACACCTACCATGTTACCCCTTAATAATGGACAGGGCTAACAGCGGCTCAACAAGGTGGCTACACGCAAAATGAGGGCAAAAAAAACTCTTAAAGAGCAGATGTCTCACGGAATGCCAAGGTGGTACCTGAAAAAACGGCAGCCCAAGATGGCGTTTAACCACGAGAAAAATGGTTAAAATACCAACTGGCATGTGCTCTCAGCAACGAGTCACTAGAAAGAGGGTGAGTGTGTGTACACTCATTAATATAATGTGTAGCGAGCACCTACATGAGTGGTCAATTTGGCATAATGCTCCTGACCCAAGAGTTGTAATCACATGATTACAGGTTCACTGAAAATATGTGTATCTTTGAGTAAATTGGGTGAGTAAATTAGCTCACAAGACTTTCAGTGGTTTGGGAAGGTTGTAATTACACACAAAGTCTAGAAATTTAATTTGTTACTAGGGATGCAACAACACAGCCAGTTCGATACGTACCTCATTTTTTGCTCATGGTTTTCGGTTCAGTACAGAAGAATTTATGGTGCTGTTATTCAATTATTTCATTTGTTATTAATTAAACTAGGTGTAGTCATTGTGGGTGAATTTTAAAGAAACATAAGTTGTATTTTTAAGTTTTATTTTTTTCAAAGAAAAAAACTTTGAGAAATGGGTTCTAACTGGTTTAAACTGATGAGGTATTTAGTGTCTTCTAGGGTGCAGTGTAGAATGCAAAGTTAACAACTAACAAGCATAAATAGTTATAAAGATGCATCTTAATAGAAAAATCCTAACAAGAGGAAGACATGTGAGAGCGGGAGGAGCCGGCACCCCTCCCTCGTTGAAAGCTTCCTCTCCTCCCGGCGTTTTCCCACCCTGTGCTACGAGACGCAGGGACAGGGTCAGCAGCGGCAACAGTGGGGCGGACCCTTGCTTGCTCCCGGGATCCCGGGATCCCGCGGACACCTGGTGACGGTCAGCACGACGCTATTGAGACGTTTTGGAGACTGATTCCAGCCGGTCTACAAGAGACTGGATGTCAGGACCAAACAGGGATGAGGTGGAGAGTGGAAGACCGAGGATGCGTCTCTGCTCTTGTTCCTTCAGGGAAGACAGGCCGAGCCACAGGTGTCTGGTGCCGAGCTGCGCCGGGCTCATGGTGCGGCCCCCCATCTACAGCGAATGCTTGTGACATCTTCAGGAGAACTGCCGCTGTTGTCTGAACCTCGTCTATCTCCTCGGGGGTGAGGACAGACCGCTCATGCGTGAGCCTGTCCAAGGAGCCCACCAGGAAATATTGCTAGCCAACGCCACCACCTGAGCGGCGTTAGTGTATCAGCAATTCAACAACGATGCCTTCAACCTGTCCCTCTCCGATGGTAGAGCCGGCTTACTGCTCGGCCAGGGGGTGGATGACGGGAGCAGGCACATTCTCACACCATCTTTGATGGATGGGACACCTGAGATCTTGTTCCAGCCCTCCACGTTGCAGTAGCCCAAATATCCCCGGTTCTGTTTACTCTATTATGCTCACTCTCGCCGGGCATAATGGCCGAAAGCTAACCACTAGCGAAGCCCGTAGGTGGGTGGAGCACACACGAAGTAGAAGCTACACTGTTAAGGCCAAAGGCCCAGGAACCGGAAGACTCCAATGCAAACCCCCAGACACAGGCAAAGAGTTAAAATAAAGTTTATTTGGTCCAGAAGGTACCACACAAAATACAAGAAACAAGGAAAAACCAAGGCTTGGGTCCGAGCAGATAATCCAGGAATAAGATACAAGAAAAAAAAAAACAGACTAGGAAACCAATAGAACCTCCACAGATACACAGACTACTAGAAAAATTATAATAAAAAGAAATAAAACTCGAGCAAAAATGACAAGAAAAACGCCTGTCTATTTTACACACATGTGTTTAGCTCACACACTCACACACACACACACACACACACACACACACACACACACACACACACACACACACAGTCATTCCAGCATCTTACACTACCCTGTCAGGCTTGCGACTGGGGAGCTAAAATCCTTTAAAAAGAACTGTTTTGCACAGCTTCTTGCGTATGCTTGCACTCTGTAACTCCAGGGTAGTTAATTTTGCGATGTGGTGCAGCCTTACTTTGTGAAATACAGACACCACAAATGACACAATCATGAAATGATGGTTCTCAATTCCAAATTGGGTGTCTGCAATGTGCTCCCCGAGTAAGAACACATCCTCTGAACCAATCTCCGCCCGAACGAAACGGTTGACGAAGGACACACGGATACCTTGTTCCTTTGAGTTTTGTCGAATCACACGCTCTGCTGCTCTGACCACCTTCACTGTTCCCTTTGAGGGGATCATCAGCCCACCATTGTTTTTAAGTTCAAGCAGGTGGTAGCTCTGGTCAAAAGATGAGGGTATAGCAGCTGTGACGAGGCTTGCACGGCACACCTCACAGGACAGTTTTTTCAGAATTTTTCTGACAACAAACCCTGAAATGTAGACAAGGGCATTGTCCACAAGACCACCAAAGTGGGTGGGCAGGTAACTGTGGTCACATATGACTGCAGATATGTTTGCAAATGGAGACAGGAGCTCTTCCTCTGCCATTAAAGCAGAGTGCATGTCTGCAGCTGATAGGGACACAGTTTCATCTTGTGCTGCCACGTTGCCTGACCCACTTCGTGAGACACCACAACGGACCATCAGACGGCGGAAAATGCCTTGGAACTGCCCTGCAGTTGGATTGTTATTCCAGCCTCCTAAAAAAAACAAAAAAAAAAACACAAAAAACCTTTTACACACTTAGATTACAGAGATGTTTAATGAGGACAGTCAGAGTCATAATAGATATATCTTCTGAGGTAAAGTAAGGAAACAGTATAACCATTTTTTTCCCCACAGGTAGGCTATAAAAGGTAAGTAAGGTAATAACTGTATAACCATGTTTCTTCCAAAGGTAGGCTATAAAAAAAGATACACACTGGTGGTGTCTGATGTGCCGTTTGCTTTAGGGGGTGGGTTACTTCATGAAGTGAGAGCCACCAATAAGTGACCAGTCTGAGAGGTCTATCACATCAAATCATATTGTAAACTAGGATTGTATAGGTACTGTACATATATATAAAGAAAAACTTCTACTGTAATTTGCCCACCCAGAAGGTACCAATATCCGGTCTGGCCCATTGACTGAAAAACTGATTATAAATGTGAAAATTATACCTGATGCCCTGACAGAATTGAACAAAAGCTCCAAGTGATCCTGACTGAAGCGGACATAACGCTGAACTTGGAGCAGGTCAGGAATCATCATCAACAATGTGTCCATGTTGATGACAAAGCCAATGACTGACAGATACCTTCAAAAGAAAACGTTTCATCAATAAGATCATGGCAAAACAAGAAACCTCGAGAGCACCTAGTAATTGCAGTTATTGAAAGACATTAATTGACTTTTCTACAAATATTCATAACATGTAACACAACACATGGTGACAGAGATAGCGGCAGCAATACACAATAAAGTCCCTGAATGGTAAATGATTTAAGTGCAGTAGAAATCTACTGGGTGCAAAATTACTGGGTGCTTCTTGAGAGTATAAGTCAGTGTCAGGAACAACTAGGAACTATATTAAAACTGAACAAGGAGAGCTTAAAAACAAGAACATGTCATACATACCATTTGACACCTCTATGACCTGAAAAACACTGAACACAAGAAGATTCCAACATGCAGAGACAAACATCATAAACAAGAAGAAAAAGTGCAATACAAGATATGCTCCTTAAAACAGGAGGGACTCACATTATCTCCTGCCTCTGGTTTTGCAAACAGCAACATTGTATGAACATACATACCATATTTGACACCTGTCCTGTATGACCTGGAAAATACTGAACAGAAGAGTCAACAGAAACAAAACTGCAGACAGCAAAACGATCCAAACCAGAGAAAGAGCATCTTATGAACTCGATGCGTAGCAAGAGAACAGAGCATCATATTAACTAATGATGTTTGAACTTTTCGTGGAAACCATTCGATATTTAAAAAAAAACCTCTTTGTTTGGTGGAGGGGTGTGCCATCTTTCATCACCAAACTGAGCAAGTATTCCCTGCCTCTCAACAAGAGCTCTACTCTCTCTGTCCAATTCAAAGCACCCGGAGGAGCTTTGTATCCCTTGGCACGGGGATTGCGGCTGTTCAGGATGTCAAACAACCTGTCAATCATCTTTAAAAAAAAGCATAAGGCTCTGTTAACTGATATATCACCCATAACAGCATAACAGTAGTATCATATTATGTAAATCAAATTATAATCTTATTTCAATATACAAAAAAAGTACTTTAGTACAAAGCTCTGCTTGGATTTCCCTCTACAGGTAAGTATAAACAGAGATGGCTTTCATGCAGAATATGCAGTGTTATATAACAATGTTTGTATGTCATGTTACCTCAATGAATTCTGCCGTTGCTTCACAGTTTTTAAACTGTGAATAACCAAGGTCCCTCAGTGTTCGCAGTGCTACCACTACAGAGCGACTCAGTGTTTGAGCAGCCAGGGACACCTTCATCTTCTGGCCATTAAATTGAACATGCTTGTTTGTTATCTTGTTGGCCGCATGCAGTCCATCTTTTGTTTGGACATTGTTGGGCTCAACGATGTTTGACCAGCTGATTTCTCCAGTGGCGCTGGTTATCGGGCTGTAAGCCTGCAACATGTTGCGTGCCAGTTTCAACATGTGACAAGCGTCCATCAACACAAACACCCTGTCAGCGGTCACTGGATGTCCAAAGAAGGTTTTTAACGGCTCATGGGGGTTTCCCTTTAGCTGACACCCGAGCTGGTTGCACATGTTGACATTGGATGCATGTCCATCCATTGTCATGCAGACCACTTTTATGCCACGTGCATGCAATTCCTCCAGAGCATGGACAACCAGGATCTCTTCTACCCCCCCCCACCTCTTCTACCCCCCCACCATCCCACTACCCTCACAGACTCTCCTCTCACCCCCCACCATCCCACTACCCTCATAGACTCTCCTCTCATCCCCACCATCCCACTACCCTCATAGACTCTTCTACCCCCACCATCCCACTACCCTCATAGACTCTTCTACCCCCACCATCCCACTACCCTCATAGACTCTTCTACCCCCACCATCCCACTCCTCACAGACTCTTCTACCCCCACCATCCCACTACCCTCACAGACTCTCCTCTCATCCCCACCATCCCACTACCCTCATAGACTCTTCTACCCCCACCATCCCACTACCCTCACAGACTCTTCTACCCCCACCATCCCACTACCCTCACAGACTCTCCTCTCATCCCCCACCATCCCACTACCCTTGCACTACTGCACCTTAGCTACCAACTGTTCATACAGTACCAACTGTTTACATTTCGCATCATACTTATTTGCACTGTCCATGCTCATTGCACTACCTTAAATCTACTGCTTACCTTAAGCTAACATACAATTGTGTACATCTACCTGTAAAATCCTGTTTATAGTTGGAGACATCTGTATATTACATTTACATTTATAGTACATATTCACCTGTAAATGCTGTTTATAGAAATAGACACCTGTAATTATATTTATGGCACACACTCACCTGTTATAGTAATAACAATCTGTATATTTATATTCATTGTACATATTACCTGTAAATCCTGTACATCTCCATATCCTGCACGTATGCAACCATTGTATATATCCTGCACTTGCTGCTATTGCACTTCTGGTTAGACCTAAACTGCATTTCATTGCCTTGTACCTGTACTTGTGTAATGACAATAAAGTTGAATCTAATCTAATCTAATCTAATCTAATCTAATCTAATCTTCTGTGTGTCTGGAGACAGAGACTTTGTGAGGTAGTAGGCAATTGGAGCTTTCCAATGACCCTGTATTCCTACCACCATAAAAACAAGCACCTCTGTGGCTAAATCAGTCTCATCCATGCCATTCCCCATATCCACATATCCAGACATTTTCTGGGTATGGGGATTGTACTGGACATGTTTTTTGATGGCCATGGCATCCAACATGAGGGCCACAGAGCCATATTTAGCAGGGTCTTCTTCACGTCTTCTCTTTAACATGTCCAACATCATTGTGTTGAGCCCAGGCCTGCATCAACCTTTACAAAAAGAAAATAAATAGCTATTTAGTGCTTCAACCCTTGGATCCCTATTTTGGGCACATTTTCATTTTTTTCTATGATTGTTCTTTTTTTCCAATACTTTGGAAGACATTTTCAAAGAAAAAAATAGTCAAAATAGCACATACACGCTCAAAACTTCTACATCAGTTCCCTGTTTGTTGTACATTATGTAGGGCTGAAGTGTTTTAAGTATTTTAACCAGTATGTTTAAAAAGTGTAATTAAAAAAAACATGTACTACACCGTTGCAATGTATGTGGATGTGGCAGGGGAAGATGCAGAGAATCCCTCAGGTAACTGTAGGCTTTTGGACCATGGAGGTGCAATGTGAGGGCAAACTCTCTCTGGTCTTTGGTGTATTCATGGCCCCGCTTTGAAAAGAGGTCTACCTGAAGATCTGAAATTCAGTTAAACTAGTTAGACAGACTAGTTAGAAAGTTCCCTTGAAATAATACCTTTTGTAAAGTCTGACAGAGTGTAAACAATATACAATTCAAGGTGGTATTATCAATTTATTTTTACCAGAGTGGAAGCCTTTCATTCAACTCCTCATTTATAAGGTTCTTTTCCTTCAGAACTTCCAGAAGACTCTTTACAGTTTTCTTTGCTCTCCGTTCTCGGGTCTTTGCATTTTGCTTCTCCCGCTCTAGACTCTCCACTCTAGCCAAAGCTTCACTGAGTCTGGCCTTTAGACGAGTAGGAGAATTGGGCAATGCATAGGAGTGTTCCTAGTAGAAAGAAGGAGACATGTGTAGCGGAGGAGGTGGTTGGCTCATCCTGAAGGGTCGAGACCATTCCAGAAGAAGCCTGTGTAGCGGGGGAGGTGGTTGGCTCATCCTGACCAGTGGCAGAGGATGCTCCAAAATATTTTAGAAGTGCTCCTGAAATTGTAATTGAATTGCATTTGAAATCAAAAGACCATAGGGTAATGTTTTATAAAGCTAAAACAGCCTGGGGTCAAATAGACTCAAAACATAATAGAAGGGTTACATAAACATGCTCTTACACACTGAATGTCTGTCATTGCACGCTATACCCTCCTAGACCCGGAAAAAAACATTTATTTATTTTATTAGTTTTTTTCCCCCATGTCATCACATTGTTTAGAGCATAGAAACAAATAATAAAAAAAAAAAAAAATTATTGAAAAATTATATTTTATTCATGTTATGCTATGGTCACTAGGACTCAGTTGTTTAAAAAATAAAATTACTTTAAATTATATGTATAGGCAAAAACAATGGGATTTTATTTTTTTAATCACCAAAATCTTTTTGGGTTTCAGGATATTTTAATTTGTATATTAATCGAACTTTCATGAAAGAACTATTAGCTCTTTGGTTACTGCCTCAAATTCTAAGCATGACACACTTTTAGTTATGACTTGTAAAACTATACTTAGGAAACTATACTTAGCACACTGCGTAGCAAATAGCTACATAGCAAATGTTCGTCTTTAACCTAAAGATTTGAAAATGCCGTTGGTTATTTACAGAGCCTAACGTTAAACCAACAGATGGAAATGATAAATGAACTTTTAACAGTTTTATTGCAAAGCACAATATTATAAATTAGATCTCGTGATTGAGTTGAAACCAAATTATTGTTGTATAAGCATAGCAAGCATCATTAGCAAAAAGGCTAACAAGAGTTATACCCACCACCAATTAACATTAGCTCTTCATTCATGAAATGGATCATACAGAGAGAGAGAACATAGTTGCATACCTTAATCTTTTGCTTGTTTCTCCTCTTCTTCTTTTCTTTTTTTTTCGAAATTGGGCACCTGATGGCTTTGACCTTTTCTTCTCCATCTCTGTTTATTTGGCACTCGACAATCAACAGATTTCCCATCCCCCCAACTGTCACTCACGACCAGAAGTCAAGACTAAACCAATTCACCTTGATGACCGCATAATTGTTTTGTATTACCTAGTTTCATTTGCAGGAACTATAGGCTGTCCGTTCCATTTGAGAGAGACCCAGAGGTGAAATGTCACCCGCGCCTCTCGCCCCTCCCCCTTTTACACTTCTCTCACAACACACAGCTTCTGTGCATTGGACATTTTCAGCAAGCAGGGGCGCCGGCAGCTGCAGGGAGCGCCAATTAGCCAATTCCACACACAGTGAAATGATATAAATGATGAAAACCGCCCCCAATGTGTCACAAAAAAATGCCGCCCCGGGCGGCTGGCCGGTTCGCCCATGCCTAAAACCGCTACTGGCCGCCCATTTGTGAACTATTTGTTCACGTGTGTATTTATTTATTTATAACATATACTCATTCAGCTGTATATAAGTGTATGAGTATTTCTGAAAAGAGTTGCAGAAAGCAAGGGAGATATTTTGATATGACCACAGCCATGATGCTCACAGCTGTATGGGACATATCAAATAGCCTACAAATACTCACATCATTGGGCTGAGGTTCACTTTCAGGAAAAGTCTGAGAAAGGTCCACTGGTAGGCTCTCTTCAGCTTTCCTTGAAGTTTGTTTGTTCCTTGTCACTACAGGCTAAAATATAATAAACATAATACTTAAAAACAACTTCATTAAAAACACTTGAAAAGGTTTTAGTATCCCACAGTGTATTTTAATACACAATACATCACTAATACATGCAGAAATATCTAACCGTTTTACCGTTTTTGTTTTACATATGAATCATAGACATCTCTGTTAGCATGTAGAGTAAAATACACCTACTCTTTGGAGATGACATGGGAAGTTGAAGACAGATGGGGTCGCACCATCTCTAAGCCTGACAATCTGACCCGTCCTGTCAAAATCATCAGGCTTGAAGTGTTCACTGCAGAGATTTGACGTCTCAGTCACAACAAAACCCTCCCGTCTAATAGCAACTTCCCATTGCCTCCTCAAGCCTGTATCACTGGGAAACCTTCAAAGTGTGAAGAGAAAAAAAAACAAAAACAGCAAGAGATTATGAGAGAGAGTAGCCTAAGATGCGTTACCAGTTCCTGCTGAACGTTACACGTAAGTAAACGGTAAATGGTAAAATAACCTAAATTATTGTTCAATCTTACTTGTGACATGTAATCCCATGCGATCTGGTATCAATACTGCGTCGGTTATTGCAACCGTAAGCTGCACATAATTGCTCGCTCTCCGTTGACTCCGATTGACTCTGGTGCTAGCGTTGAGTGGAGAGACCCACCCAATATGGCGGCGACGCTGGATCACGCTCCAGCACGTCATGAGGCGTCTATGTATATTATGTCTATGGTGTGGTCCCTGTTACCCATGAAATGATAACATTAACTTGGATTTCTTTTTTTTTCTTTTTTTTATTCCTCTTGTGCAGAACTCACGATACATACATTTGGTTGTTGCAGTTGTTTTAGTTAGATTTCAGTTAATTATTTGTTCATTTGGATGTATGTATTTATGTGGTCAAACTGTAAACAAACAAAACCTACAATTACTATTTAGTATTATTACCTCATCAAATACAATCTGTGATTAACTCAAATGTAGCACTTTCTTATACTGCTATAATGCTACATATTGGCACTAAACGCATATTAATCTTTTGTCTAAACTAAATGTGAAAGGATATTACATAAACATTTCAACTTCCGACCCAATGATCCTAAATTTGACCCAGTGAACATGCACGAAAAGTCATTTTATTGGTCCCAGACTTCAAGCTCGGCGAAAAATTTATGTATTTGAAGTCGCCGAAAAAAAAATACGAAAAATGACTCAGTGGCGACCCCTACAAAATCAAAATACATTGGGCCTAAGGAAAGTGAAAGTAACTTTTTTCCAACGTAGAAAAATGAAACTTGGTACATCCATAGGACACCTCAGGGCAAACAGAAAAGTCAATGACAGTCACACCCTAAACTTAACAGGAAGTCCGCCATGTGGGGTGAAACGCTGCCACTAAAATCGCACCCCTTGCGCAGAAAGATGCAAATCATTGTGTTTTAATCTAAATGGCCCCAAATTTGGTGAGTATCATCTAGACACGTGTGCCAACCAAAGTTGTGACTTTGTTGTTGATATCTTATCGGGTATGGGTGTGGCAAGCCTGTAACGAGGTGGCCATTTTTGTGAAAATAAAACGCGTCTCTTAACTCTCAAACGCCTTCTCGGATCGAGTTGGACCCAAAAAGGCGTTTGTGCACATTCATGACCTGAACAAAAAATATGTAAATAAAAGGGTTATCTTTAGAAATGGCTCTCCAGCGCCCCTACAAACTTATAATGGACCCAAGAATTTAGTTTGTCATAGAGACATAAAATTTTGTACACACATCTCTTATGTCATGACGAGCATAAAAGCCAATGACAACCACCCCTATCTATAAATGTGTTGCCATAGCAACGTCCCAAAAAATGTGAAAAAAGTCAATGGGAAGTGAAATTTTTAGTTTGTTGTAGGCAAATGAAACTTGGTACACACATCCACCATGGGCTTATGAACAAAAAAGCCAATGGGGACCACACCCTATCACACACGGGAAGGCGGCCATTTTGAATTGAAAATGTGAACCGACTTAAAATACACCTCTTTTTTAAAAGAACACAGAAAATAGCTGCTTCATTCCACAGACACCAAACTTGGGCAAAATGAGCTAAACACATGTATGTAAAATAGACAAGCGTTTTTCTAGACTTTTTTGCTCGAGTTATATTTTATTTTATTATAATTTGGTATGTAGCCCCTTAAACCCAGTATAATATGGTGAGGGCTCCTGAGTTATTTTTCCACTCTTTAAATAACAACTTAAATCTAGATTATGAAATACTTACTGCTTTGTAAATCTAATATGTATATCACGTCTTACCATTTAAACCAATAGCACTATTAATCACACACAGTCAATAAAAAAAATGATCAAACCAGAATTATAATATCAACTTAAATTTACTGCTTTAGAAATGTCAGTAATATATAACAAAATATAATTCACTAAACAGAACAAAGTGGGCCCACACACCAAACACTCACACACATATGCTTCAGGTAAGTATTATATTGCAGTTATAAACCCCCTGTTGCAGGCCTGAGCGATGCTTGGGAACGTGGAGACCTGAAACTTAGTGGTCGCTTCACTCTACGAGTCAAAAAAAATAAATATATCCAAAAGTACCTGGTTTTAGAAGGTCATAGTTACTCTGGTAAGAAGGCCATAGAGTGTCCTAAGATGGCGGCACAATCTCGTCCCCTTCTCCGTTCTACAGGATCACGGGCGGTCACGTTCACTGTTCCTCTCTGCTTCACTCCTCTCACAGATACCGGTCCGGCAAAACATCAGCAACTCACTTTCAAAAGTCTATAGTCTTCGTGCCTCAGGCCGAGAACACGAGAAAATATATATTTGCAAGTTGTGTTAACTTAGCTCCTCTCAGATGCGCACACACCCGCTTAGCCAGCAGATGCTAAAACTTGGGCTAGTGAGTTAACTAAATTCAATATTTACGAGTGCAGGTCCGTCTTCGAACTGAAGAAACGCTCCCTTACGCTCCAAATCCAATGCAGAATTAGGTCTCCGTCTAAACTGTTGAGCTAACAGTCCAAAACCTACTTTTTATTCTCAGAAATTGCGAGACACGCTTTTTCCCGATCCTCTTCATGCACTTCCGGTTTGTGTTTTTTGTATGTAAAGCTAATACACAGATAACACAGCAAAAATAGTACACACATACGGCACTTCCTATGGACTATCAAAATAAAATAAATAATATATATATATATATATATATATATATATATATATATATATATATATTCACAACATTATACTGTTTACATCACTTAAACTTATTTCCAGGTGCTTTCAAATGTTCTTAAAGATATTATCTAACAAATGAAATAGAGTTAAATAGTTTTTTAACAACATTCATACAACTTATGAACTTATTTATACTTTTTAAACCCTTTTTAAACTCTAACTTATCCTATGAACTTTTTCCACTATATTAAAATCATTAATGATTTATATCCAGGTTACAGGTATATTTTTTTTTATTATAATTTTTCTGCAAAATGATCCTCAATTTGACCCAGTAAACGTGCAACTAAAAGTCATTTTTATTGGTCCCAGACTTCAAGCTCGGCGAAAAATTTATGTATTTGAAGTCGCCGAAAAAAAAATATGAAAAATGACTCAGTGGCGACCCCTAGAAAAGTCAAAATACATTGGGCCTATGGAAAGTGAAAGTAACTTTTTTCCAACGTAGAAAAATGAAACTTGGTACATCCATAGGACACCTCAGGGCGAACAGAAAAATGTATTACAGCCATATCGTAAACTCAACAGGAAATCTACTATGTTGGGTGTATGCGTGACCACCTAAATTGCACCCCTTGTGTCTAAAGGCTTTTCATCTAAACAGCTCCAAATTTGGTGAGTATCATCTAGACACGTGTGCCAAAAAAAGTTATCAATTTGTTTTTTGATAGATTTGTGGCTGTGGTCGAAATGAGTCTGTGAAGAGGCAACTATTGGGAAATAAATGCCATTTCCCAATTGCCAGCATCCTTCTCAACAGAAAATGTTGGGTGGAATACATGACCACCTAAATCGTACACTTTGTGCTAAAGGGTTTTCATCTAAACAGCTCCAAATTTGCTTTAAAGCACGACATGCAATCCTCCGAATATATGTGTCCCCGCGGTCTCAAGGGAGGCGAGGGCCTTTATCGCCGCTTGCGGCTTTAATTTTTTTTCTTTTCGTAATTGTAAAGTTTAGCAAGGTTTTAGCATAAGAACATTGCCTTCACGCAGTCTGACTTAGTCCCGTTTTTTTTTTTTTTTTTTTTTCCCTTCCGCTGATTCCCTTGACAACAGCATAGCAACCTTGCAGCACCCAACAGTCCCCATTGGCTTTTTTGTTCATAAGCCCATACTGGATGTGTGTACCAAGTTTCATTTGCCTACGACAAACTAAAATTTTCACTTCCTATTGACTTTTTCGACATATTTGGGACGTTGCTATTAGGGCTGTGTTGAAAAAATCGATTCACCAATTCTGAATCGATTTTCATATTAATTTCTAAAGATCGATTCGTAACTCAGAGGATCGATTTAATAATAGGCCTAAATTTTCCCGTGAATTTTAATTTGCACAGAATTCACGCATGCGCGAGGTGAAAGGACATTAAAACAACGAACATGGCTGCTTTGAAAACTCCAGAAACGCTAACCCTGTCTGTACCAGACAGTAAAAGATGGTGTAATGTGTAAGCTTAAGACCGCAGAGAGGGTGGGCATTACGAGTGACACCTGGACATCCGTATCTACGGAATCTTACATGAGTGTGACAGCACACTACATAGACGAGCTCTGGAACCTGGTGTCTTACGTTCTGCAGACAACCGACGTTCAAACGGACCATCGCTCTGTCAGTCTAGCTGAAATGTTAACCAAAGCTATGGAGGAGTGGGGGCTGCTGAGTAAAGACCCAGCCATAGTCACTGACAACGCGGCGAATATGATCCGTGCGGTTGAGATTACGGGACTAACCCGTCGGCTGCTTCGCACACATAATCAACCTGGCCTCGCAAGCCGGTCTCAAACTGCCGTGCGAATGTTGCACGCCTTCTTGGGAGAGTAAGGACGTGGAGGGTGAAAACTCCTGCTCTGACTGCAGCTGGGAGGCTGCTGCGAGGACTGGGCCGCCTGTGAGTGCTTTGGGATGGGGTGGGGCGCAGCACCCGCTGCTCATTGATTAGACTAAGAACTCCAGAAAAAGTCGCTAGATTTGTCGCTAGTCGCTTTTTGAAAATTTGTCGCTAGAGGGGTCTGAAAACTCTAAATATAGCGACAAAGTCGCTAAGTTGGCAACACTAAGTAAGGCACATCGCAAAGTTCTTTCATCGCACTACTGCTGATATACCTCGCGCCTCTGTCGTCTACACCAGTACAAGTTTGTGAAAGCAGTTGTATCAACACTCTGGAAGGGGGATTGTTCTTTACAACCATCAATACTCCATTAATTTGCAGTTGAATGTCTATAATAATAGTATCAATATGTTGCATAACTACAGTCCTCTAATTCAGGTAACAGCTGGAAAAAAATGCTTTCTTCAAAAACACTTATCTAAATCTCGAAGATCGGATCGGATCGAATCGAATCGAATAATGATAATCGATTTGAGATCTTGAGAATCGGAATCGAATCGATTCTTGAAATTTGAATCGAAACACAGCCCTAGTTGCTATGGCAACACATTTATAGATAGGGGGTGGTTGTCATTGGCTTTTATGCTCGTCATGACATAAGAGATGTGTGTACCAAATTTCATGTCTCTATGAAAAACTAAAGTCTTGGGTCCCATTATAAGTTTGTAGGGGGCGCTGGAGAGCCATTTCTAAAGATAACCCTTTTATTTACATATTTTTGTGTTCAGGTCATGAATGTGCACAAACGCCTTTTTGGGTCCAACTCGATCCGAGAAGGCGTTTGAGAGTTAAGAGACGTTTTATTTTCACAAAAATGGCCACGTCGTTACAGGCTTGCCACACCCATACCCGATAAGATATCAACAACAAAGTTACAACTTTGGTTGGCACACGTGTCTAGATGATACTCACCAAATCTGGGGCCATTTAGATTAAAACACAATGATTTGCATCTTTTTGCACAAGGGGTGCGATTTTAGTGGCCGCGCGTTTCACCGCACATGGCGGACTTCCTGTTGAGTTTACGGTGTGGCTGTCATTGACTTTTCTGTTTGCCCTGAGGTGTCCTATGGATGTACCAAGTTTCATTTTTCTACGTTGGAAAAAAGTTACTTTAACTTTCCATAGGCCCAATGTATTTTGACTTTTCTAGGGGTCGCCACTGAGTCATTTTTTGTATTTTTTTTTCAGGGACTTCAAATACATAAATTTTTCGCCGAGCTTGAAAAATTGGACCAATAAAAATGACTTTTCGTGCATGTTCACTGGGTCAAATTTAGGATCATATTGTCACAAGAAAGATAAAAAAAAAAAAAAAAAAACCCAGCAAAAACAATAGGCCCTCCCGGTCATCACCGGCTCGGGCCTAAAAATATATACCAAATTATAATAAAAAATATATATAACTCGAGCAAAAAAGTCTAGAAAAACACTTGTCTCTTTTACATACATGTGTTTAGCTCATTTTGCCCAAGTTTGGTGTCTGTGGAATGAAGCAGCTATTTTCTGTTGTTTTTTAAAAAAGAGGTGTATTTTAAGTCGGTTCACATTTTCAATTCAAAATGGCCGCCTTCCCGTGTGTGATAGCGTGTGGTCCTGATTGGCTTTTTTGTTCATAAGCCCATGGTGGATGTGTGTACCAAGTTTCATTTGCTTACAACAAACTAAAAATTTCACTTCCCATTGACTTTTTCCACATTTTTGGGACGTTGCTATGGCAACACATTTATAGATAGGGGGTGGTTGTCATTGGCTTTTATGCTCGTCATGACATAAGAGATATGTGTACCAAATTTCATGTCTCTATGACAAACTAAATTCTTGGGTCCCATTATAAGTTTGTAGGGGGCGCTGGAGAGCCATTTCTAAAGATAACCCTTTTATTTACATATCTTTGTGTTCAGGTCATGAATGTGCACAAACGCCTTTTTGGGTCCGACTCGATCTGAGAAGGCGTTTGAGAGTGAAGAGACATTTTATTTTCACAAAAATGGCCACCTCGTTACAGGCTTGCCACACCCATACCCGATAAGATATCAACAACAAAGTCACAACTTTGGTTGGCACACGTGTCTAGATGATACTCACCAAATTTGGGGCCATTTAGATTAAAACACAATGATTTGCATCTTTTTGCGCAAGGGGTGCGATTTTAGTGGCCGCGTGTTTCACCCCACATGGCGGACTTCCTGTTAAGTTTAGGGTGTGGCTGTCATTGACTTTTCTGTTTTCCCTGAGGTCTCCTATGGATGTACCAAGTTTCATTTTTCTACGTTGGAAAAAAGTTACTTTCACTTTCCATAGGCCCAATGTATTTTGACTCTTCTAGGGGTCGCCACTGAGTCATTTTTTGTAATTTGTTTTAGGGGACTTCAAATACATAAATTTTTCGCCGAGCTTGAAGTCTGGGACCAATAAAAATGACTTTTCGTGCATGTTCACTGGGTCAAATTTAGGATCATATTGGGAAAAAAAAAAAAAAAAATCCGAGCAAAAACATTAGGCCCTTCCGGTCATCACCGGCTCGGGCCTAATTAAAGCCGCAAGCGGCGATAAAGGCCCTCGCCTCCTTTGAGACCGCGGAGACACATGCACTCGGAGGATTGCATTTCGTGCTTTAAAGCGTAAACTTCATGGTAATGTCAAATAACCGGGCCTGTGCTACTGCTGGGGCCTGCTACACCACCTTGTAATTTAGAGTTAAAGGTCTCCACAATCCCTGGTTTTCCTGGGAGCTGTCTGAACCTTTGAAAATAATAGATTATGCTTGGGCTAAGGCGAGAAAAACAAAGTACTGGCTGGAGATTTGAGATGACTCAGGAATCGCTGCACCCCCCTGTTTAAAAAGGCAAAATGTAAATATAACTTGTCTAAAAGTACAAGGTTACAAGTTCCAAAGGATTCTGAGGAGTTTTCTAAGACTCTAGGCTTGGCTCTGGAGGGGCCTCCTCTAAAGGAAGGATCCTGGCAATTGGGAAATGGCATTTATTTCCCAAAGAAATGGCTGCCTCTTCACAGACTCATTACGACCACAGCCACAAATGTATCAAAAAACAAATTGATAACTTTTTTGGCACACGTGTCTAGATGATACTCACCATTCTGTGTGCGTCTTTACAAGTAAGAATACACCTAATTTGTTGTGCTTTTACTGCTATTGCTAAGGTTAGATTGGTAGTGTTTGTCCGTTTAGTGTTGCTAAATGTAAGTTCAAATTTCTGCCTGGTTAGGCCTCGTGTCATAATGCTTATTTCTAACAATGTATAGATTGCCACTTGGGCCTTATTCCTTGTTTACACATTGTATTAGACCAGTTAAGCCCTCTGACTATAATTTGTACGTTATTGCGGTGATATTCACCTTCAATCCAGTTAATTGGTTATAGGGCACGTAACTCCCGCATGTACACAGGTCGTCACGTGACACCTCTCAGAGCGGCCTGGTGTAGGTCTTTGCACAACCATAAGAGGGAGCCATTGTATTGCAAATGACACATCATTTCTCATTGTTATAGTTGAAGCTGTTTAGACCTACAGCATAGCCTTTTTCATTCTTTAATGCCAGTTTCGGCCATGTTAAAATATAATTGTATTTCATTTCTGCTATATTATTAGAATAGAATACAGCTAATACAAATAGAGGTTTGTTGCATGATAATCGTTCATTTGCATTCAACTAACTGTTTGTTTTACTTCTTTATTTATTCAGACCACACACAACCAAACACATTCTTCACTGTACCTATGCAGTTGTAAATTCAATTAAAGCCGCAAGCGGCGATAAAGGCCCTCGCCTCCCTTGAGACCGCGGGGACACATGCACTTGGAGGATTGCATTTCTTGCTTTAAAGCGTAAACTTCACGGTAATGTCAAATAACCGGGCCTGTGCTACTGCTGGGGCCTGCTACACCACCTTGTAATTTAGAGTTAAAGGTCTCCACAATCCCTGGTTTTCCTGGGAGCTGTCTGAACCTTTGAAAATAATAGATTATGCTTGGGCTAAGGCGAGAAAAACAAAGTACTGGCTGGAGATTTGAGATGACTCAGGAATCGCTGCACCCCCCTGTTTAAAAAGGCAAAATGTAAATATAACTTGTCTAAAAGTACAAGTTTACAAGTTCCAAAGGATTCTGAGGAGTTTTCTAAGACTCTAGACTTGGCTCTGGAGGGGCCTCCTCCAAAGGAAGGATCCTGGCAATTGGGAAATGGCATTTATTTCCCAAAGAAATGGCTGCCCCTTCAAAGACTCATTACGACCACAGCCACAAATGTATCAAAAAACTAATTGATAATTTTTTTGGCACACGTGTCTAGATGATACTCACCAAATATGGAGCTGTTTAGATGAAAAGCCTTTAGACACAAGGGGTGCAATTTAGGTGGTCACGCATTCCACCCAACATAGTAGATTTCCTGTAGATTTCACGATATGGCTGTGATAAACTTTTCTGTTTGCCCTGAGGTGTCCTATGGATGTACCAAGTTTTGTATTTCTACATTGTAAAAATTTACTTTCATTTTCCATAGGCCCAATGTATTTTGACTTTTCTAGGGGTCGGCACTGAGTCATTTTTCGTATATTCTTCTCGGGGACTTAAAATACATAAATTTTTCGCCGGGCTTGAAGTCTGGGACCAATAAAAATGACATTTAGTTGCACGTTTACTGGGTCAAATTGAGGATCATTTTGCAGAAAAATTAAAATAAAAAAAAATATACCAAATTATAATAAAAAAAAATATAACTCGAGCGAAAACGACAAGAAAAACGCCTGTCTATTTTACATACATGTGTTTAGCTCATTTTGCCCAAGTTTGGTGTCTGTGGAATGAAGCAGCTATTTTCTGTTGTTTTTTAAAAGAGAGGTGTATTCCAAGTCGGTTCACATTTTCAATTCAAAATGGCCGCCTTCCCGTGTGTGATAGGGTGTGGTCACCATTGGATTTTTTGTTCATAAGCCCATACTGGATGTGTGTACCAAGTTTCATTTGCTTACGACAAACTAATATTTTCACTTCCTGTTGACTTTTTCCACATATTTGGGACGTTGCTATGGCAACACATTTATAGATAGGGGGTGGTTGTCATTGGCTTTTATGCTCCTCATAACATAGGAGATGTGTGTACCAAATTTCATGTCTCTATGACAAACTAAATTCTTGGGTCACATTATAAGTTTGTAGGGGGCGCTGGAGAGCCATTTCTAAAGATAATCCTTTTATTTACATATCTTTGTGTTCAGGTCATGAATGTGCACAAACGCCTTTTTGGGTCCAACTCGATCTGAGAAGGCGTTTGAGAGGCTTGCCACACCCATACCCGATAAGATATCAACAACAAAGTCACAACGTTGGTTGGCACATGTGTCTAGATGATACTCACCAAATTTGGGGCCATTTAGATTAAAACACAATGATTTGCATCTTTCTGCGCAAGGGGTGCGATTTTAGTGGCCGCGGGTTTCACCCCACATGGCGGACTTCCTGTTGAGTTTAGGGTGTGGCTGTCATTGACTTTTCTGTTTGCCCTGAGGTGTCCTATGGATGTACCAAGTTTCATTTTTCTACGTTGGAAAAAAGTTACTTTCACTTTCCATAGGCCCAATGTATTTTGATTTTGTAGGGGTCGCCACTGAGTCATTTTTCGTAATTTTTTTTCGGCGACTTCAAATACATAAATTTTTTGCCAAGCTTGAAGTCTGGGACCAATAAAAATGACTTTTCGTGCATGTTCACTGGGTCAAATTTAGGATCATAGGTCGACCAGAAAGATAAAAAAAAAAAAAAAAAAATCCGAGCAAAAACAATAGGCCCTCCCGGTCATCACCGGCTCGGGCCTAATAAATACTTCCAATGAAGAAATCTTGCGTGATTCTGACCGATCACCCGCTGTGAGCTCTACCCAACGATCCTCAAACTATATTAAACAAAGAAGCCAGTTCTCTTCATTACAAAGTGGTCCTTCGAGCCGGATCCAGAGCTTGCAGCGGAGCAAGATGTTTACCACATCGAATAAAGAGTCTATTGTTCGATCGAGAAGGCAGAGGTCCCTCCCTAATTACTTGCAAGATTATGACTTATCTGATCTCCCGACCAGATCTCAAAGCAAGAATCCTTCTGAGTCACAGTCCAGAGAGCGTCCAGACGAAGAGGATCGTAGTAGACCTAATTCACGTTCTGCATCCCCAGAAGGTCAGCTGCACCACAGCCCAGCGCTATGTTCAGTCACTGATAAATGGGAATCATCTGCAGATGAGTGGAGAAGGGAATGCTGCATACTAGAGCGTGAAAGGGAAGATCTCTTGGCATCAATGGAGGAATTAAAAATACAGAACGAACAGCTCAGAGCCAGAGCAAAGCCCAGTGATTCCCGTTCAGAGCCACGTATTGCAGCTGCCAGAGATAGACTTTACAGAGAAGGGCTGGATTACGGAGGTGCTTCAACCCAGTTCAAATCAGTCTTCTTCCAGAACAGGAAGACACCATCACAACGGCCCTCTGACAGGCATCATGATTACAGTAGAGAGACAAAGGACTACAGGGAAACAACAAGGTATCACCACCGCTCACCTGAGCGCTACGCCAGAGACAGAGACTACCGTTATTCCTCCAGAGAATACAGAGATCCAGCAAGCCGAGGTGACTACTCTCCTGCACGCCGTTGCAGATACTCTCCAGATCAGCGTGAGAGACGTAGAATCCCTTCACCTTGGCACGAGCCCCGACGCTCAGTGACTCCCCCTGGTGGACAGGAAAGAACATACAGAGGGCCCATTCCTACAATCCCGAACTTCAACCGTCCTAACCCAAGAGACTTTGCGAATCTCCTTCCTAGAGATGCTACTGAACGTTTCAAGTTCCAGATATTAGTGGATCATCTGAAACTGGAGGAAGCACTGCTGGTGGCAGATTCTTACAGCAATTCTGACTACCCATTCACTGACACTAGCTTTAAACCAGCAGTACGGGCAGCCACACCAACTCACCCTTCAGCGTATTGCCAAACTGATGGACGGCCCCAACATTCAGAGTGGGGACATCAAGTCATTCAGGTTGTTCGCCCTGAACGTCAGATCACTGGTGAGCATGTTGGAGCAGCTCGGTTTAAAGGGGCAAGTTGAGCTGGACTGTGGATCTCATGTCACCCGTCTACTGGGCAAGCTACCGCACGACTTGAGGTCCAGTTTCAGGCGCTACATCCACCCGCTCCGTATACCTATCCCCACTCTTCTGGACCTAGCAGATTGGTTGGAATATGAGCTCCAGATCCAGGAGGATATAGCACAATATCGCCCGAGGAAGGACACTGGATTTAAGCCCAGAGATATCAAGAGTACTGTGAAGTCGTCACCTAAGGCCTCAGTCCTTATGCTGGGGGCTGAACCCAAATCAATTAGGGAGCCTACCAAATTCACTCCTCCTACCAGTCTAGATGCAAAGAAGTTCTACCCATTCTGTGAGAACAACAAGCACACTCTGAATAATTGTGCAAATTTCAAACTGCTCAACGCTATCCAGAAACATAACTGGATTCAGGACAACAACCGATGTTGGCGATGCGGCAGAGAACACAGATCTGCTGAATGTGATCTGAAGATGTGCTGTAAAACATGCAACTGCAGACACCTACTTGCTCTGCATGATGTCAACGAGATAAGTTTAGCCAAGACTGACAAAGTTGATGGAAGACCTTGTAGGATTTAATGTACGCTACTGTACTGTAGATGATTATAGAAATATTAATTTACTAATTTGGGTAAATTATCAACTAATATTTTTATTATCAAAATTGTCTCGTTGAGGGGCACCACCCAGATGAGTTCTGGGAAACTGATTATATTTACTAAGTCTCAATGAATCTGAAGGAATAGAATTCAACCTGTGTTCGGAATACGTCTGATATAACATAAAACACAAAATCAAAATCTTTAACGTTTTATGGGGTTTTATTAAAGATTATACAAAGTTAACATATGAAAAGGGAAATTATGGGAAGAGGACACAAAGGAACAGTTATTACACGTAATGGGAATAATGATTAACACAGAACAATACAATAACCTTTACTGACTAGAACTTTGTAGAGGATAATGAATGTTTTGACTGATTAAAACTCTGCTGGGGAGTTTAATTACCGGATTATTAAAAAAGGGGTTTATGGAGAAGATAGGTGAATTGACTTGAGCTTATGAAATACAGTTTAGAACGCCAAACTCCTGTTGTGTCACGTGCGGCTTACTTGATTCGCTGGCACTGGCCCAGTTCGATTTCCGTCACAGGTCCAAAGGTTTGCTTCGGGTTCTGAAGCGGGCGCCTGAGATTCAAAGGTACCGCTGGCACAAGGTTCCGTCACGTGAGATGCCGCTGGCTGGTTACGCGGGCGGCCGGGAGCGGAGTTGATGAAAGGCGTCAACTGTATACAGCTCGATGTCTCTGCCGTTGGCATGGGCAGGAACAGATTAGAGTTTGAAAACTGTCGCTGGCCACTGACAAAAGGGTCTCAGGAGTCGTTCTTCTGGCTTAAAACGGCTGTGAGGGATTTGGTTTAGGTCTGTATCTCTTACAGAACTACAAATTTCCTTCCGTCTCCGGGAGATGACGTCAAAACAAAGAGTCTTAAGAAAATAATCAATGTGTGGCTGTTTAAAGAAAATCACGTTGCCTGGCGGGCAACGGGTCTAGAAAATTTTAAAGAGGAGAGGGTCCGAGGTGGACCCGGCCGAAAGCCTGCAGAAAAAAAAAGAAAAATCTAAGAATAGCCTGAGGGCGTAAAAGAAGAGCGGGCGTGAAGAAGAGAAGCTTAAGAGAAGAGAGAGCTAAGAGAGCGATTTCCGGCGCGCACAGGGGTTTTGTGCGGCTTGAAGGGGCGTGTTTTGGGGCGTGTTTCTTTTGGGGAAAGGCCTGGTTTGGGAAAAGCCTATCCTACCTAAATTTTTAATTCACATAACTTTATCTTCCACAAAGTCACATTGAATATTTAGTTTTGCAGTCATAAGCATACACATACATTTGGCACTGCAGATTTGTACCGATAGAATGCATCTTTAACTGTAACACACATAAATTCATTCAACAATTTTATTAACTGTAAGCTTGTAAGACTGATGTAAAGAGTCGATTCTTCTGTTGTGACTCTAAATCCTGTGGGGGAAAACATTACCATATACTTAGAGACACACTTTTAATGGCATAAACACAATATCAATGTCCTTCGAAAGTTTTTTTCTCCTAAAAGTAAAAGTTTAAGTTCTTAGCGTCGTTCATCCATACTGTCGCTAGAGGGCAGTATGGTATCATCCAGAAAGCTCAGATTCCTTGACCTCAAAGGTCATTAGTGTCTTTGCTTTGAGGCCAATACACAAAAATCGTATTTCAAAGAGCCGTAACTGTCACGTCCTGGTCCCAGCCAGTCTACAGGCTCAGAGATAACACCTTTGATCTGCTTTGAGATGGAGAAGGGTAAAAGTCGTTAATTAGGTTTACCCCTGACTTCCTCTGGCTTAGAGAAACAACGGCCATCTATTCTTCATTAGCACTGAGTCGTTAAAAATCCTTTTCTGTTGGTAAAGCAAACACTTTCTAAGTCTGAAGAATGGGTTTTACAGCATAAATCGTCAGGGCGCGACATTTATGTGCAGTCACCCTGAGTGTGATACTGTCGATGACCTGAATCTGGTGTCCTGGTCGCTACACTCCATCGTCTCTCTCATTGATCTGAACTAAAAATTATTTTAACATACACTTTTTATGCACAAAAGAGACACAGCAAAAAGGAGTCACTGCTGTCTTTCATGTTGTGTTGCTGGTGTTCTAAGGCATCTCAGTAGTAGGCCTACTGGACTTTAGGAAGACAGAAAGACCTGAATTGGCAAGCCGAAGATGTTCATAGTTGGCCAGCTGGGGTTTGAACTCATGACTTTGAGTTCACTCGAGTTGTTTTAAGAAAATGAAAAACTATTGTAAACACAGTTTTGCACCTTTAAATATTTATAGATTGAAGGGACAGGTCATGGGGACTAGGCTCATACCCTACTCTCAGGCTCACAGGCTGCTGCAGACAGATTAGAATGAAGGATGCAGTACAGAGCAGACAGTGCAGCAGACAGTGCAGCAGATGCAGTAGCGTCAGCAGAAGCGCTCCACGTGGACATGAGGCCACTCTGGTACCGTGCTCCAGACAGTGAGTGACTGAGCGCTCATTGATCTGAGAGGGATGAGTGCTGACACGACCAACGTGAGCACAACGTGCGGACCATGGAGCGGGCCAGACTGATACGACTCAGCCTGGAGCCCCCGGAGCAAGGACACGGGAACACAGCCGGAGCTTAACATGTCTTTACTGAAGCAGCGCGGAAGAGAACTTGAGCGGTTCGACGGACTGTCGCTCATTTACTGGTACGTCACAAGTGGTGAGTCTGGAGAGCACAAAGCGACTAAACATATGATGATGACTGCTTGTGTGCTCTGTAGCCTAAATTAAAGTCTAAGAATGCCAAAATACTGTATATCTTTATATAAATTATAAAAATAGAAATAAGACTTAACCACAAACTCTATTGCTTCATAAAAATGTAAAATACAGTTTATTATTGGTATTACTGAGCTGTGTACTACAGTGAAAGATATCTGTGTGCTCACATTAGTACGGCACAGACATCCGTTTTGTTTATGTTTCTGTTCTGTCCATTCATTCAGCGACTTTAATAAACTAACTGTAAAATAAAGACAACAGCTGACTTTTTTGAGAACAATGATTTTGATTGATGGAACGGAACAACAGGTTTTTACTCATGCTTTCGGCTGCTCCAGTAGCTCTATAACAGGTCGATGAGGTTAACTGGGCTTCATTAGAGCAGCTGAGTGGAGCTTCACCAGGAGGAGACGCATTGATTCTGGTTAAACCTACCAAAGATAAAGAGGGGGATAAACTCAAATATCCAAGAGATTTGTGTTGTAGAATAAACTGTAGTGAAAAAAACTTTTACTAGATTTGGGAAGGCAAATGTCTGTCTGTCCACAACAGCATAAATATGGCTGATTATAGTGACATGCAACATTATACTTAAACATTATATGTGAATTATTGAATTCTGAATGTATCTAAGGCGCTTGATAGTATACTTCATTCAAGTGTGATGCCCCTGCTCTGAGATATCCCAGTGTGGAGGACACCAGATTGGTGTTGTATGTCTAGGGGAGGAGTCAGTCAGCTAAATGGAGCTGCTGAGTAGACTGACAGTGGACAGAGAGGGGTCTGGGAACCAGGATGTCTAGAGCGCTTAAAGGCTACAGACTGATGAATTCTCAGCACAGCTGTGTCTGTTCCATCTGTGAAGAGTTACCCAACAGCGCCCCTCATGATCCTGTCCTCTAAGAAACTTCCCGAGCTCTGGGACTACTTTTTGATGTATGTGTCTGGAGCGCTGGAGTTCAACCCTGACAGCAAAGACATAGACCTAGGACTGTTCCCCCTCAGGATGAACCCCACTATCAAGAGCAGGTGAGACGGGCTAGGAGGGGGTAGTGCTCTTACGGTAGTGCTCTGGCGGGAGAGCTCTGGCGGTAGTGCTCTGGCGGGAGAGCTCTGGCGGTAGTGCTCTGGCGGTAGTGCTCTGGCGGTAGTGCTCTGTCGGTAGTACTCTGGCGGTAGTGCTCTGTCGGTAGTGCTCTGTCGGGAGAGCTCTGGCGGTAGTGCTCTTTTGGTAGTGCTCTGTCGGGAGAGCTCTGTCGGTAGTGCTCTGGCGGTAGTGCTCTGTCGGTAGTGCTCTGTCGGGAGAGCTCTTTCGGTTGTACTCTGGCGGTTGTACTCTGGCGGTAGTGCTCTGGCGTTAGTGATTTGGCGGTAGTGATTTGGCGGTAGTGCTCTGGCGGTAGTGCTCTGGCGGTAGTGCTCTGGCGGTAGTGCTCTGGCGGTAGTGATTTGGCGGTAGTGCTCTGGTGGTAGTGCTCTGGCGGGAGAGCTCTGACGGTAGTGCTCTGGCGGTAGTGCTCTTTCGGTAGTGCTCTGGCGGGAGAGCTCTGGCGGGTGAGCTCTGATGGTAATGCCCTGGCGGTAATACTCTGAAGGGAGAGCTCTGGCGGTAGTGCTCTGAGGGTAGTTCTCTGACGGTATTGCTGTGTCGGGAGAGCTCTGGCGGTAGTGCTCTGGCAGTAGTGCTCTTTCGGTAGTGCTCTGGCGGGAGAGCTCTGGCGGGGTGAGCTCTGATGGTAATGCCCTGGCGGTAATGCTCTGATGGGAGAGCTCTGGCGGTAGTGCTCTGGCGGGAGAGCTCTGGCGGGTGAGCTCTGATGGTAATGCCCTGGCGGTAATGCTCTGATGGGAGAGCTCTGGCGGTAGTGCTCTGGCGGAGAGCTCTGGCGGGTGAGCTCTGATGGTAATGCCCTGGCGGTAATGCTCTGATGGGAGAGCTCTGGCGGTAGTGCTCTGTCGGGAGAGCTCTGGCGGTAGTGCTCTGAGGGTAGTTCTCTGAAGGTAGTGCTCTGTCGGGAGAGCTCCGGCGGTAGTGCTCCGGCGGGAGAGCTCTGACGGGAGAGCTCTGACGGTAGTGCTCTGGCGGTAGAGCTCTGGCGGGAGAGCTCTGGCAGTTGTGCTCTGAGCGAGCAGGTTACGTTGCGTACAGTTGTCACAATACGCACACAGTTGTCTTTGAAAGATGTATAAAGCAAAAAAGCTGTCGGGGCTAAAAAAAAATAAAGAAAGAGGGAAAAGGAGATGGTATGTCAAGGTATGGGACAGCTGATAAGTGAATGGTGAAAGGCAACAGGTAGGGTTTAAAGTGAGACCTCTGTGCTTGTAATATTAATGTTAACAGACTAGCTAGCGTTTGCTAACACTGGAAATGTAGCAGCCAAATGGGGTTTAAATTAAGGCTAGCTTAATTAAATTGAGGTTACTGAGCTAAAACCGAAAAATATAAGGCAGCATGCCATGTACAATAAATTGGAAAACAACTAATCCACACTGGATAGTTCATATTACAATTTAGTATGAACTAAAGAGCGCTCTAGAATGTTTGGTAGCAACATTGTTACTAGTATTTTTTACTGTTATTTTATTTGTTAACCTTGTTAATAATACCGTATAATAATGGTAGGTCTACAGTGTCTGATATACTTTAAAATAAACCTTTATCATTTTTCCATACATAATGGCTTAATTTTTTTAAATTCTTTTTTGTTGCTGCATACCTTTCTAGCACTGGGTAGTTGCGCCCCTGGGCGGGAGAGCTCTGGCGGTAGTGCTCTGGCGGTAGTCCTCTGCTGGTAGTGCTCTGTTGGTAGTGCCCTTTTGTCAGTGCTCTGATGAAATACGTGAAATACGATTAACCGAACTGTAGTTAGAATTGAAGAAAATTTGAAAGAGTCATAATATTTATATTGTGTTTTGTTATATGATGCTGTTCCTGCTTGGGGAGGGTCCTGTGACAGCCGTGGGTGGAGGGGCTCCTCTGACAGAGGATGGGGCGGCGGTAGCTCAGTGGTAGAGCGGCCGTCCTTCAACCGGAAGGTAGTAGGTTCGATTCCCGCTCTCCCCACAGTTCATACTGTCGTTGTGTCCTTGGGCAAGACACTTAACCCACCTTGCCTCGTATGAATGTGTAAGAATGTGAATGTATTTGGTGTTGGTCGGAGAGGCCGTAGGCGCGAAATGGCTGCCACGTCTCTGTCAGTCTGCCCCAGGGCAGCTGTGGCTACAGATGTAGCTTACTACCACCAGTGTGTGACTGTGGAGTGAATGAATAATTGATATGTAAAGCGTCCTTGAGCTCTGGAAAGGCGCTATATAAATAAAACTATATATATATATATATATATATATATATATATATATATATATATATATGTATATATATATATATATATATAGAGGTGGGTGATGGAGAGCAGGTGAGAGTGATGCAGCTTGGCAGCTGATTGTCTGTACTCCTGTCTGCTTGCATTAAGGCCAGCCTCTGTGATGGTGCAGTCACAGGATGAGGGGGCTGCTCCCATTCAGTCACCTGCAGTCAGCCTCTGCCCTCTGATCCAGGACACTGCTGAGGATCTGGATTCAGACAGGACTTTGTTGTTGCCTGGACACTAATGTAGGCATGTGACTATGGCCAAATGGACTAATATATAATAACTAATATATAAATTCATACATCAATATACAATATTCATCTCAAAATATTTGTTCCCAGAGAGCAATCACATTTTTTATTTCTTGATTTTAGATTTAACTCACCCTATTGTGGAATTATAAATATATTTTATTGGTATTTATTAATATTCAGACTGTGTGTCTCCAGGTAAAACTCAAACTCAAAACTCATAAATGACATCAGTTCTGACTCGCTTTAATTGAATCTGAAATTTAAAAAAAATATTTCTCAGATACCTGCCTGACTGAATCTTTGGTCATTATGAAGTATTTTTTAAGTATTATAATATACAATTATTGGTCATTGCAAAAATGGCACAAGGATCACTTTTCCTGGTTCCTATACACATATATATATATATATATATATATATATATATGTATGTGTATATATATGTATGTATATGTATGTGTATATATATATATATATATATATATATATATATATATGTGTATATGTATATATATAAGCTTTTGTCCTTCACCCTCTGCGGGTGGTCTCATCCTTCGAGCTCGGGTCCTCTACCAGAGGCCTGGGAGCTTGAGGGTTCTGCGCAGTATCTTTGCTGTTCCTAGTACTGCACTTTTCTGGACCGAGATGTCTGGTGTTCTTCCAGGGATCTGCTGTAGCCACTCTTCCAGTTTGGGGGTTACTGCCCCGAGTGCTCCGATGACCACAGGCACCACTGTCGCCTTCACCTTCCAAGCCTTTTCCAGCTCTTCTCTGAGGCCTTGGTATTTCTCTAGTTTCTCATGTTCCTTTTTCCTGATGTTGCAATCACTTGGTACTGCAACGTCAACCACAACCTTCCTCTGCTGTTTGTCCACCACCACAATGTCTGGTTGGTTCGCCATTACCATTCTGTCAGTCTGAATCTGGAAGTCCCACAGGATCTTGGCTCGGTCATTCTCTATCACCTTTGGAGGTGTTTCCCACTTTGACCTCGGGTTTCCAGTCCATACTCCGTACAGATGTTCCTGTACACTATGCCAGCCACTTGGTTATGGCGCTCCATGTATGCTTTCCTGCCAGCATCTTACACCCTGCAGTTAAGTGTTGGATTGTCTCAGGGCCTGTTTGCACAGCCTACACCTTGGGTCTTGTCTGGTGTGGTAGATTTGGGCCTCTATTGCTCTGGTGCTCAAGGCCTGCTCCTGTGCAGCCATGATGAGTGCCTCTGTGCTGTCCTTCAGTCCGGCCCGTTCTAGCCATTGGTAGGATTTCTTGATATCAGCCACTTCAGTTATGTTCCGGTGGTACATCCCATGTAGGGGTTTGTCCTCCCATGATGGTCCCTCCTCCAGCTCCACTTCCTCTGTTCCCCATTGCCTGAGACATTCACTGAGCACGTCATCTGTTGGGGCCTTATCTTTGATGTACTTGTGGATCTTGGATGTTTCATCCTGGATAGTGGCTCTCACACTCACTAGTCCACGGCCGCCTTCTTTACGGCAAGCGTACAGTCTCAGGGTGCTGGATTTGGGGTGGAACCCTCCATGCATGGTGAGGAGCTTTCGTGTCTTAACGTCTGTGATCTGTATCTCTTCCTTTGGCCACCTTATTATTCCCGCAGGGTATCTGATCACTGGCAGGGCGTAGCTGTTTATTGCCCGTGCCTTGTTCTTGCCATTGAGCTGACTTCTTAGGACTTGCCTTACTCGTTGGAGGTATTTGGCAGTTGCTGTTTTCCTTGTTACCTCTTCGAGGTTGCCATTTGCCTGTGGTATTCCAAGGTACTTGTAACCATCCTCAATGTCTGCTATTGTTCCTTCTGGGAGTGAGACCCTTCTGTGTGGACTACCTTCCTCTCTTCGTCACCATTCGACTACACTTCTCAAGCCCGAATGACATCCCAATGTCAGAGCTGTAGATCCTGGTGGTGTGGATCAGTGAGTCGATGTCCCGCTCACTCTTAGCGTATAGCTTGATGTCATCCATGTAGAGGAGGTGACTGATGGTGGCCCCATTCCTGAGTCGGTATCCATAGCCAGTCTTGTCGATTATTTGGCTGAGGGGTTCAGGCCTATGCAGAACAGCAGTGGGGATAGAGCATCTCCTTGGTATATGCCACATTTGATGGATATTTGTGCAAGTGGCTTGCCATTGGCCTCAAGGGTGGTTTTCCACAGCCTCATTGAGTTTGCAATGAAGTCTCTTAGAGTCCTGTTGATGTTGTACATCTCCAAGCATTCAGTGATCCATGTGTGTGGCATTGAGTCATATGCTTTCTTGTAATCAATCCAGGCAGTGCACAGGTTGGTGTGTCGGGTTCTGCAGTCTTGAGTGACTGTTCTGTCAACCAGGAGTTGGTGTTTAGCTCCTCTGGTTTCTTTGCCGATGCCCTTCTGTGCTTTGCTCATGTATTGATCCATGTGCCCACTTATCTTAGCCGCAATGATGCCTGACATGAGCTTCCATGTTGTGGGAGACAGGTTATTGGCCGATAGTTGGATGGGACTGTACCCTTTGTGGGATCCTTCAGGATCAGGATTGTACGCCCTTCTGTAAGCCATTCAGGGTGCGTCCCATCCCTTAGCAGCTGGTTCATTTGTGCTGCAAGGCGCTCGTGGAGTGCAGTGAGCTTCTTTAGCCAGTAGGTGTGGATCCTGTCAGGGCCCGGTGCTGTCCAGTTTTTCATACCTGAGAGTCTTTCTTGGATGTCTGCTGCTGTGATGCTAACTGGATTCTGTTCAGGGAGGTTGCTGTGGTCCTCTCTCAGAGCCACCAGCCACTGTGCATCTCTGTTGTGTGATGCCTCCCTCTCCCATATACTTTTCCAGTATTGTTCAGTTTCCAGCCTTGGAGGGTCTGCTCTGCTGTTATTACCCTGCCATTGAGCGTACACTTTTGCAGGTTGAGTTGCGAACAGCCGGTTTATTCTTCTGGCTTCGTTCTCTCTTGCGTACCTCGTTAGGCGGCTGGCCAAGGCTTGGAGCCTTTGTTTGGCAGTTTCAAGTGCTTCAGGTATGGGCATCTGGTTGTACCTCTTGGGTACCGGTTTTCTCATTGCACCTTTCTTGGCCTCTGTCAGTTGGCTTATTTCTCTACGTGTCTGCTTGATCTTAGCCTCCAGCCTTTGTTTCCATGGTGGGTACTGTTTCTCATGGCTCCCATGGTTGCTCTTATAGCCAAGCATCTCGAGGATCACTGCTGCGGAGGTGTATAGCAGCTCATTGGTTTCAGTGATGGATGTGGTAGGGATCGCACTCAATGCTGCATTCACATCTTCTAGGAGACTTTCTGATGGTACTTCACTTAGCCGTTGTAATTGGCGTCGGGGTTGCCTTGCATTCATTTTCGCCATGATCTTGTCTTTCAGGTCAGTCGCTGCCTGCTCAGCGTTATTTCGATTGTTGGGGCTTCATACCCAATCTCCGGTTGGGGAGCACCTGTTGGCTCCCCTCTGACCTTGCGTCCCTGGCTCCCCCTTGCCATTACATATATATATATATATATATATATATATATATATATATATATATATATATATATATATATATATATATATATATATATATATATATATATATGTGTGTATATATATATATATATGTATATGTATATATATGTGTATATATATATATATATATATATATATATATATATATATATATATATATATATATATATATATATATAGATACAAGGTATTAACTCTGCAGGGTGCCCAAACTTTTTCAGACACCATTTTTTTTGTTTTTTGTTATTTTGAAAGTGTAAATGATGGAAATAAAATCTAACTTTTTTTGACTTATTATAAGGATGTCTAATCTGTCATTTGATGTCTTTTGGAGATTTTTCCATCTTTTCTTGGCGTCTTTATGCACATTAATAAATTTTTTTTACCTGGGGTGCCCAAACTTTCGATCCCCACTGTATGTGTATATATATATATATATATATATATATATATATATATTTGTAGTTTGAGTTTCTTAACTGGGCTGTTTTCCGCTGTTGTTGTAGTTTAAAATGACAGCTTCGATAACTTTTCTGGGGCCCATTTTTTTATTGAAGGTACTAAGTACAATATGTCCATACCAATTAATTTTATCTATAAAGACTATTCCAGTTGTTTAAGACAATACGTCTGAAATTAGCTAACACAATGTGATTTGATTAAAAGCTGTTTTGTCCACTGCAGCTGGGAACCCTTCTGAGTGTCTCCTACATGCTCTCCCTCCAGCAGGCTTGTACATTTGGATGAATCTGAAAATGGTTTATGTGTCTAATTAATTATGGTCTAATTAGCCGCTCATTGACCGCTGCTGCCCACACCTTGCTGGTGGACATTGATTTGCCTCAATGACTTCATCCATTTTGATTTCCTTTTGTAGATCTTGCTGAGAGCAACTGTTCGTCCTGAGTTTTGCTTGTAGTGGTTTACTTCTCCTGCTGACATGTTGTTAATTAGCTGATGTTTCCCTGTGTCAAAGTTTTCCGACACTTTATTGTGGATGTTTGCAGAGGGGGCTGTGGGCTGATGCTCTAAAAGTTGTAATTAGTCAACATAATCACAGTGCATTACTTTGGACTAAAGACAAATTGATTCTTTTAGTGTGGCTCAATATACTCAATCCATTGATGCTGTTTTCTCCACTTGAAGAGGCCTTAGCCTCTTGAAAATGTAACAGTTTGGCAGTCAGCCATTCAATTTATGCCTTAGTTTTGTTACTAATATTTTTTTGACAAACCTAACCATGACAAAATAATCAGTTGCATGCGTTCTAACTGTACTCAGCAGTGCAGACGGCTCTTACTGATTCTAACACTGCTGTAAGCTGATAATTGAGTTTTAACAGTTTTGTCTGCTATTTTTCTAGATTGTTAAAGTTTATTAAATTGTAAAATTGTAACAGTTAGGGTCAGTATGGTACAAATTGGTTACCCCTGGAGAGGCTTGTATCACCGCTGCACAGTGGGCAGGAGAGCAGCATCGTCACACTAGTCCCTTTTATGAGATATAAATCTCATTTGAACTTGTGAAGAAAACTTGGACATGACACCTTGTCCAGCTGCACTAAACGGTAGATGCAGCTCGTTTTGGAGTCTTTGCTTGAGTTCTAATGAAGAGTGAAGAATTACTAAGTCAATTCAATCCATCCATCTTCTACCGCTTATCCGGGCCCGGGTCGCGGGGGCAGCAGTCTAAGCAGAGACGCTCAGACTTCCCTCTCCCCAGACACTTCCTCCAGCCAAGAGACATAGTCCCTCCAGCGTGTCCTAGGTCTTCCCCAGGGTCTCCTCCCGGTGGGATATGCCCGGAACACCTCCCTAGGGAGGCGTCCAGGAGGCATTCAAAACAGATGCCCGAGCCACCTCAGCTGGCTCCTCTCGATGTGGAGGAGCAGCGGCTCTACTTTGAGCTCCTCCCGAGTGAACAAGCTCCTCACCTTATCTCTAAGGGAGCGCCCCGCCACCCTGCAGAGAAAGCTTATTTTGGCCGCTTGTATCCGGGATCTTGTTCTTTCGGTCATAACCCAAAGCTCACGACCATAGGTGAGAGTAGGAACGTAGATTGACTGGTAAATCGAGAGCTTTGCCTTACAGCTCAGCTCCTTCTTCACCACGACAGACCGGTACATCGACCGCATCACTGCAGAAGCTGCACCGATCCGTCTGTCAATCTAACAATCCTTCCTTCCCTCACTCGTGAACAAGACCCCAAGATACTTGAACTCCTCCACTTGAGGCAGGATCTCTCCACCAACCTGAAGGGGACAAGCCACCCTTTTCCGACTGAGAACCATGGTCTCAGACTTGGAGGTGCTGATCCTCATCCCAGCCGCTTCACACTCGGCTGCAAACCGTCCCAGTGCACACTGAAGGTCCTGGCTTGATGGAACCAACAGGACAACATCATCTGCAAAAAGCAGAGACGAGATCCTGTGGTCCCCAAACCAGACTCCCTCTGGCCCCTGGCTGCGCCTAGAAATCCTGTCCATAAAGATAATGAACAGGACCGGTGACAAAGGGCAGCCCTGCCGGAGTCCAAAATGCACTGGGAACAGGTCTGACTTACTGCCGGCAATGCGAACCAAGCTCCTGCTCCGGTCGTACAGGGACCAGACAGCCCTTAGCAAAGGGCCCCGGACCCCATACTCCCAGAGCACCCCCCACAGGGCGCCACGAGGGACACAGTCTAATGCCTTCTCCAGATCCACAAAACACATGTGGACTGGTTGGGCAAACTCCCATAAACCCTCCAGCACCCTGGAGAGGGTATAGAGCTGGTCCAGTGTTCCACGACCGGGACGAAAACCGCATTGTTCCTCCTGAAGAAGAAGAAGAAAGTTTATTTATATAGCACCTTTCACAAACATAGTCACAAAGTGCTTCACGTGCAGCCATTATTCAGGCGCTGTGGTCTTCAGGAAAATGAAATAGAGCATTTTACAAACATAACATATATAACAACAGTAGCTGTTACAACATCACATACGCAGTCGCAACTACAGTTGCCGTTACAACATACATAGACATACATCACACATCACAGTATCAGGATAACAGCACATGCGGTCACGTGATGGAATTTTCAGTGGCTTAAGAGGGGGAGGGGGGAGTAGAGGAGAGAGTCAGACAGATGAAGTGGCAGGCGGGATGTGATAGTAGTGGTAGGAGGCCTTGAGGTGTATAACGGAACTTTGTTTGAGAGTTCCTTGGCTTTGGCCTTGATGTAGCACAGGGAGTACCACTAAGATAAGATAAGACCCAGCTGCTAGACAGACTTCTAATCGAGAGAAGGGACTAGGGCAGAGGTAAAGGAGACAGAAATTGTAATTTATCCATTTTAATCTTCGGTAATTTGTCCGGATCGTAGTCAATCAGTCTTGGTTCTTTAGCATCAGGTGCGTGCGTCCGATTCGTGAAGTAACTTTGATGTTTCATCCAGTTTCATAGTCAGCCCTGTAGTACTGCGTAGCAGCTCACAGGTCTGATTCTCGATCAAATCCACTCTTTTCTCTGTGTACGCAGTCTGGGCTGAGATGACACGAATCAGCTCCTCGCACTGTGCAACACCCTGTTGTAATCCCTTCAGCTTGTCACTCACGTCACAGAAGCACTGTTTAATTTCAGCAGACAGCGGCTGGGTAGCTTTAAAGGCAGCTGTCTTACAAATTTTGCGATAGTTTAAGGCAGTCCCAAGACCAATAATCAGGAACCCCACTATCATAAACCCGAAAATGAATACATCCTCAACGTCCTCCACGGACAGAACTTCTAAACACAGAACTTGCCAGTTCTTCCAGGCGTCCCGTGTGTAGCCAACCGCTGAGGTCTCGCCAGGGCAAATGGGTTCTCCCGGTGCACCCTTCCTTTGGGAAAAAAGTGTGTCAATTGCGCTCAGAGACCAGTTAATTAGATCCATTTCCAGTTTTCTTAGTAGTCCAGCAAGCAGTAGAGTCAAAGGAAAGAGTTTTTTATGACAAGACAAGACTAGACTGTACAGAAGCACACTTAAGCAGATAACAGATAACAGGAGGAGCAGCAGTAGGAAACGTCCGCCTTGTCTGAGAGCAGAAAGTGAATTGAATCCGAGGTTCAACTATCGGCCCCATTCTCCTCTCCAGTACCCTGGCTAAGACTTTCCCGGGGAGGCTGAGGTGTGTGATCCCTCTGTAGTTGGAACACACCCTCCGGTCCCCCTTCTTGAAAAGAGGGACCACCACCCCGGTCTGCCAGTCCAGAGGTACTGTCCCCGGCCGCCACGCGATGTTGTAGAGGCACAACCAAGACAGCCCTACAACATCCAGAGACTTGAGGTACTCAGGGCATATCTCATCCACCCCCGGTGCCTTGCCACCGAGGACCTTTGCTACCTCAGTGACTTCGGCTCGGGTGATGGACGAGTCCACCTCCGAGCCCTCAGCCTCTGCTTCCTCAGTGGAAGACGTGTCGGTGGGGTTAAGGAGATCCTCGAAGTATTCCTTCCACCGTCCAACAATATCCCCAGTTGAAGTCAGCAGATTCCCACCTTTACTGTAAACAGTGTTGGCAGGGCACTGCTTCCCCCTCCTGAGGCGCCGGACGGTTTGCCAGAATTTCTTCGAGGCCGACCGATAGTCTTTCTCCATGGCCTCACCGAACTCCTCCCAGACCCGAGTTTTAGCCTCCACGACCACCCGGGCTGCAGTCTGCTTGGCCTGCCGTTACTTATCAGCTGCCCTTAGAAGTCCCACGGGCCAACCAGGCTCGATAGGTCTCCTTCTTCAGCTTGACGGCATCCCTTACTTCCGGTGTCCACCACCGGGTTCGGGGGTTGCCGCCACGACAGGCCCCGGAGACTTTATGGCCACAGCTTCGAGTGGTCGCCTCGACAATGAAGGTGGAGAACATGGTCCACTCGGACTCAATGTCTCCAACCTCCCTCGGGATCTGGTCGAAGCTCTGCCAGAGGTGGGAGTTAAAGATCTTTCTGACAGGGGGCTCTGCCAAACGTTCCCAACAGACCCTCACAGTACGTTTGGGCCTGCCGAGTCTGTCCAGCTTTCTCCCCCGCCATCGGATCCAACTCACCACCAGGTGGTGATCAGTTTACAGCTCCGCCCCTCTCTTCACCCGAGTGTCCAAGACATACGGCCGGAGGTCAGATGAAACAACTACAAAGTCGATCATCGATCTCCGGCCTAGGGTGTCCTGGTGCTACGTGCACTGATGGACACCCTTATGCTTGAACATGGTGTTCGTTATGGACAAACTGTTGCTAGCACAGAAGTCCAATAACAGAACACCGCTCGGGTTCAGATCCGGGGGGCCGTTCCTCCCAATCACGCCCTTCCAGGTGTCACTGTAGAACGACAGAGTCCCCGGTCGGAGCACTTTCCAGCACCCCTCCCAGAGACTCCAAGAAGGCCGGATAATCTGCACTGCCATTTGGCCCGTAAACACAAACAACAGTGAGAGACCTATCCCCGTCCCGAAGGCGCAGGGAAGCGACCCTCTCGTTCACCGGGGTGAACTCCAGCACATGGTGGCTGAGCTGGGGGGCTATGAGCAAGCCCACTCCAGCCCGCCGCCTCTCACCGCAGGCAACTCCAGAGTAGTGGAGAGTCCAGCCTCTCTCGAGGAGTTGGGTTCCAGAGCCCAAGCTGTGCGTGGAGGTGAGCCCGACTATCTCTGGTCGGTATCTCTCAACCTCCCGCACAAGCTCAGGCTCCTTACTCGCCAGTGACATATCCCTAGCGCAAAATTCTGTGTCCAGGGATTGGGTCGCCGAGGCCCCCGCCTTCAACTGCCACTAAATCCACATTGCACCGGCCCCTTACGGTTCCTCCTGCAGGTGGTGGGCCTACGGGAGGACAGTCCTATGTTGCTCCTTCGGGCTGAGCCCGGCCGGGTCCCGTGGGGAAAGACCCGACCACCAGGCGCTCGCATTGGAGCCCACACCCCGGGCCTGGCTCAGAGGTGGGCCCCAGTAGCGTCATACCGGGCGACATAAGGGTCCTTGATTTTTTTATATCCATAAAGGGTTCTGAACCGCACTTCACCCGTCACCTAGGACCTGTTTACCTTGGGAGACCCTACCAGGGGCATATTGCCCCAGACAACATAGCTTCTAGAATCATTCGGGCACTCAAACCCCTCCACCACGATAAGGTGGCGGTTCAAGGAGGGGAAGCTGGAGACAGTTTTTTCAATTGGTCTGTCATTAATGGGTGTAAAATGTGTTAACTTAACCAAGTGTCTCCTAGGTGGCTGCAGTGTTGTTTTATGCCCTTTGGACTGTATCGCATGTTTAATGCCTTGAACCTTGTCGTTGAAAAACAATGCAAACTCATTGCATTTAGTGGTGGAAACTAATTCTGGAGAAAATGGAGCTGGAGGGTTTGTTAATCTGTTCACTGTAGCAAACAGGACACGCAGGTTGTTACTGCTCTTGTTCATGATCTCTGAGAAGAATATTTCTTTTGCTTTTTGCAAAGTTTGATTGAAAACATGCAAATTTTCTTTGTACACCCCATAATGAATTAAGAGTTTCAATTTACGGCATTTTCTTTTGGCATTCCCTTTTCTGTGCCCTGACAGAGTGAGCATTGCTCCATGAAGCCTTCTGTCTTGTCCTGATCACTTTAATCTTAACAGGAGCAATGGTGTCCATATATATATATATATATATATATATCAACAAATCATCAACTTGACCTGATGAGGCATTTTCAAACCTGACTGTCTTCATAAAGAGAGAGCGGCCGTCCTTCGACCAGCGGGTGGGCGGTTCGATCCCCGCTCGAAACATCCCAAAACATCATAACACCCCGCTCTCCCCTACGTACTGTCGTTGTGTCCTTGGGCAAGACACTTAACCTACATTACCTCTAGTGAGTGTTCTGTAACACTGGTAAATGTCATGTCCTAATGTTATGTGTTAGTCTGTTTATGTAATGTATTTAATTTACTGTGTTTTATTGTGAAGAGTCTTTCCCCCGGTCTGTCTGGCAGATTTACTTCCTGTCTTGTTTTTTCCCTTCGTTGTGATTACCTGCTCCGCCCTAATGTGTTCCACCTGTGTCTCATTGTGTTCCCTTTATTGTCTGTGTGTTTTCCCTTGTCCTGTGCCAGATTGTCTTTACCCCAGTGTGAGCTTTCCAGCGTTTCCTAGTGTGTTGTTTGATAGATTCTAGTGTTTTTGACCTTCGCCTTGTTTTTTGATTACGTCTCTTGGATTTCGGATTTGTACCTTTGCCTCGGAAAATAAAGATATTGAAAGCTCTGTCTTTTGTGAGATCTGCTCTGTGAGTCCTTTTGCCTGGTGCTGACAGTAAAGAGCTTAATGTATGTAAAGCGCTTAGAGTGCCTACTACAGTAGGTGGAAAAGCGCTATATAAAGATTATTATTATTATTATTATTATTATTATTAATAAATATGAACACCTTTAGTAATGACCAGGTCCAGAGTGTGACCTCTGTTATGGGTCGGCTCATTAACATGCTGACAAAGACCAAAAGTATCAAGAATAGTAGAAAGTTCTTTGGCATTTCTGTCACAAACATTATCCACATGCACATTAAAATCACCAGATATGACTATTTGTTCAAATTCTGTGCAAATAACCGAAAACATTTCAGTAAACTCATTAATAAAATCATGACACTGTTGGGGCGGTTTGTAAAGAACTACATAAAATACAGATGGAGAAGACTTCAACTCCATTTTGAATGACACATACTCAAATGATGAAAACTCCCCAAGTGATAGTTTCTGGATAAGAATATTATCCCTAAGTAAGGCCACCACCCTTTTTATTTTCCAGCATTTTGGATAAAAATGTAAAATTTGATGGGGTGGATTCAATAAGGACCGCATTTCCAGTCCTGCTGTCTAACCATGTTTCTGTTAAAAACATAAAATCAAGCTTATTTGAAGTTATAAAATCATTAATTATAAATTATTGTTACCCAAAGACCTGACATTGAACACTATCAGTCTTACCACATTGTGTGATCGGTATTGTCTCCTGAAGTCCTCTTTCAGATTCCAAAGCAAAAATCTTTGTTTGTAGCACACTGATTTTCTGTTGATATTTCCAACAATTTTGGCAGAAAGAATTTGTAGTTGTTGTTTTTACCCCAGACATGTTGAAAAATAGACACCAAGGCTCCAGTCGCTCAGCAGGTCCAACGTGTTGTTATAAAAAGTACAAATAAGTAAAAACATAAAAATCCAGTTAAAAGAAAGTAAAAAGTAATGTAAAAAGTTGATCATAAAATCAATGGCTAAATGTGGAGATAACTAAAAAGAAAAGTAAAGCAGGCATGAGCAAGCAGAAAAGCAGAGAAGTGTCTGCACTCTTCAGGAGCAGGAAGTAAAAAAAAGTGAGTGAAAGAGCTCTAAAGAGGTCAACATAAAACTTCATATGACCCCTGCATAAGCCAACCTGTAGCTAAGCCTAACAAACTGCCCAAAACAACTCCCTATTCTCTAAGATAGAGGAAAGTAACTCCGCAATCAAGGAGCTTACAGGTCAAATGACTTCGCTTGTGCAAACTGTCACATGTGATATGAAGACTGATAGTGACAAGCAAACCAAAACTTACAGAAGGTCAGCTCAATAGAGGTGTGCGATACCGCTAGATTTGGTATCGATCCGATATCAAGTAAATACAGGGCCAGTATCACCGATACCGATACCAATACCGATACTTTTTAATAATTAAGGTTTGTACAAATTAGTTGTATTGCCACTGTATTTTAAAGACTTTCTACAAATGGTACAAGTCGCTGTTGTCTCATTTTCAGCCTGAAAATACAGCCATACAACGCTCCTCTTTCTCTCTGCTGCCATTCTCCACCTCTGACTGTGACTGACTGCTGTTAGACATGCGCGGCTGAGCGGCGCGCGCGCCTGACTGCTGGTGGTAGCGCTAGTGGTGAGTCACGTGACGGTACAACACAGGAGAGGGGGAGGAGAGCAGTGTCGAGCACGAGCAGCACTCTTGAGAGCTTGCTCTGCTCTGTGACAGCAGCAGCATTTTGACAAACACGGCCAGGTCGCAAAACGAGAGAAACTGAAACTTAAGTATCGATATTTTCACGTTGGTATCGATCAATACCAATACCAACGTTGGTATCGATATTATCGATATTAGTATCGATCTGCCCACCTCTACAGCTCAAAGACAGAAAATACAATGTGTTGCATGCCAACAACAAAACAAGGACTGTAACCACTGCTTTAAATGTGGCAGCGACTTACACTGGGAAAAGGGATGTAGAGTAGGGGGAACAGGGAATCTGGTGGAGGATGTGAATGAGGGACGAGCCTCAGCTCCAAAACCCCAATTGATAAAACCTATAAATCCCAAAGTAGACTCCAGGTCCAGTATGATAATATAAGATCACACAAGAAAAATGAGTCAACTACACATTTACAATCCCATACTGACAAAGACCAACCATCCAGTATGTATAACCTTAGTGCAAAACACAAAAGAATAGCACAGCTGGTAGGCAAAAAGTAACTTGTTACTGTGTGATTAGCATTTAGATCTGAGAGCTGTAAACGGGTCTGAAATCCCCCCTTTTTTTATTTATTTAACCGTTAAATAATTGTTACTTTTTCTAGGATAGTCCCACTGAGATTACAAAAGTCTCAAGCTAACCTCAAAAGCTTGGGGACCCAAGCTAACTTCAAAGCTCAACCCTTTCAGGCCTGGGTTGAAGTTAGCATTAACCTTTGTGATCCAAAAGGTGCAGCTGGGGATGAGGTTTTAGTCCCAGTCTAAGTCAGTTGTGATATCATGCAGAAACCAATAATCAGGTTTAACTCCATTGAGGAACTTATAAAGCAAAACCTTAGTCAGACTCAGGAGTTCACTAAAAGTATGCACAAGAAAGGCAGAAGCTTTGTTAAACCTTATTCAAACAGCAACTAGTGAAACTATTACTTACCCAGTTACAACAGCACATACAGCTGTTATGGTTCCTAGTGGTCAAATATATTACATTAGCTGTCATATTAAATCAGACCTTAACTCTTAAGGCCCTTTTAAAATGAACTTACACTCTTTACGTAAAAATCTTTACCACTTATTTTACCTAAAAATGTAATTCATTTATTGATTCATTTTGTACCGCTTTTCCCCTTAGGGGTCGCTGATGACTGGAGCCTATCCCAGCATTCTGATCACTCCTAAGTAAGTCACTGATTGCATAGATTTTTAGATCAGGTAAGTTATTTGAATTCCAAGAATCGCTCATTAGTGAAACTTGGGCTCCTGTGTCCCAAAGTGCTTGAGTTGTACACTTGTTCATCTTACTTACAAGACTTGCCTACCAGCTGTGCTATTCTTTTGTGTTTTGCACTAAGGTTATACATACTGGATGGTTGGTCTTTGTCGGTATGGGATTGTAAATGTGTGTTACATTATCATACTGGACCTGGAGTCTACTTTGTGATTTAGAGGTTTTATTGGGGTTTTGGAGCTGTGGTTTGTCCCACATAAAAATGTAATATTTAATTAAAGCCGCAAGCGGCGATAAAGGCCCTCGCCTCCCTTGAGACCGCGGGGACACATATATTCGGAGGATTGCATGTCGTGCTTTAAAGCAAATTTGGAGCTGTTTAGATGAAAACCCTTTAGCACAAAGTGTACGATTTAGGTGGTCATGTATTCCACCCAACATAGTAGATTTTCTGTTGAGTTTACGGTATGGCTGTAATAAACTTTTCTGTTTGCCCTGAGGTGTCCTATGGATGTACCAAGTTTTGTATTTCTACATTGGAAAAATTTACTTTCATTTTCCATAGAACCAATGTATTTTGACTTTTCTAGGGGTCGCCACTGAGTCATTTTTCATATTTTTTTTTCGGGGACTTCAAATACATAAATTTTTGCCGGGCTTGAAGTCTGGGACCAATAAAAATGACTTTTAGTTGCACGTTTACTGGGTCAAATTGAATTGAATAATAATGATTATAATTAAAAAAATATAACTCGAGCAAAAACAACAAGAAAAACGCCTGTCTATTTTACACACATGTGTTTAGCTCATTTTGCCCAAGTTTGGTGTCTGTGGAATGAAGCAGCTATTTTCTGTTGTTTTTTAAAAGAGAGGTTGTATTCTAAAACGGTTCACATCTTCAATTTAAAATGGCCGCCTTCCCGTGTGTTTTAAGGTGTGGTCCCCATTGGCTTTTTTGTTCATAAGCCCATGCTGGATGTGTGTACCAAGTTTCATTTGCCTATGACAAACTAAAATTTTCACTTCCCATTGACTTTTTCCACATATTTGGGACGTTGCTATGGCAACACATTTATAGATAGGGGGTGGTTGTCATTGGCTTTTATGCTCGTCATGACTTACGAGATGTGTGTACCAAATTTCATGTCTCTATGACAAACTAAATTCTTGGGTCCCATTATAAGTTTGTAGGGGACGCTGGAGGGCCATTTCTAAAGATAACCCTTTTATTTACATATTTTTTTGTTCAGGTCATGAATGTGCACAAACGCCTTTTTGGGTCCAACTCGATCTGAGAAGCCGTTTGAGAGTTAAGAGACGTTTTATTTTCACAAAAATGGCCACCTCGTTACAGGCTTGCCACACCCATACCCGATAAGATATCAAAAACATAGTCACAACTTTGGTTGGCACACGTGTCTAGATGATACTCACCAAATTTGGGGCCATTTAGATTAAAACACAAGGATTTGCGTCTTTTTGCGCATGGGGTGCGATTTTAGTGGCCGCGCGTTTCACCCCACATGGCGGACTTCCTGTTGAGTTTAGGGTGTGGCTGTCATTGACTTTTCAGTTTGTCTTGAGGTGTTCTATGGATGTACCAAGTTTCATTTTTCTACGTTGGAAAAAAGTTACTTTCACTTTCCATAGGCCCAATGTATTTTGACTTTTCTAGGGGCCGCCACTGAGTCATTTTTCGTATTTTTTTTTTCGGGGACTTCAAATACATACATTTTTTGCCGGGCTTAAGTCTGGGACCAATAAAAATGACTTTTAGTTGTTGCTTTACTGGGTCAAATTGAGGATCATTTTGCAGAAAAATTATAATAAAAAAATATATACCGAATTATAATTAAAAAAAATATAACTCGAGCAAAAAAGTCTAGAAAAACACTTGTCTATTTTACATACATGTGTTTAGCTCATTTTGCCCAAGTTTGGTGTCTGTGGAATGAAGCAGCTTTTTCCTGTGTACTTTTAAAAAAGAAATGTATTTTAAGTCGGTTCACATTTTCAATTCAAAATGGCCGCCTTCCTGTGTGTGATAGGGTGTGGTCCCTATTGGCTTTTTTGTTCATAAGCCCATGGCGGATGTGTGTACCAAGTTTCATTTGCCTACAACAAACTAAAAATTTCACTTCCCATTGACTTTTTCCACATTTTTGGGACGTTGCTATGGCAACACATTTATAGATAGGGGGTGGTTGTCATTGGCTTTTATGCTTGTCATGACATAAGAGATGTGTGTACCAAATTTTATGTCTCTATGACAAACTAAATTCTTGGGTCCCATTATAAGTTTGTAGGGGGCGCTGGAGAGCCATTTCTAAAGATAACCCTTTTATTTACATATTTTTGTGTTCAGGTCATGAATGTGCACAAATGCCTTTTTGGGTCCAACTCGATCCGAGAAGGTGCTTGAGAGTTAAGAGACATTTTATTTTCACAAAAGTGGCCACCTCGTTACAGGCGTGCCACACCCATACCCGATAAGATATCAACAACAAAGTTACAACTTTGGTTAGCACATGTGTCTAGATTATACTCACCAAATTTGGGGCCATTTAGATTAAAACACAATGATTTGCATCTTTTTGCGCATGGGGTGCGATTTTAGTGGCCGCGCGTTTCACCCCACATGGCGGACTTCCTGTTAAGTTTAGGGTGTGACTGTCATTGACTTTTCTGTTTGCCCTGAGGTGTCCTATGGATGTACCAAGTTTCATTTTTCTACATTGGAAAAAAGTTACTTTCACTTTCCATAGGCCCAGTGTATTTTGATTTTGTAGGGGTCGCCACTGAGTCATTTTTCGTATTTTTTTTTCGGCGACTTCAAATACATCAATTTTTCGCCGGGCTTGAAGGCTGGGACCAATAAAAATGACTTTTCGTTCATGTTCACTGGGTCAAATTTAGGATCATAGGTGGAAAAGAAAAATAAAAAATAATAAAATAAAAAAAAAAAAAAAAAAAAAATCCGAGCAAAAACAATAGACCCTCCCGGTCATCACCGGCTCGGGCCTAAAAAATAATTAAAGCCGCAAGCGGCGATAAAGGCCCTCGCCTCCCTTGAGACCGCGGGGACACATATATTCGGAGGTTTGTATGTCGTGCTTTAAAGCAAATTTCGAGCTGTTTAGATGAAAACCCTTTAGCACAAAGTGTACGATTTAGGTGGTCATGTATTCCACCCAACATAGTAGATTTTCTGTTGAGTTTGCGGTATGGCTGTAATAAACTTTTCTGTTTGCCCTAAGGTGTCCTATGGATGTACCAAGTTTTGTATTCCTACATTGGAAAAATTTACTTTCATTTTCCATAGAACCAATGTATTTTGACTTTTCTAGGGTCGCCACTGAGTCATTTTTCCTATTTTTTTTCGGCGACTTCAATTACATAAATTTTTTGCTGGGCTTGAAATCTGGGACCAATAAAAATGAATTTTAATTGTACGTTTACTGGGTTAAATTGAGGATCATTTTGCAGAAAAAATATGATAAAAAAATATATACTGAATTATAATAAAAAAAAATATAACTCGAGCAAAAAAGTCTAGAAAAACACTTGTCTATTTTACATACATGTGTTTAGCTCATTTTGCCCAAGTTTGGTGTCTGTGGAATGAAGCAGCTTTTTTCTGTGTACTTTTAAAAAAGAGGTGTATTTTAAGTCGGTTCACATTTTCAATTCAAAATGGCCGCCTTCCCGTGTGTGATAGGGTGTGGTCCCCATTGGCTTTTTTGTTCATGAGCCCATGCTGGATGTGTGTACCAAGTTTCATTTGCCTACGACAAACTAAAATTTTCACTTCCCATTGACTTTTTCCACATATTTGGGACGTTGCTATGGCAACACATTTATAGATAGGGGGTGGTTGTCATTGGCTTTTATGCTCCTCATGACATAGGAGATGTGTGTACCAAATTTCATGTCTCTATGACAAACTAAATTCTTGGGTCCCATTATAAGTTTGTAGGGGGCGCTGGAGAGCCATTTCTAAAGATAACCCTTTTATTTACATATCTTTGTGTTCAGGTCATAAATGTGCACAAACGCCTTTTTGGGTCCAACTCGATCCGAGAAGGTGCTTGAGAGTTAAGAGATGTTTTATTTTCACAAAAATGGCCACCTCGTTACAGGCTTGCCACACCCATACCCGATAAGATATCAACAACAAAGTCACAACTTTGATTGGCACACGTGTCTAGATGATACTCACCAAATTTGGGGCCATTTAGAATAAAACACAATGATTTGCATCTTTCTGCGCAAGGGGTGCGATTTTAGTGGCCATGCGTTTCACCCCACATGGCGGACTTCCTGTTGAGTTTAGGGTGTGGCTGTCATAGACTTTTCTGTTTGCCCTGAGGTGTCCTATGGATGTACCAAGTTTCATTTTTCTACGTTGGAAAAAAGTTACTTTCACTTTCCATAGGCCCAATGTATTTTGACTTTTGTAGGGAATTCGCCACTGAGTCATTTTTCGTATTTTTTTTTCCGGCGACTTCAAATACATAAATTTTTCGCCGGGCTTGAAGGCTGGGACCAATAAAAATGACTTTTCGTTCATGTTCACTGGGTCAAATTTAGGATCATATGGGGAGAAGAAGAAAAATAATTAAAGCCATAGCGGCGATAAAGGCCCTCGCCTCCCTTGAGACCGCGGGGACACATATATTCGTAGGATTGCATGTCGTGCTTTAAAGCAAATTTGGAGCTATTTAGATGAAAACCCTTTAGCACAAAGTGTATGATTTAGGTGGTCATGTATTCCACCCAACATAGTAGATTTTCTGTTGAGTTTACGGTATGGCTGTAATAAACTTTTCTGTTTGCCCTAAGGTGTCCTATGGATGTACCAAGTTTTGTATTTCTACATTGGAAAAATTTACTTTCATTTTCCATAGAACCAATTATTTTGACTTTTCTAGGGGTCGCCACTGAGTCATTTTTCATATTTTTTTTTCGGGGACTTCAAATACATAAATTTTTGCCGGGCTTGAAGTCTGGGACCAATAAAAATGACTTTTAGTTGCACGTTTACTGGGTCAAATTGAAAATCATTTTTCAGAAAAATTATGATAAAAAAATATATACCGAATTATAATAAAAAAAAATATAACTCGAGCAAAAAAGTCTAGAAAAACGCTTGTCTATTTTACATACATGTGTTTAGCTCATTTTGCCCAAGTTTGGTGTCTGTGGAATGAAGCAGCTTTTTTCTGTGTACTTTTAAAAAAGAGGTGTATTTTAAGTCGGTTCACATTTTCAATTCAAAATGGCCGCCTTCCCGTGTGTGATAGGGTGTGGTCCCCATTGGCTTTTTTGTTCATAAGCCCATGGTGGATGTTTGTACCAAGTTTCATTTGCCTACGACAAACTAAAAATTTCACTTCCCATTGACTTTTTTCACATTTTTGGGGCGTTGCTATGGCAACACATTTATAGATAGGGGTGGTTGTCATTGGCTTTTATGCTTGTCATGACATAAGAGATGTGTGTACCATATTTTATGTCTCTATGACAAACTAAATTCTTGGGTCCCATTATAAGTTTGTAGGGGGCGCTGGAGAGCCATTTCTAAAGATAACCCTTTTATTTACATATTTTTTTGTTCAGGTCATGAATGTGCACAAACGCCTTTTTGGGTCCAACTCGATCCGAGAAGGCGTTTGAGAGATAAGAGGACGTTTATTTTCACAAAAATGGCCACCTCGTTACAGGCTTGCCACACCCATACCCGATAAGATATCAACAACAAAGTCACAACTTTAGTTGGCACACGTGTCTAGATGATACTCACCAATTTTGGGGCCATTTAGATTAAAACACAATGATTTGCATCTTTCTGCGCAAGGGGTGCGATTTTAGTGGCCAAGCGTTTCACCCCACATGGCGGACTTCCTGTTGAGTTTAGTGTGTGGCTGTCATTGACTTTTCTGTTTGCCCTGAGGTGTCCTATGGATGTACCAAGTTTAATTTTTCTACGTTGGAAAAAAGTTACTTTCACTTAATATAGGCCCAATGTATTTCGACTTTTCTTGGGGTCGCCACTGAGACATTTTTGTAATTTTTTTGGGGACTTCAAATACATAAATTTTCATGAGCTTGAAGTCTGGGACCAATTAAAATGACTTTTAGTTGCACGTTTACTGGGTCAAATTTAGGATCATTTTGCAGAAAAATTATAATAAAAAAAAATATACCAAATTATAATAAAAAAAAATATAACTCGAGCAAAAAAGTCTAGAAAAACGCTTGTCTATTTTACATACATGTGTTTAGCTCATTTTGCCCAAGTTTGGTGTCTGTGGAATGAAGCAGGTATTGTCTGTGTTCTTTTAAAAAGAGGTTTATTTTAAGTCGGTTCACATTTTCAATTCAAAATGGCCGCCTTCCCGTGTGTGATAGGGTGTGGTCCCCATTGGCTTTTTTGTTCATAAGCCCATGGTGGATGTGTGTACCAAGTTTCATTTTTCTACGTTGGAAAAAAGTTACTTTCACTTTCCATAGGCCCAATGTATTTTGATTTTGTAGGGGTCGCCACTGAGTCATTTTTCGTATTTTTTTTTCGGCGACTTCAAATACATAAATTTTTCGCCGAGCTTAAAAAATTGGACCAATAAAAATGACTTTTCGTTCATGTTCACTTGGTCAAATTTAGGATCATAGGTCGACAATAAAAATAAAAAAAAAAAAAAAAAAAATAATCAGAGCAAAAACAATAGGCCCTCCCGGCCATCACCGGCTCGGGCCTAAAAAAAGGAAATAATCCGAGCAAAAACAATAGGCCCTCCCGGTCATCACCGGCTCGGGCCTAATTAAAGCCGCAAGCGGCGATAAAGGCCCTCGCCTCCCTTGAGACCGCGGGGACACATATATTCGAAGGATTGCATGTCGTGCTTTAAAGCAAATTTGGAGCTGTTTAGATGAAAACCCTTTAGCACAAAGTGTACGATTCAGGTGGTCATGTATTCCACCCAACATAGTAGATTTTCTGTTGAGTTTACGGTATGGCTGTAATAAACTTTTCTGTTTGCCCTAAGGTGTCCTATGGATGTACCAAGTTTTGTATTTCTACATTGGAAAAATTTACTTTCATTTTCCATAGAACCAATGTATTTTGACTTTTCTAGGGTCACTGAGTCATTTTCATATTTTTTTTGGGACTTCAAATACATAAATTTTTGCGGGCTTGAAGTCTGGGACCAATAAAAATGACTTTTAGTTGCATTACTGGGTCAAATTGAAAATCATTTTTCAGAAAAATTATAATAAAAAAATATATACCAAATTATAATAAAAAAATATAACTCGAGCAAAAACAAGAAGAAAAACGCCTGTCTATTTTACACACATGTGTTTAGCTCATTTTGCCCAAGTTTGGTGTCTGTGGAATGGAGCAGCTATTTTCTGTTGTTTTTTAAAAGAGAGGTTGTATTCTAAGTCGGTTCACATCTTCAATTTAAAATGGCTGCCTTCCCGTGTGTGATAAGGTGTGGTCCCCTTTGGCTTTTTTGTTCATAAGCCCATACTGGATGTGTGTACCAAGTTTCATTTGCCTACGACAAACTAAAATTTTCACTTCCCATTGACTTTTTTGACATATTTGGGACGTTGCTATGGCAACACATTTATAGATAGATGGTGATTGTCATTGGCTTTTATGCTTGTCATGACATAAGAGATGTGTGTACCAAATTTCATGTCTCTATGACAAACTAAATTCTTGGTTCCCATTATAAGTTTGTAGGGGGCGCTGGAGAGCCATTTCTAAAGATAACCCTTTTATTTACATATTTTTGTGTTCAGGTCATGAATGTGCACAAACGCCTTTTTGGGTCCAACTCGATCCGAGAAGGCGTTTGAGAGTTAAGAGACCTTTTATTTTCACAAAAATGGCCACCTCGTTACAGGCTTGCCACACCCATACCCGATAAGATATCAACAACAAAGTCACAACTTTGGTTGGCACATGTGTCTAGATGAAACTCACCAAATTTGGGGCCATTCCAATTAAAACACAATGATTTGCATCTTTCTGCGCAAGGGGTGCGATTTTAGTGGCCGCGCGTTTCACCGCACATGGCGGACTTCCTGTTGAGTTTAGGGTGTGGCTGTCATAGACTTTTCTGTTTGCACTGAGGTGTCCTATGGATGTACCAAGTTTAATTTTTCTACGTTGGAAAAAAGTTACTTTCACTTTCCATAGAACCAATGTATTTTTACTTTTGTAGGGGTCGCCACTGAGTCATTTTTCGTATTTTTTTTTCGGCGACTTCAAATACATACATTTTTCGCCGGGCTTGAAGTCTGGGACCAATACAAATGACTTTTAGTTGCACGTTTACTGGGTCAAATTGAGGATCATTTTACAGAAAAATTATACTAAAAAAAAATATACCAAATTATAATAAAAAAAAATATAACTCGAGCAAAAACGTCAAGAAAAACACCTGTCTATTTTACATACATGTGTTTAGCTCATTTTGCCCAAGTTTGGTGTCTGTGGAATGAAGCAGCTATTGTCTGTGTACTTTTAAAAAAGGGGTGTATTCTAAGTTGGTTCACATTTTCAATTCAAAATGGCCGCCTTACCGTGTGTGAACAACTAGGCTCATTCTTAAGGAAGGTGCCAATCCATTCATCGACCCACAACGCAAATGCAGTATTCACATCAAGGACAAGCTTCGAAATGAGCTGAACAAACTTGTCAATCAGGGAGTCCTGCGAAAAGTTGACGAGCACACGGATTGGTGTTCTAGCCTTGCCTTCAGCACAAAGAAAGACGGTTCACCTCGAACCTGCTTAGATCCACAGAAACTAAATGCGAGCCTGAAGAGGTGTCCTCACAAAATTCCAACTGTGGAAGACCTAAACCCAAAATTTGCAAACGTTAAAGTGTTCAGCAAACTAGACGCAAAAGCTGGATACTGGTCGATACATCTTGATAAAGAGTCACACATTCTAACTACGTTCCGCACTCTTGGCAGATACTGCTGGAGATGTATACCATTCCACCATACCATACCAAAGTTTGCGGACAAAGCCCACAACCTGAGAGGGTTGCTAAAAAGTGACTCACACTGATTATCAGAAATGCTTTGACGACCTCAAGAATACAGTGACTGTTGATGCCTGCTTACGGTCAGAGCCGGATTAACGCAAAGGCAAACTAGGCACGTGCCTAGGGCCCGATTGGCGGGATGGGGCCCAGACAGAGGGGCAAAAAAAATAAATAAAATTAAAATAAAATAAAAATATAAAAAAATGTACAAATGTCCTATCTACAATTTATTCCAATATTTATTAATTAACTAAAAATAGTGACAATGTTTATCTTAACCATAGACTGTTAAATTACGTCACATTAACGCCATATTTATATTGAGGCGCCAGCCAGTTAAGTCCGAGGAGACGTTAGCGGCGGTCAGAGCGTGACAACAAATCTAGCAGGTGTGTTTTGAGAAGCCTAACATTCAAGATGCTTTCCGGTGCGGCAAAACGTAAAAAGAAAAAAAATGAAGAGGAACAAAAGAAGAGACAGCGGGGGGCTTTACAGAAGTTTCTGTCGGGCAGCCGTCCAACAGCTGTGCACCTGCTCGAGTCAGCAGAGGCCGAGGCCAAGCTAGGCCCGGAGACATGGCGCGAAAACGCGGTGGAAGATGCGGCGGGAAATGCAGCGGGAAATGCGGCAGAAGACGCTGTAGCGCCCGCGCCATCAACATCAGCCCCGTCACAGAAGAAAAAACTGATGGAAGAACAGCAGCCAGCCAGAAGTGAGCCCAATATCCTTTTGCAGCAGGAGTCTCTAGACCCAGAAAGGGTATTAACAAGCTACCCATCTGATCCTGCAAAGTGGGACCAAATTGACGACAGGATGCGTGAGTACTTTGCACTAAACCATCCCTGTCAAAATATTGGAGATTTCTCTGCATCACAGAGGAAATATGGAGACATTAACCGAAGCTTAACAAAGGAACATTTCTTTAGAAAAAAGCTAAATGGAGAAACCCTGTCAAGAAAATGGTTAGTGTACTCACCGTCTGCTGGCACTGTATTCTGTTACTGCTGCAAGTTGTTCAGTATAAGAGACAATCAATTTGTCACTGGATTTAATGACTGGAAAAATTGTGCTAATCGCTTGCATGAACATGAGAATAGTATGGTAAATGGTAAAATGGTAAATGGCATGCATTTATATAGCGCTTTTTTGCACCCTTCTCGGGCACCCAAAGCGCTTTACATCGTGCTTCCACTCACCCCATTCACACACATTCACACCTGGGGCAGACAGAGATGGGGGCTGCCATACACACGGCACTCAACCTTCTCCGACCACCACCAAACACACCTCTACAGTCACACACATTCATACACGGACACTGGAGGCAAGGTGGGTTAAGTGTCTTGCCGAAGGACACAACGACAGTATGAACAGGGCAGAGCGGGAATCGAACCGCCAACCTTCCGGTTATAAGACGACTGCTCTACCACTGAGCCACTGCCGTCCCATGGATCATCGTACTGCTGTGCTGAGTCTATCATCACTTGGAAATAAAAATGCACGAATAGATTCAAACATAGTACAGCAACAGGAGTCTGAGAGAGCATACTAGCTCAACATTTTGAAACGTATAGTGGCAACTATTCAGTTTCTTTCTTCACGAGGACTGCCCTTCCGTGGGGACAATGAGTTAGTAGGATCACCCCACAATGGAAACTTTTTGGGCTGCTTGGAGTTAATTAGTCGCTTTGATCCACTTCTGTCAGAGCATTTAGCCAGATATGGAAACAAGGGCAGGGGACATACCAGTTACCTGTCCTCTACAGTTTGTGATGAGTTTATTCAGCTGATGGCTGAGAAAGTTCTGCGTGCCATTGTAAAAGAAGTTAAAGATGGCAAGTATTTCTCCATCATTGTGGACTCAACACCTGACGTCACACATGTTGATCAGCTTGCTTTGATAATTCGCTATGTCCTGAAGAAAAGTGGTGAGCCTGTCGAGAGATTTTTGGAGTTCATACCACTACATGGTCATACTGCAGAACACATGGAGGAAACACTCAAATCTGAGTTAAAAGAACTGGACATTGATTTGATGGACTGTCGTGGACAGAGCTATGACAATGCTAGTAACATGGCAGGAAAATATTCTGGACTCCAAGCAAGAATAAAAAATAAAAATCCTAACGCTGACTTCATACCATGTTCTGCACATTCTCTTAATTTAGTTGGTGCATGTGCAGCAGAATTTTGCCTAGAAGCAGTTTCATTTTTTGGCTTCATTCAAAATCTCTACAACTTCTTCTCAGCTTCAACTCGGCGGTGGGAGATTTTAACAGCCCATCTCACAAAATGTGAGCGAGGTCTGACACTGAAGAGCCTTTCCGGCACAAGGTGGTCTGCAAGAGCTGATGCAACAAAAGCTCTGAGATTTGGCTACAAAGCTATACAGGATGCTTTGAACGAAATCAAAGTTGACCATGGAACCCCCAGAGCTGCTCAATATGAGGCGAGTCAATTAATAACAGTAATGGAAACCCTTGAAACTGCAGTTATGACAGTACTGTGGGATGAACTGCTGAGAAGAATCAATTTAACCAGCAAAGCATTGCAACAGGTACAAATTGATGTATGTACTATTCCTATTCTGTACAGTTCACTTATAGAATACATAGGACAGGCCAGAACTGATTTTGATGTCTATGAAGCAGAGGCCAAGACTCTCACAGCGACAGAGGGATACAAAGCAGATAGCCAAAGGAGACGAGTGAAGAAAGTTATGTTTGGTGAGTCTGCAGGTCCAGAGGTGCGGCGCTCAGGCCGTGAAGCATTCTTGATTGACACACATTATGTCATCTGTGACTGCTTGTCACAAGAATTGAAACAACGCAAAGACGCATACAAAAACGTGGAGGAGAAATTTGGTTTCCTTACTAAAACGAAATCAATGAACATTGAACAAATCCGTGCAGCCACAGAAAAGCTGAAGAAAATATACCCCCAGGATCTTGAGGAGGACTTTACAGCAGAGTTTTGCCAGTTCATCTCAATGGTAAAAGATGAAGAATCAGTCATGGCCATGTACAAGAAGTTCCTAGAGCTAGGCTTGAGGGATGCTTTCCCCAATGTGGACATTTGCCTTCGCATGTATCTGACATTACCTATTGCAAACTGTTCAAGAGAAAGGTCATTTTCTTTGTTGAAACGAGTAAAAACATACCGGAGAGCAACAGTAACAGAAAAAAAACTGAATGCCTTTGCCCTGTTGGCAATTGAAAATGGATTCACAACTGCCCTGGATTTTGAAGACATCATCGAGGACTTCACCTCATCAAAACTCAGGAGAAAGCATCTGTAAATGTAAGTTTTCCGTTTAAAAATATAAATCTGAATAAGTAAAGTGAATATTAAAATCAAATGTAAGATGCATATAGAAGTATTCCATCCATAAACAAGTCTTTACTAGTCTGAATACCTTTAGTTTTCCATAGTTTAAATCCTCCATCCTTATATTCATTACTATTTATTGTTAGACAGTTTCTAAATGGTCTTAAATGTGAAGGGGTCATGTTTGCCTTCTTGTTCTTAATTACAACATTTATAAATGTTGTAAGGTATTGCAATCTTAATTAAATGTGTTGATTAAATGTAAACAGAGCAAATAAAATAAAATATTTGGTCTGTTTACATACTGACACCTATTGGTTATTTACTGGTACTACTGCCTTAACAATGACACTCCCAATGGATGAGGATAATTTAATAGCATTTAATAAAGCCGTGTAATGACGTATAAATAATGAATATAAAAAAAAAAAGTCTGATTGACTGTTTAATATACAACACAACCAATTTGACTAGGCTATGTAAAATGTGAATTCACTTTTATTAGTAACTTTGGTAAGTTTCAGATTTCAATTCATAAATAACATCGATGGAGGGGGGCCCAGAAAATGCAGCCTGCCTAGTGTAGTCCATTTATTTAATCCGGCTCTGCTTACGGTACTACAATCCAGCAATGACCCTCACATCGGAGGTAGATGCATCACAGAGAGGCATTGGTGTAGCACTGGTGCAAGACAGCAGACCCATTGCTTTCGGTCCAAAGACGCTAACTGAATGTCAATCAAGATACAGCAACATTGAAAGAGAAATGCTTGCTATTATGTATGGTATGCAGCGATACCATACATACCTGTACGGCAAATCATTCATCGTTGTAACCAGCCACAAACCTCTTGTCACCATATGCACAAAACCTCTGCACTCTGCTCCCCCCAGGCTACAACGCATGCTGATCAAAACACAGGAATACAACTACAGCATTGTGTATCATCCTGGAAGCGAAATGATTCTAGCCGACACTCTCAGCCGCCTGCCAAACCCTTAAAACAAAGTCATTGAACTTGATGAACGCATTGATGGACTGGATACAGAATTTGAAGACCCTGAGCATCATACCGTTGCAATCATAAACTTTTCCCCAAACAAGCAGGAGTTTCTCAGAAATGAGACCGCAAAAGACCCCAAGCTCAATGCTCTAAAAGAAATCATCCATCAGGGATTGCCAGACAAGATTCAAGACCTGCCAAAAGATCTATGCAGCTATTGGCCTTTCCGAGAGGAACTTGCCATAGAAGCAGGAGTTGTATTTAAGGTCAGACAAGGTCTTATACCAGAGTGCATGACCAGCAACATCCTGACTCAACTCCACGCAGCCCACCAAGGAATTGAAAAAACACGCAGGTTGGCTCAAGAAAGTGTATATTGGACTAAGATAAACACAGACATTGAAAAGATTTGCAGATCTTGCACTACCTGTGCAGAACATCAAGATGCACAACCAAAAGAACCTCTCATTCCACACAAAACACCCACAAAGCCATGGCAGTACCTATCATCTGATCTATTTGAGATCCATGGACATCAGTACCTACTTACCGTGGACAGGTATTCCAAGTATCCACTGGTTGATGAAATGCCTATGCCAGTAAGTAGCCATGCAGTTGCACAAAAAATGCAAAGTTACATGTCTTTATTTGGTCGTCCACATGATAATGACAGACAATGGACCACAGTACACAGGACAACCTTTCAGGAAATTCATAGGGGCGGCAGTAGCTCAGTGGGTAGAGCGGTCGTCTTTCAACCGGAAGGTAGGCGGTTCGATTCCCACTCTCCCCACAGTTCATACTGTCGTTGTGTCCTTGGGCAAGACACTTAACCCACCTTGCCTCCAGTGACTGTAACACTGGTAATGTAATGTAAGTCGCTTTGGATAAAAGCGTCTGCTAAATGAATAAATGTAAATGTAAATGTCATAGCTGAATGGGGAATAAAACACACCACAAGTTCATCACAAGGTTAGGAACAAAGTTCAAAAACAGGTGAAAAACTGGTATGTAGACTAAACAAATCTTGTACGGTCACAAGCAATCAGACAGAAACTGAAATACTGCGTTACGTATGTATCTAAGTGAGAATGACTTTGTACAGAATGCTGCATATCATTATGTGTATACACACGTGGACAAAAATGTTGGTACCCTTCGGTCAATGAAAGAAAAACTCACAATGGTCACAGAAAAAACTTTATTCTGACAAAAGTAATAATAAATAAAAATTCTATGAATGTTAACCAATGAAAGTCAGACATTGCTTTTCAACCATGCTTCAACGGAATTATTTTAAAAAATAAACTCATGGAACAGGCCTGGACAAAATTGATGGTACCCCTAGAAAAGACTGTAAATAATGTGACCAAATGGACATGTTAATTCAAGGTGTGTGCACTAATTAGCATCACGGGTGTGTACAATCTTGTAATCAGTCAGTGGGCCTATTTATAGGGCTTCAGGTAGCCACTGTGTTGTCTGGTGACATGGTGTGTACCACACTCAACATGGACCAGAGGAAGAGAAGGAAAGAGTTGTCGCAGAAAAATAGAAAGAAAATTATAGACAAGCATGACAAAGGTAAAGGCTATTAGACCATCTCCAAGCAGCTAGATGTTCCTGTGACTACAGTTGCACATATTATTCAGAAATTTAAGATCCATGGGACTGTAGCCAACCTCCCTGGACGTGGCCGCAGGAGGAAAATTGATGACAAGACAATTCAAAGAGACGGATAATCCGAATGGTAACAAAAGAGCCCAGAAAGACTTCTAAAGAGATCCAAGGTGAACTCCATGCTCAAGGAACATCAGTGTCAGATCGCACCATCCGTCGCTGTTTGAGCCAAAGTGGACTACATGGGAGACGACCAAGGAGGACACCATTGTTGAAAACAAATCATAAAAAAGCTAGACTGGAATATGCCAAACTACATGTTGACAAGCCACAAAGCTTCTGGGAGAATGTCCTATGGACAGATGAGACAAAAATGGAACTTTTTGCCAAGGCACATCAGCTTTATGTTCACAGATGGAAAAATGAAGCATATCAAGAAAAGAACACTGTCCCGACTGTCAAACATGGAGGAGACTCTGTTATGTTCTGGGGCTGCTTTGCTGCATCTGGCACAGGGTGTCTTGAATCTGTGCAGGGTACAATGAAATCTGAAGACTATCAAGGGATTCTAGAGAGAAATGTGCTGGCCAGTGTCAGACAGCTTGGTCTCAGTCGCAGGTCATGGGTCTTGCAACAGGACAATGACCCAAAACACAGCTAAAAACACCCAAGAATGGTTAAGAGGAAAACATTGGACTATTCTAAAGTGGCCTTCTATGAGCCCTGACCTCAAACCTATTGAGCATCTTTGGACGGAGCTGAAACATGTCGTCTGGAAAAGACACCCTTCAAACCGGAAACAACTGGAGCAGTTTGCTCATGAGGAGTGGGCCAAAATACTTGCTGAGAGGTGCAGAAGTCTCATTGACAGTTACAGGAGTCGTCTGATTGCAGTGATAGCCTCAAAAGGTTGTGCAACAAAATATTAAGTTAGGGGTACCAACAATTTTGTCTAGGCCTGTTCCATGAGTTTATTTTTTTAAATAATTCCGTTGAAGCATGGTTGAAAAGCAATGTCTGACTTTCATTGGTTCATTAACATTCATAGAATTTTTATTAGGCCCGAGCCGGTGATGACCGGGAGGGCCTATTGTTTTTGCTCGGATTTTTTTATTTTTTATTTTTTTTTTTATTGTGACCAAATGATCCTAAATTTGACCCAGTGAACATGCACGAAAAGTCATTTTTATTGGTCCCAGACTTCAAGCTCGGCGAAAATGTTATGTTTTTGAAGTCGCCGAAAAAATATACGAAAAATGACTCAGTGGCGACCCCATCAAAATCAAAATACATTGGGCCTATGGAAAGTGAAAGTGACTTTTTTGCAACGTAGAAAAATGAAACTTGGTACATCCATAGAACACCTCAGGGCAAACAGAAAAGTCTATGACAGCCACACCCTAAACTCAACAGGAAGTCCGCCATGTGCTGTGAAATGCGCGGCCACTAAAATCGCACCCCTTGCGCAGAAAGATGCAAATCATTGTGTTTTAATCTAAATGGCCCCAGATTTGGTGAGTATCATCTAGACACATGTGCCAACCAAAGTTGTGACTTTGTTGTTGATATCTTATCGGGTATGGGTGTGGCAAGCCTGTAACGAGGTGGCCATTTTTGTGAAAATTAAATGTCTCTTCACTCTCAAACGCCTTCTCGGATCGAGTTGGAACCAAAAAGGCGTTTGTGCACATTCATGACCTGAACACAAAAATATCTAAATAAAAGGGTTATCTTTAGAAATGGCTCTCCAGCGCCCCCTACAAACTTATAATGGGACCCAAGAATTTAGTTTGTCATAGAGACATGAAATTTGGTACACACATCTCTTATGTCATGACGAGCATAAAAGCCAATGACAACCACCCCCTATCTATAAATGTGTTGCCATAGCAACGTCCCAAAAATGTGGAAAAAGTCAACGGGAAGTGAAATTTTTAGTTTGTCGTAGGCAAATGAAACTTGGTACACACATCCAGCATGGGCTTATGAACAAAAAAGCCAATGGGGACCACACCCTATCACACACGGGAAGGCGGCCATTTTGAATTAAAAATGTGAACCGACTTAAAAGTAGCACAGGCCCGGTTATTTGACATTACCGTGAAGTTTACGCTTTAAAGCACGAAATGCAATCCTCCGAGTGCATGTGTCCCCGCGGTCTCAAGGGAGGCGAGGGCCTTTATCGCCACTTGCGGCTTTAATTTATTATTACTTTTGTCAGAATAAAGTTTTTTCTGTGACCATTGTGAGTTTTTCTTTCATTGACCGAAGGGTACCAACAATTTTGTCCTTGTGTGTACAAGGGAAATAACGTGGTAAAAAACTAATCCTCATTATATGGGTAAATGATCTTATAGGTGCTGGCAGTGAACAAGCAATGAATGATGTAAATTAGCTGTTAAACTATGATCTGGTACAAGCATCTCTGCTTCGGCTTAATGTACATTGTAGGCTGTCAGAAATAAACTTATCTAATAAAAAAGCATGCTAACTGCTAACTAAAGTTTCAAAATAAAAGATCTACAAAAGTTGAAACATTTCTTAGGAATAGACTTTGAACAAACAAAAGGGCAAGTCAAAATGTTACTGGAAAGATTTGTGAACAAGATATTACAAAGGTTTAAGATGCAAAATTGCAAACCTAGAGATACACCATGTGAACCAAAACTTGACTATACAGAAAATACAGAAGTTAAACATTCAAGAAAGTACAGAGGCAGTGAGAAGTTTGATATACTTATTCACTTGTTCCAGAACTTAAATCAATTTTGTTGTCAGTAAACTCTCTCAGCATTGTAGTGAACCAGTGTTTGGAATACAGTAAAGCATGTATACAGATACCTCAGAGGTTCTACATTTCAAGAAAAATTACATAGAAAAACTAATAATTTATTGTGATGGTAGTTGGGCATCCAATGAAACAGTGCTAGTCTTTGTGAAGGAAGTTCACTGATTTCATGGAAAACAAGAAAACACTTTCTCTCTGCCAAGCAGAATACATATCCCTAGCTTCAGCTATACAGGAGTGTATTTTCATAGAACAGCTACTAATATGTTTAAACAACTACCAATATGCAAAAACAGAAGTGTACAAAGACAATAAAGGTACAATTGCACTTACCAGAAATTCTGTAAAAAGACAGAAAGTTCTACCTGTTTCTGTTCTTGATTGTCATCATGAATATAACGCCTTCTGTCGTAAGACTTTAACAGTAAAGTTTCACTCTAAACCATTCAAACATCTACTCTGAAATTTGCTGCAAGTCTTTTGGAGTTAATTCAAGGCTCCGCCCCCTTTTCGCATCACAGCTCACTGAATATACAGCCACAACTGTTGGATTATAGTTGCTATTGACATGGTTTGGAGTTTACATTGCTTGGTAAGTATTTTTAATAAATAATTTTAAACTTTATGTGTGAATTACTTAAATACTGATAAATATTAACCAATTTTGAGAGGTCTTCTCTTTAATGTCAGCTAATGTCAGCTATAGTCAGTATAAGAGTCATCGAGAAAATTCCAGTCCGAGTCATTAAATGCAAGCACATTATTCATGACAAATAGACTTACTGAGAGGTTTAGAGTAAAGGGAGCAGCTGTTGTTGGAAAGTGACGTTATGTTTCATCTGTGCCCCACACGGAGGCATGAGCCATGTGATGCAGAGATTTACCTCTGAAACAGGCTATTGTAGAAGTATATTCACAGTAAACAAAAGTATGTAAAACTGTTGGTTTAAAAAAAAAAAATATTAAAATGTAAATTGAATAAAAATAATGCTACTGTTTAAGGTATTACCAAATCTACAAACATTGAGGAATGCATCTTAATTTTGTATAGTAGCCTATATTTATTGAATACAGTTTAAGAATCATTTTATAATGTTAATGTATGTCAAATGTTTTTTGTCCAGGTCCTGACTTTAATAGATGCCTGATGAAGGTTAACAGAGCAGGGCTACAGTCTAAGGACCACACTGATAAGTTTTTAGGATACATGTCTAACCCAGCCCAAATATACCAACTGTACAGCTTGTGGTGAATATCTATGTTGTACATATTTTTAATAAATGTATTTTTACAGGTTAGATTACTGTAACGGCCTGCTCACTGGTCTCTCAAAACGAGGGTTAAGACAGCTGCAGTTTATTCAGAACGCGGCTGCTCGGGTTCTCACCAAAACCAGGAAGTACAACCACATCACGCCAGTTTTAAAATCTCTGCACTGGCTTCCTGTTGCTCAGAGAATAGACTTTAAAACAGCACTTCTGGTTTACAAGTCTCTAAATGGTTTAGCACCAGAATATATCTCTGACATGCTAGTTACTTATGAACCTCCTCGGACTCTGAGAACATCTGGGACAGGCCTTCTGCTCGTGCCCAGAGTTAGAACTAAACAGGGTGAAGCAGCGTTTAAGTGTCATGCAGCAAAAACCTGGAACAGCCTCAACTTTAACAATGTTCAAGGGGAGGTTAAAAACCTTCCTCTTTAGCTCCGCCTACACTACAACCTAAAGTGTTTTTTTTTTATCTGCACTCTTCTTTTTAAAATGTTTTTAATTTTTCTTATGTTTCTTAATATAAATCTTGTAAATTGTCTTTTATTCCTGTAAAGCACTTTGAGTTACTCAGTGTATGAATTGTGCTATATAAATAAAATTGCCTTGCCTTGACTTGACTAAAATATTGTCTCTTTATTTCAGCACATTTTATTTACTACTACTGCAATGCACTCTGGGAGTTAACCAAACTGGACTTCACCGTTTGCAGCTTGTGCAAAACGCTGCTGCCCGACTGTAACTAACAGTCGTAAACACGAGCACATAACACCTGTCCTGTACTCCCAGCACTGGCTCCCTGTCCAGTTTAGAATTCATTTTAAAATCTTAATGTTTGTTTTTAATGCACTCACGGGCCTTGCACCTTCCTATTTGTGTGAGATTCTGACCCCTCACAAACCCAGCAGAGCTCTACGTTCTGCTGGACAACATCTGCTGAAGGTGCCCTGGTCCCGGTTCAAACAGTGGGCGATCGTTCTTTTGCAGTGGCCGGTCCTAAACTCTGGAACTCGTTGCCCATTGAGTTACGTTCCATCACTGACCGGCCTCTGTTTAAACTTAAAACCTATTTATTTAAAATGGCTTTTTGCACTTAATGGCTCTGTGACACTGATCTGTTTTTATTGTGTAAATATGTTTTAAACCTATTTGTAAATATGTTTATTTTTTACTAATGTTGTTAAGCACCTTGGTTCAATCTGTGGTTGTTAGAAGGCGCTATATAAATAAATATTGATTGATTGATTGATTTATAAAGTGTATAATTATGTATGTACACCTAAAAATGTTAATATAGAACAACTTTTCAATTGTTAACAGACAACAATGTAGAGGGTTAAAGGTTTAACTATAAATAGGAGTTAAAATTATTTAACGAGAAGGCATTAATAAGTCTTAAGTGTCATTATTCACTTTGTGAGAGTTATGCAACAACTAAAAAGAGTAACATTAACTCTAATTTGAGTGGTCACATATAAACCAACAAAGGGTTAAAATACAAAATAAATACCTTGGAGTTAATATGACAAGGCTGTGAGGAATAATTATTACTAGCTTTTTTTTCCTTACTTTATTTTTTTTTATTTGTTTCCTTTTTTTTTTACAGAAACTTCTTATTCATTCATTCAAAATCCGGGAGGGCTTCCACTGAAAGTGTTTGCAAAGGCCAGGGACTTCACAAGAACACCTGGTCTGTGACTGAATGCACCACCTGTCAATGACGTCATGGTCATGTAATGCATGGCTGGTGTTTGCACTGGCTCTGCTCAAGAATATTGTCAAACATTTTATGTAAGCTTCAATTTGATGAGTATTCTGTGCTATCAACAGACCGCACTTCCATTTGATGCATACAACTTATATTGTAATAGCTGTTGGAATTATTCTACTTGTTTTAAACTATTAGAGGCAAAAAATAGTACTTGATTCAGAAACTCATGCCACGCCATTTGAAACAGTTCAATCTATTTTTATACTACAGTATAAATGTGCCCACTGAACACTGAGGACCTAACTGTCAAATATCTAAAGCCTGAGTTAGGTTTATTGATAGTCAGTATATTATTTAAAATTTGAGAACAATCAAAATAAATCAAAGAGCTCGTAGCTCATCATTTTGTTCCATGTGTCGTCAGTCTACAGTGTGCACTTTCTACGCTTATCTACAGAGGGCAGTGTCAGAGTGGGAAACAGCAGCTCTAATAAGTCAGCTTCAGTCTGTGGCACTGTGCACGCCCACCCTTCCAAACCCTGTCACTGGGATGGGTCTTTTTAATTTCAGTGTGGCTGGATAATCCCTTAATCTGATAACAACCCACTGTGCACATTCACTGATGAGACATCTGAGGCAAATGTACACTCCATGGCTCCCACACAACTGATAAAGACAGAGGCCATAGGCTGGGACACTGTCATCTATACATATTATTATCACACTAATAATGCAGAATTTAGTTTTACTTCTCTGGTGTGAACACACCCTAGTGTTTATCTTTTCTATTGCCACTGAATATGGTGGATGGACTGCCAAGGACCCTACAGCCAGTTGATCTGTACAATTACATTTACATTTTACATTTAGTCATTTAGCTGACGCTTTTATCCAAAGTGACTTACATGAAGCTTCAATTCACCAGTGTTACAGCTGGAACACCACTGGAGGCAAGTGGGTTAAGTGTCTTGCCCAAGGACATGTGGTGTAATATTTTATATGTTATGTGTTTTAAACTATGTAGACCCAGTTAGTTATTCATTTAAACATTTAATATAAAAGACAAAACCTAATGTCAGACACACAAACAGGAAGGACCAGATAAAGACGCAGGTGTCTGTTATCGGAGGAGACGGAGCCGAGGAGGAGTAGCCTTCAAGGCCAGACAGAAATGACATCAGGGAGTTAATGAGGAGAATCCCAGAGCCTTGCACAATGATATCAGAAAGAGTTATTTTTTACTGATATCAAAAACTAATTGTAGTGTCTAAACTGACCTCTCAGTCTTTGGCACTATTGTATGGAATAAGTTATGAACGCAACACCAGATCCAATGCCATAGAGTCTTTATTGTTCACAACCAACACAATAAACGACCCGAGTAGACTTCCCCAGCTCTACTAAAGATTGAACAGTAGACATAAGCTTTTATACAGTTTTGATATCAGTAAAGTAATAACTCTTTCTGATATCATATCAAGGCTCTGGGATTCTCCTCATTAACTCTCTGATGTCATTTCTGTCTGGCCTTGAAGGCTACTCCAAGCTCTGTATCCTCCGATGACAGACACCTGTGTCTTTATCTGGTCCTTCCTGTGTGTGTCTGACATTAAGTTTTGTCTTTTATATTATTATGTTTAAATGAATAACTAACTGAGTCTACATAGTTTAAAACACTTAACATATAAAATATTACACCACAGACACAAAGACAGTATGAACTGTGGGTAATTGAACCGCCTACCTTTCGGTTGAAGGACAACCTCTCTACCACTGAGCCACTGTGTCCCCTTTACCATTAAACACCATTGTCTCCTCTTCGTTTCTCTACATCTCATCTACAGTCTAGCTAGATCTATGAATTAAAACCGACCTCTGCATTAAACCAGCAATGCATACAGTTTGGGTTGTTTGGTTATCAAGGACCTAACCTTACCCCCAGGGACTAAGAGCTTTGTCTGGTGCAGTCAACTGATAAGCTAGCATCATTAGCTTATTTGCATGCTTATATTTCTAACTGTCCTGTGCTAAAGCCAGAGTTAGGGCGGGGAGGGGGGGGCTTATACCAGAGCTGAGGATGTGTGCCATGTTTGAGCAAGCTGCAGTGTGCTTAGTAAAACAAAAGATAGGGGGTCAATCGTTCGTTTTGTGCACAGTGGACAGAGTGGAATCGTGACTACATCCTCGAAGCCAAGATTAAGATGGTGATTGTCCAAAACCACATTGTCTTTTCAAGTGTGTGTCTCCATGTGCCCCCACTAATGCACCCTTCACTTGAAAGTATTAGAGCTTCTGAATTACCAGCTTCCCATCCATCCATCCATCCATCCATCTTCTACCGCTTATCCGGGGCCGGGTCGCGGGGGCAGCAGTCTAAGCAGAGACGCCCAGACTTCCCTCTCCCCAGACACTTCCTCTAGCTCTTCCGGGGGGATACCGAGGCGTTCCCAGGCCAGCCGAGAGACATAGTCCCTCCAGCGTGTCCTAGGTCTTCCCCGGGGTCTCCTCCCGGTGGGACATGCCCGAAACACCTCCCTAGGGAGGCGTCCAGGAGGCATCCGAAACAGATGCCCGAGCCACCTCAGCTGGCTCCTCTCGATGTGGAGGAGCAGCGGTTCTACTTTGAGCTCCTCCCGAGTGACCGAGCTCCTCACCTTATCTCTAAGGGAGCGCCCCGCCACCCTGCGGAGAAAGCCCATTTCGGCCGCTTGTATCCGGGATCTTGTTCTTTCGGTCATGACCCAAAGCTCATGACCATAGGTGAGAGTAGGAACGTAGATTGACCGGTAAATCGAGAGCTTTGCCTTACAGCTCAGCTCCTTCTTCACCACGACAGACCGGTACATCGACTGCATCACTGCAGAAGCTGCACCGATCCGTCTGTCAATCTCACGTTCCCTCCTTCCCTCACTCGTGAACAAGACCCCAAGATACTTGAACTCCTCCACTTGAGGCAGGATCTCTCCACCAACCTGAAGGGGACAAGCCACCCTTTTCCGACTGAGAACCATGGTCAGACTTGGAGGTGCTGATCCTCATCCCAGCCGCTTCACACTCGGCTGCAAACCGTCCCAGTGCACGCTGAAGGTCCTGGCTTGATGGAGCCAACAGGACAACATCATCTGCAAAAGCAGAGACGAGATCCTGTGGTCCCCAAACCAGACTCCTCCGGCCCCTGGCTGCGCCTAGAAATCCTGTCCATAAAGATAATGAACAGGACCGGTGACAAAGGGCAGCCCTGCCGGAGTCCAACATGCACTGGGAACAGGTCTGACTTACTGCCGGCAATGCGAACCAAGCTCCTGCTCGGTCGTACAGGGACCGGACAGCCCTTAAGCAAAGGGCCCCGGACCCCATACTCCCAGAGCACCCCCACAGGGCGCCACGAGGACACAGTCGAATGCCTTCTCCAGATCCACAAAACACATGTGGACTGGTTGGGCAAACTCCCATAAACCCTCCAGCACCCTGGAGAGGGTATAGAGCTGGTCCAGTGTTCCACGACCAGGGAAAACCGCATTGTTCCTCCTGAATCCGAGGTTCAACTATCGGTCGCATTCTCCTCTCCAGTACCCTGGCATAGACTTTCCCGGGAGGCTGAGGAGTGTGATCCTCTGTAGTTGGAACACACCCTCCGGTCCCCCTTCTTGAAAAGAGGGACCACCACCCGGTCTGCCAGTCCAGAGGTACTGTCCCCGACCGCCACGCGATGTTGCAGAGGCGTGTCAACCAAGACAGCCCTACAACATCCAGAGACTTGAGGTACTCAGGCGTATCTCATCCACCCCGGTGCCTTGCCACCGAGGAGCTTCCCAACTACCTCAGTGACTTCAGCCCGGGTGATGGGCGAGTCCACCTCCGAGCCCTCGGCCTCTGCTTCCTCAGTGGAAGACGTGTCGGTGGGGTTGAGGAGATCCTTGAAGTATTCCTTCCACCGTCCAACAATATCCCCAGTTGAAGTCAGCAGGTTCCCACCTCTACTGTAAACAGTGTTGGCAGGGCACTGCTTCCCCCTCCTGAGGCGCCGGACGGTTTGCCAGAATTTCTTCGAGGCCGACCGATAGTCTTTCTCCATAGCCTAACCGAACTCCTCCCAGACCCGAGTTTTAGCCTCCACGACCACCCGGGCTGCAGTCCGCTTGGCCTGCCGGTACCTATCAGCTGCCTCAGGAGTCCCACGGGCCAACCAGGCTCGGTAGGTCTCCTTCTTCAGCTTGACGGCATCCCTTACTTCCGGTGTCCACCACCGGGTTCGGGGGTTGCCGCCACGACAGGCACCGGAGACTTTACGGCCACAGCTTCGAGTGGCCGCATCGACAATGGAGGTGGAGAACATGGTCCACTCGGACTCAATGTCTCCAACCTCCCTCGGGATCTGGTCGAAGCTCTGCCGGAGGTGGGAGTTAAAGGTCTTTCTGACAGGGGGCTCTGCCAAACGTTCCCAACAGACCCTCACAGTGCGTTTGGGCCTGCCGAGTCTGTCCAGCTTTCTCCCCCGCCATCGGATCCAACTCACCACCAGGTGGTGATCAGTTGACAGCTCCGCCCCTCTCTTCACCCGAGTGTCCAAGACATACGGCCGGAGGTCAGATGAAACAACTACAAAGTCGATCATCGATCTCCGACCTAGGGTGTCCTGGTTCCACGTGCACCGATGGACACCCTTATGCTTGAACATGGTGTTCGTTATGGACAAACTGTTGCTAGCACAGAAGTCCAATAACAGAACACCACTCGGGTTCAGATCAGGGGGGCCGTTCCTCCCAATCACGCCCCTCCAGGTATCACTGTCGCTGCCCACGTGAGCGTTGAAGTCCCCAGTAGAGCAGCGGAGTCCCCAGTCGGAGCACTTTCCAGCACCCCTCCCAGAGACTCCAAGAAGGCTGGGTACTCTGCACTGCCATTTGGCCCGTAAACACAAACAACAGTGAGAGACCTATCCCCGACCCGAAGGCGCAGGGAAGCGACCCTCGTTCACCGGGGTGAACTCCAACACATGGCGGCTAAGCTGGGGGGCTATGAGCAAGCCCACACCAGCCCGCCGCCTCTCACCGCAGGCAACTCCAGAGTAGTGGAGAGTCCAGCCTCTCTCGAGGATTTGGGTTCCAGAGCCCGAGCTGTGCGTGGAGGTGAGCCCGGCTATCTCTAGTCGGTATCTCTCAACCTCCCGCACAAGCTCAGGCTCCTTCCCGCCAGCGAGGTGACATTCCATGTCCCTAGCGCCAGATTCGTGTCCGGGATTGGGTCGTTGAGGCCTCCGCCGGCTGCCACCCAATCCACTTTGCACCGGCCCTTACGGTTCCTCCCGCAGGTGGTGGGCCCACGGGAGGTCGGCCCCACGTCGCTCCTTGGGCTGAGCCCAGCCGGGCCCGTGGGAAAGACCCGGCCACCAGACGCTCGCATGCGAGCCCCAACCCCGGGCCTGGCTCCAGGGTGGGGCCCCGGCTGCGCCATACCGGGCGACGTCACGGTCCTTGATTTTTTTGTCTTCATAAAGGGTTCTGAACCACTCTTTGTCTGGCCCGTCACCTAGGACCTGTTTGCCTTGGGAGACCCTACCAGGGGCATATAGCCCCTGACAACATAGCTCCTAGGATCATTCGGGCACTCAAACCCCTCCACCACGATAAGGTTGCGGTTCAAGGACCAGCTTCCAGAGGTATTAAATTAAATGAATCATTTGGTGTGTTATGTAATCCAGTAGCTGATCGAAGTAAAGTCACCAAACCAAATCGAGAATTTAGGTGCTCGTTTCAAACATATGCCCAGCTCTGCAAACTCTAACAAAAAAAAAACAGAGAGAAAAGACATTGAATGAGGTGAGGCTCAGCATCACTATTAAGACGTGTGGGTGAACAATGCAAGAAAACGTCACAGCACCATTGGGTCAGACCATTCAGACTGTTGGAAAAAGCATCACATTTGCTTTTGCTCTGTCTGTATAATAAAGGGCAGAAAATGGCACAAATTACTAAATAGTCCTAGTCTACATTACAAACATTTTAATTAAAAAATGTAGAACACCATGTCCCCACTATGGCAGTGTATAAGAAAAACAAAGTTTTTAAATCCTGTGTCTCTGTTGTAGTTGAACGAGTTGTATTTTAGAAAAATACCCAACAAGCTGTTAGCCAAGTGGCTCTACACATTTAGCTGCAAAATGGGGCCTATAAGATCTATTCCTTGAAAAGAAGAACTCAAAACAAACTTACCATGTTGAAAGAGTGGCAGGAAAGGCCAATTCAGCTTCCATCAAAGATCTAGCTGGTCAATAAAAATGGACTCCAAAGAGAAAGAAGAGGATACTGGACTGGAGGCCCTGAGAACCAATGCCTTTCCAATGCTGGAAGAGTTTTTTTTCTCTCTTTGATGCAAGACAAGGAAATCTTTTTGAATCTTTTTACATCAAGCTTCCATTCACCAGTGTTACAGCTGGAACACCACTGGAGGCAAGGTGGGTTAAGTGTCTTGCCCAAGGACACAACGACAGTATGAACTGTGGAGAGATGTTTTGGGATGTTTTGAGCGGGGATCAAACCGCCCACCCGCCGGTCGAAGATCGGCCGCTCTACCGCTGAGCTTCTGCCGCTGACCTATTGCCGCCCATCCAAGTGTGTGGGCTCGAAAGGAAACACGGTACCTCAGCTACCAAGTGGGACATGGAGAATTAAAGTCGACAACGCAGAAGCAAGTCGACAATGCAGGATTGCACCTCTTTCTTGGTGCATTGTTCATTTTTTCAGAACGTTCCATACTGTACCTGAGTCATAAACTACAGCCACGGGAAACCAGGTTTTCCAGGCCATTCTCACGTGACCAAGGACGGACACTTGTTTTTGATCCATTTATAGAGTTGTTCCTTGCATTTTTCATCCAGTGCTGATGTTTTTTTATTTTGAGTCATGGAAAAAGCAAAAGAATTGTCAAAATTATCTGCAGGAAAAGGTAATTGAACTGTATAAAACAGGAAAGGGATATAAAAAAATATCTAAGGAATTGAGAATGCCAATCAGCCGTGTTCAAACTCTAAAAAGTGGAAAATAAAAACGTCAGTTAAACCAACAAAAATTTCAGCCACAACTGTCAGGAATTGTTAGAGATACAAAGAAAATAACTTCAAATAACATCAGAAAATATACTTCAGCTGAAATACAGTACTTTCGGAAAAAAGTGGTGTGGCTGTTTCAAGATGCACAATAAGGAGGCACTTGAAGAAAAATGGTCTGCGAGGTCCAGAAAGCCATTACTACAAAAAATGCCACAAAGCATCCCCCTTACAATACATCAAACAGCTCAGAGACAAGGCTCAAAACGTCAAGAACAAAGTTGGGACTGAAAAAGTTGGTATTGAGACCAAAATTGCATGTTTTGGCCACACCCATAAACGTTACATTTGGAGAGGAGTCAACAAGGCCTATAGTGAAACTGTGAAACATGGAGGTGGATCGCTAATGTTTTGGGGATGTGTGAGCTACAAAGGCACAGGAAAAATTTGCACTCATCAGCCCAGAAGGTGTGCATGGGACATACTGGGACGTTTCAACATGACAATTCTCCTTTCTGTCTGCTGCACTCATAAGCCAAACCAAGCAAATACCTCCTGGTTCTTTAAATGTACAGTGTTTGCATGGTTTGCTAATCACATAACAAGAGTTACAGTGAAACACAAGACCCACAGGCCACAGAGCAATTTATTTTTGCTAGATGATTTCTGTTATTAATGGCCCACCATTTTTTATTTAAAAATCTGTCTTCCGCCAATAAACCTTAACAGCAAGGACGGCTGGTATCAAGGTAGGCGAAGCCGTCCCTGCCATTTTCAATAAAAATGTAATTTGTTATTTAATTATATATTTTAGCCAAGAGGCTATCCTGCAGTGTGCTGCTGTGTTACGCACAGAAAACAAAATAAGGTACAGCGGAGTGGAGAAGACATTGCGTCAAATTAACAATTACGTAATTTTTTATTAACACACTAAACCCAAAAAACTTACGCAAAAAGTTAACGCGTACATTTTTTCAGCCCTAGTAAAGCTCAAAAAGCTCCAGCATAGCAATGTTCTGATCAGACATATCAACTACATTCATTATTGATTATTAATTAGCAAGCTTTATATGTTTGCAAATATATATTTATTTAATTAAAGCCAAAGGAATGCAGCCCTCCTAGTTTTCAGTCATTCCTTAAGTTGTATGTACAAGTAGAGTACTAGAGCAGGGGTTCCCAAACTTTTCAGACCGCGACCCCCAATATTAGACTGCTGACAATCCGGGTGCACTTAAGACAGTATGTTTATCATAAAATAATTAATGAATGTTTTATTTAAAAAAAAAAAAAGAAAGAAAGACAGTTTTAGAAATGTTTGTGTACTATTCATTCTTAACATGAAGACTTGTTTTGGTGATTTTATTATACTATGCTTTTTGCCCAAAATGGATTTTAAAAGATAAAAATAATGAATAAATAACAAATCTCTTTCTCTCTCTCTCTAGAGTCTCGACTCCCATCCACATGAAAAACAGCCCGCCGCAGCTGTGTTAAAGTAGCCCGCGGACTTGGCAACACGCCGTAACTTAACTGTCATAATTAATCGGAGCAAACAAAGTTTTACTAAGTTTTACAAAGTTTTACTTTCAGTTTATTTTAATTATCCTAAATTTATACTTGCATCATTACAACCTTTTTAAAAATATAAAAATAATTAAAGGCCCTCGCCTCCCTTGAGACCGCGGGGACACATGCACTCGGAGGATTGCATGTCGTGCTTTAAAGCAAATTTGGAGCTGTTTAGATGAAAACCCTTTAGCACAAAGTGTACGATTTAGGTGGTCATGTATTCCACCCAACATAGTAGATTTCCTGTTGAGTTTACGGTATGGCTGTAATAAACTTTTCTGTTTGCCCTGAGGTGTCCTATGGATGTACCAAGTTTTGTATTTCTACATTGGAAAAATTTACTTTCATTTTCCATAAAACCAATTATTTTGACTTTTCTAGGGGTCGCCACTGAGTCATTTTTCATATTTTTTTCGGGACTTCAAATACATAAATTTTTGCGGGCTTGAAATCTGGGACCAATAAAAATGACTTTTAGTTGCACGTTTACTGGGTCAAATTGAAAATCATTTTTCAGAAAAATTATAATAAAAAAAATATATACCAAATTATAATAAAAAAAATATAACTCGAGCAAAAATGACAAGAAAAACGCCTGTCTATTTTACACACGTGTTTAGCTCATTTTGCCCAAGTTTGGTGTCTGTGGAATGAAGCAGCTATTTTCTGTTGTTTTTTAAAAGAGAGGTTGTATTCTAAGTCGGTTCACATCTTCAATTTAAAATGGCCGCCTTCCCGTGTGTGATAAGGTGTGGTCCCCTTTGGCTTTTTTGTTCATAAGCCCATACTGGATGTGTGTACCAAGTTTCATTTGTTTTCATTTGTTTCGTTTTTTTTTTTTCGGGGACCTCAAATACATAAATTTTTCGCCGGGCTTGAAGTCTGGGACCAATAAAAATGACTTTTAGTTGTTGGTTTACTGGGTCAAATTGAGGATCATTTTGCAGAAAAATTATAATAAAAAATATATACCGAATTATAATAAAAATATATAACTCGAGCAAAAAAGTCTAGAAAAACACTTGTCTATTTTACATACATGTGTTTAGCTCATTTTGCCCAAGTTTGGTGTCTGTGGAATGAAGCAGCTATTTTTGTTGTTTTTTAAAAGAGGTGTATTCTAAGTCGGACCAAATTTTCAATTCAAAATGGCCGCCTTCCCGTGTGTGATAGGGTGTGGTTCCCATTGGCTTTTTTGTTCATAAGCCCATGCTGGATGTGTGTACCAAGTTTCATTTGCCTACGACAAACTAAAATTTTCACTTCCCATTGACTTTTTCCAAATATTTGGGACGTTGCTATGGCAACACATTTATAGTCATGTCTCTATGACAAACTAAATTCTTGGGTCCCATTATAAGTTTGTAGGGGGCGCTGGAGAGCCATTTCTAAAGATAACCCTTTTATTTACATATTTTTGTGTTCAGGTCATGAATGTGCACAAACGCCTTTTTGGGTCCAACTCGATCCGAGAAGGCGTTTGAGAGATAAGAGACATTTTATTTTCACAAAAATGGCCACCTCGTTACAGGCTTGCCACACCCATACCCGATAAGATATCATAAACAAAGTCACAACTTTGGTTGGCACATGTGTCTAGATGATACTCACCAAATTTGGGGCCATTTAGATTAAAACACAATGATTTGCGTCTTTCTGCGCAAGGGGTGCGATTTTAGTGGCCGCGCGTTTCACCCCACATGGCGGACTTCCTGTTAAGTGTAGGGTGTGACTGTCATTGACTTTTCTGTTTGCCCTGAGGTGTCCTGTGGATGTACCAAGTTTCATTTTTCTGTGTTGAAAAAAAGTTACTTTCACTTTCCATAGGCCCAATGTATTTTGATTTTGTAGGGGTCGCCACTGAGTCATTTTTCGTATTTTTTTTTCGGCGACTTCAAATACATAAATTTTTCGCCGAGCTTGAAGGCTGGGACCAATAAAAATGACTTTTCGTGCATGTTTACTGGGTCAAATTTAGGATCATTTGGTCACAATAAAAAAAAAATAAAAAAAATCCGAGCAAAAACAATAGGCCCTCCCGGTCATCACGGCTCGGGCCTAATAATCCGAGCAAAAACAATAGGCCCTCCCGGTCATCACCGGCTCGGGCCTAATTACAGTGTCGGGTGGCTCCTAAAAATGTACAGTTACTAGAGCAAGCTAACAAGCAAAACAAACAGAGACAGTGAATGAATTATGGGCCAGATCAAGCATTACTGGTGTATACAAGGATTTTTTAGTGTCCGTGCGTATTGGTAATTGGACGTCAGCGGGTTCACGGATGTAGCGCTAAGCTTTGTAAACACGCTAGCCGAACAAGCTACGGACACAATAACTATAAGGACATTCTCTAATCAGAAACCGTGGGTGGACAGATCAATCCGTGCAGCAATTAACAAACGCACTGCTGCTTACAACGCCGGTCTTCTGTCGGGAAACATGAGCGAGTACAAAGCATCGTGCTATGCTCTCCGACACGCAGTAAGAGCCGCCAAACACAGACACAGGGAACGCATTGAGTCACATTTCCAGCTAAATGACTCCCGACGCATGTGGCAAGGACTAAGGACCATCTGTGACTTTCGAAATAAATCCTCTACGGTGGTGAGAGCAGATCCGTCGCTGGCTGACGAGCTAAACACTTTCTACGGCCGCTTTGAAAGCAATCAAAGCAGTGTGAGTCTGCCGATCAGCGCGTCAGGGAGCAGCAGTCAGAGCAGCGATCATCATGCGATCACCGTGTTGGAGGACGAGGTTCGGAGGGCACTAAAGCGAGTGAATGTAAGGAAAGCAGCTGGACCTGATGGGATTTCTGGCCGTGTTCTGCGGTCCTGCGCTGATCAGCTCGCTGGTTTGTTTACATCAATTTTTAATGAGTCTCTTGCCACATCGGTGGTTCCCACCTCATTCAAAAAATCGATCATCATCCCTGTGCCTAAAAACAATAAACCCTCTTGTCTGAATGACTATCGTCCAGTTGCCCTCACATCAATAGTCATGAAGGTCTTTGAGGGACTGGTTAAAAACGTCATCTGCTCCTCCATCCCGGATACTTTGGACCCTCTTCAGTTTGCTATTTGCACAAACAGATTCACAGATGATGCCATCTCTCACATCCTGTACTCTTCTCTCACACACATTGACAGCAATAACAGGAACTATGTAAGACTGCTATTTATTGACTATAGCTCAGCTTTTAATACTATAGTCCCCATAAAGCTAGCCTCCAAACTCATAGACCTCGGACTGAATCCTTCACTCTGCGACTGGATCCTTGATTTCCTCACCGGCAGACCTCAAGTGGTGAAACTAGGCCAGTACACTTCCAGCTCCATCACCCTGAAAGTAGGAGCCCCACAGGGCTGTGTCCTGAGTCCCCTGCTCTACTCTCTCTACACACACGACTGCGTGTCCTCGCACAGCTCCACATCCATTATCAAATTCGCTGATGATACTGTGGTTCTGGGCCTCATTCACCACAATAATGAGACTGCATACTTGGATGAGGTAGAGAAATTAACATCATGGTGCCAGGACAACTGTCTCTCTCTGAATGTGAGCAAAACAAAAGAACTGATTGTAGACTTCAGGAAGACGCAGCAGCAGCCCTACACTCCTCTTACGATAAGCGGGACCCCTGTGGAGAGGGTGAGTAGCTTCAAGTACCTTGGTGTAAACATCTCTGAGGACCTGACTTGGACTACTCACATTCAAACACAGGTAAATAAAGCCAGGCAAAGACTGTACCATCTGCGACAGCTGAGGAAATTCAGGGTCTCACCAGCAATCCTGAAAACTTTCTATTCTGGAGCTATAGAAAGTATATTGACTCAATGTATCTCTGTGTGGTATGGGAACAGCTCCAGTCAAGACTGCAAAGCCCTGCAGAGAGTTGTGCGCTTAGCTGAGCGCATTTCAGGGTCTGCTCTCCCCTCTCTGCAGGACATCTACCACAAACGCTGCAGAAGTAGAGCTGCAAAATTCATCAAAGACTCCACCCACCCCAGTAATCATATTTTCACTTTGCTGCCATCTGGTAAGCGCTACCGTAGCCTGATGGCAAAAACTGAGAGACTCAGGAGTTTCTTCCCCCAGGCCATCAGGCTCTTGAACTCTAAACCAGCTTTTTAACATTCTCATGCCTGCATTTAATGTCCACTTTATCTTTTTACTTTATTCACTACCTCACACTGACACACTGACAGTGTCACTCTGTTTTGCTACAAACTGTTTTGCACATTTGCTTCCTGCACCTTCCTGTGTATCTTAATATTGAAGACCACAGCTAAATGCATATATGCACACTGTACATCCCTGTACATTTTAATATTTAAGTCTACAGTTTACATTCATGTACATTATTTTGCGATCTAGATTTAATCCCACAATACACATTTTTTATATTCTATTCTTATATTTTTTATTGTTTACTTTTATTTCATTCTTACATAGCTATATTCATGTATATTTTCATCTGTGTGTTTTCCTAAATAATTGCACTGTCCATGGAGCGGACCTGACTCACATTTCACTGCTGGTTATATATGCTGTATATAATTTTGTATGTGACTAATAAAAATCTTGAATCTTGAATCTTGAAATAAAAAACCTAAAGCAGTAACGGTGGTATTATTATAATTTATCCAGGTGTGGTTGGGAAGTGTAGTATTATTTTTCCAAATTAATTGGTCATTTTGCAATGAGGATGTGAGGCTAAAAGCTAACAGGACGGATACAGTTTCAGTTAGGTTAGCAGGAAACAGTTACGTCGGAATAGAATGTCCTCGAGCATGTGGTATGCGTGCGCAAACATACAGTCAGGTCCATAAATATTGGGACATCGACACAATTCTAATCTTTTTGGCTCTATACACCACCACAATGTATTTAAAATGAAACAAACAAGATGTGCTTTAACTGCTTTAACTTTTAGCTTTAATTTGAGGGTATCAACATCCAAATCGGTTGAACGGTGTAGAAATAACAACAGTTTGTATTTGTGCCTCCCATTTTTTTAAGGGACCAAAAGTAATGGGACAATTGGCTGCTCAGCTATTCCATGACCAGGTGTGTGTCATTCCCTCATTATCCCATTTACAAGGAGCAGATGAAAGGTTCAGAGCTCATTTCAAGTGAGCTATTTGCATTTGGAAACTGTTGCTGTCATCTCTCAATATGAGATCCAAAAAGCTGTCATTATCAGTGAAGCAAGCCATCATTAGGCTGAAAAAACAAAACAAACCCATCAGAGAGAGAGAGCAAAAACTTTAGGTGTGGCCAAATCACCAAGGATGATGTCTGTCCTTTTAATGTTCAAAGATCTGTTCAATAATAGCAATTAAAAAATTATAGTAACCAACACTATAATAAAATAAAATGAAACAGTTATCAAAAAACATATTGACTGTCCGTGTAAATGTTACCTGTTTTACTAGATGACAATTGACAGGCTTTGGTCAGGGCAATTAGTTCTGCTGCTGAAAACTCATAAAAAATGAGTTCAGGATTAGGAAGAGGAGTGTCAGTCAAGTCAAGTCTTGGCAGACAGATAAGGTCAAGTTCAGAGAGACAACAGTGAGGTTCTCCCTCCTCTGGGAGAGGCAGGAGTGTAGCAGGGTTGAGAGTGTTACAACATTTAACCTCAACATTCGGTCGGTTCAGAAGGGTGGTGTTGTAACGTAGCTGACGAGCAGGGGTCAAGTGAGCTGTCTTTTGTTCAGTCAGAATGTTGGAGACAGCATGTGGAGCAAAAAGGGTGAGATGACTGTAGCCTACATAGGGACGAGAGGCAGTTATTGCTTCTTCACAAGCTGCTAAAGCACGGAGACATGGTGGCCTCTAGCAACAGGATCAAAGTGTGTAGAGAAGTAACCCACAGGCTTCAGCAGCTGTCCCTGTTTTTGGGCGAGAACAGAATTCATACAACCATCACGTTCGTCAACAGACTGGAAGAAAGGTTTGTCAGGGTTAGGGAATACTAATGCAGGGGCTGTCTGTAGTAGCAGTTTCAAATGAGTAAGAGCAGAGTCAGCCTCAGATGTCCAAGTGAGTTTGGAGTGAAGTGTCATGTCTTTTTTCAGAGTGAGATTGCGTAATGGGCATTCTATAGTAGAGTAATTTGGAATAAAAGATCTGCAGTAGGAGCACATGCCAAGGAAAGACAGCATTTGTTTCTTAGTTAATGGTTTTGGGAAGTTGGCAATGGCTGTTACCCTGTCTGTAGTAATGCTTTTTTCTGAGTGAGTGATGACATGACCAAGAAACTGAACCTTCTGTTTTACAAACTGAATTTTAGAAAGTGAAACCTTGTGGCCCTGCTCAGCTAGGTGATGTAATAGAAGCAGCGTGTCAATCTCACACTGCTCCTTTGTGTCTGAACAGAGCATGATATCATCAACATACTGCAAAATGGCAGAGTGTTGAAGTGTCAAATGAGTGAGACGTAATGCCTGACAGTAAACGCTAGGAGCACAATTTAGGCCTTGTGGCATTCGAGACCAGGAATAGAGTTTTCCTGCAAATTCAAAGGCAAACCAAAACTGGGAGTCTGGATGGACAGGTATAGAGAAAAAAGAATTTGAAACGTCAACCACAGAGAACCATTTTGAGGTTGTTGGAATTTGTGACATGATGGTGTATGGATTGGGACAGATTGGTGCTGGAGAGTGAATAGCATCGTTCACAGCAGGTCTTGGACAAAACGCCACTCAGTGGGCATTTCCTGTGGTCTGATCATTTTTAGGAAAATTGGAGTATGGCAGGTAGAGTCAGAGCACTCAACAATTACACCTGCTTTCAGTAAAGGCAAGGCAAGGCAAGGCAATTTTATTTATATAGCACAATTCATACACTGGGTAACTCAAAGTGCTTTACAGGAATAAAAGACAATTTACAAGATTTAGATTAAGAAACATAAGAAAAATTAAAAACATTTTAAAAGAGTACAGATTAAAAAACACTTAAAGTTGTAATGTAGGCGGAGCTAAAAAGGAAGGTTTTTAACCTCCCCTTGAACATTGTTAAAGTTGAGGCTTGTTTTACTTCATCTGGGAGGCTGTTCCAGGTTTTTGCTGCATGAAACTTAAACGCTGCTTCACCCTGTTTAGTTCTAACTCTGGGCACGAGCAGAAGGCCTGTCCCAGATGTTCTCAGAGTCCGAGGAGGTTCATAAGCAACTAGCATGTCAGAGATATATTCTGGTGCTAAACCAATAAGAGACTTGTAAACCAGCAGTGCTGTTTTGAAGTCTAAAATCTATTAAAGAGCCAGGTTTTATCCCCTGTTCAGCTTCAGGCTTCAGAGGATATTGACGTGCTTTTGGTCTGTATTCGGACTTTGGAGTTAGTTGAAGAGGTTTACATTTTTTTACAGTCTGGTAACTGTGTTAACAGTGGAGACACATCACTGGGTGTAAGAGGCTGAGCATCAACTTTTGCGAGTGTGTGACAGGAAGATTAATTTAATAAATTTTGAATTATTTGGAGGTTATTTGAGTACGTCGGATCGAGAGATGACGATTGGAGGGTCGGCCTCGGACAATCCTCCCGTCCAGAAGAAAATGTGGGGAAGAGGCGACCTTTAATAAAGTGGTCTGGTTGACCACACCCTTGTCCTTCAGCCGGGTCCAGCCGTCGATCTTCGATCACACTTCTGACACCTAGAATTGTCGTTGAAAAAATAAATGTATTATTGTGGAATAAGGTTGAGAGAAAACAACAGATGTCTGATGTGATTTATTTAAGTAAAAAGGAAAAAAGAGTTAAGAGTCATCTTTTGTACAAAAGGAGGAGTGGACATTCAAGTCTGTGTGTCCAGAGTTACATGAACAATCCCAATGATATGTAGACAGGCTTAGAATTTATACTGAAATCACAGCAGATAGGAAAGAGGAGAAAAATAAACACTGGTTCACAGAGAGTGAGCCATCTAATATGAATCAGCATTTTACTGGTTTTCCCAGAAAACAGAGTTGTCTCTGTATGTGACAATTGTTGCAATTTGAGAACAGTACGCACAGATTGTCCTGCACATATCATTCTGCTGCGGTCAAGGATAGCACAAATACATAACAAACAAGTATGTTAAGAGAAATAGATAATTTTCCCATTACATAGGTTACAATAAAAATAGCCCAGCCTATCTGGTATACTACCCTGAAACAGAGAAAATCCAAAAGCACAACCAGGACAAGTAAATAGAAAGAAACACAAACGTTTGAGCCACAGATGGGATATGACATCAGAAATGACAAAGTTTGTGACAGTGATGAGAAAGATGAAAACACAGGTGAGTCTAAAGACATTTCAGAAAGTGATCCAGAGGCTTTGTGTGAACAATCTGATGACACAATGAACAAATTACAAACTTGTGTGGACTAATGTTATCGAGCAGTGTGTGACACCACAAACTTACCAGGAGGCAGTGACATCCATGTCAAGACAGTGGAAAAATGCCATGGACGAGGAGATGCAATTACTGGAAGAAAATGAGACATTCAAACTAACCCAATTATTACCAGGAAAAAAAGCACTAAGGTGGAAGATGGGTCTATGCACTTACAACAGACAACCTGTAAATGGATCTAACAAATACAAGACACGGTTGTAGCCAAAGGATACAACCAGAAAGCAGGAACTGACCATGAAGAGACATTCTCACCCGCAGCTGACACGACAAGTGCCAGCGTCCTGATGCAGAAGGCAGCACAGGACATCTTGCATCAAATGTACCTAAACTTGTATGCACTCATTGACTGTGAGCAACCCCAAGGTTAGGAACAAAGTTCAGGTGAAAAAAAAACAGGTGAAAAACTGGTATGTAGACTAAACTAATCTTTGTAAGCAATCAGACAGAAGATCTTATTGTAGCTGTGAGCAGTGAACAAGCAATGACTGATGTAAAAAGCATGCAAGTCAAAGATTCAAAATGAAAAATCTAGGAAAGTTGATCTTTTTCTTAAGAATAGACTTTAAACAAACAAAAGTCAAAATGTTGCTGGAAAGATATGTGAACAAGATATTAAAAAGGTTTGAAATGCACGATCCAAACATAGAGATAAACCATGTGAACCCAGACTTGACTACATTTGTTTTTGGCCACCTGTTTAAATTGGGACACTGTACAAATTGTGAATAAAAACAGAATGCAATGATGTGAAAGTTTCAAATTTCAATATTTTATTCAAAATACAACATAGATGACATATCAAATGTTTAAACTGAGAAAATGTATCATTTTAGGGGAAAAATAAGTTAATTTTAAATTTCATGACATCAACACACACATCTCACTGTGGGGCATCTCTTCTTCTTTTTATAACAGTCTGCAAACATCTGGGACTGAGGAGACAAGTTGCTCAAGTTTAGGAATAGGAATGTTGTCCCATTCTTGTCTAATACAGGCTTCTACTCAACTTTCTTAGGTCTTCTTTGTTGCATTTTCTATCATTTCAGTACCAGATTCTTCTTCTACGCAGCTGTTGTAATTGATGCAGTATGTGGTCTGGCATTGTCATGTAGGAAAGTGCAATGTCTTCCCTGTCTTACCTTTCAACATTGATGGTGCCTTTCCGGGTGTCTAAGCTGCCCATGCCACACGCACTCATGCAACCCCAGAGCATCAGAGATGCAGGCTTCTGAACTGAGCGGCGATTGTGTTCACCAACAATGTTTTCTGGAAGTATTCCTGAGCCCATCTTGTGATTTCCATTACAGTAGCATTCCTGTTTGTGATGCAGTGCCGTCTAAGGGCCCGAAGATGATATTATGCACTGTAGATGATGATAACTTCAAACTCTTTGTTATTTTTTCTTGAGAAACCACTTTCTGATATTGCTCCACTATTGCTCCCTTTTTTGCTGCAGTATTGGGGAAATACACATCTTGACTCTGAGAGACACTGCCACTCTGAGAGGCTCTTTTTATACCCAAGCATGTTGCAATTGACCTACTGTAATAACTCGCAACTTGCCCCTGTTGTCCTCCTGCTGTTTCTTTTATGTACATTTAACTTTTCCGGCCTCTTATTGCAACCTGTCCTAACTTTTTGAAATGTGTAGCTCTCATGAAATCCAAAATGAGCCAATATCTGGCATTACATTTCAAAATGTCTCCCTTTCAACCTTTGATATGTTATCTATGTTGTATTCTGAATAACCATTCATTGCATTCTGTTTTTATTCACAATTTGTACAGTGTCCCAACGTTTTTGGAACCAGGTTTGTAGTTTTAGTCACATTCATACTCTTTTTAGTCTGGTCAAGTTTCAGTCAACTAAAAGTATGAGCATTTTAGTCTTATTTGAGTCAGAATTATCCATGACTATTTTTGTCTATTTTAAGTTGACAGCTCTATACCCTCTACAGGATGTTGGAGAGTTTATGTGCTTTGTGGATTTGGAAAAGGCTTTCGACCGTGTCCCTCGCAGCATCTTGTGGGGGGTGCTGCAGGACTATGGGGTCCGGGACCATCTGCTAAGGGCTGTCTGGTCCCTGTACGACCGGAGCAGGAGCTCGGTTTGCATTGCCGGCAGTAATTCAAACTTGTTCCCGGTGCATGTTGGACTCCGGCAGGGCTGCCCTTTGTCACCGGTCCTGTTCATAATTTTTAGGGAGTCTGGTTTGGGGACCACAAGATCTCGTCTCTGGTTTTTGCAGACCTTCAGTGTGCATTGGGACGGTTTGCAGCCGAGTGTGAAGGGTCTGGGATGAGAATCAGCACCTCCAAGTCTGAGACCATGGTTCTCAGTCGGAAAAGGGTGGCTTGTCCCTGTAGGAGCCATTATTGTTTATTGAGCCACTATTTGTTTTCTATTTTTGTTTATTGGGGCTTGGTTTGGGTTTTTTGTGGCAGTGGTGGTTTGTTTGCTTTTGGGCACAGGTGACCTATATTCGGCTCGACTAAAAGGTGGCGGGTCAAAGACTATATGGGTGCTCAGGGGCCATGGTACGGGATGCTAGGGTGATGGGAGGTCACATGGTTTTTACCGCTTTAAAATCCTTACAGGCCTCCAACTTCACTACATCTGCAATATCCATCCATCCATCCTGCTGCCATAGACCATTTGGATACTGGGCTACTACATTCATGCATCATTTTGTATTATTTATTTATTTTTTGTATTCAATAAACGGAATGAAGTGATGTGTTTAAACGTGCAAGAAAAATAAAATAGAAAATAATGGAGCTTTGGTCGTCAAATACAAATGTTTACATGGTTCAACAATACTTGAAATGCTTTAATACATTGTGTGAAAATGCATCATCTCTGCACAACACGTTGTTAAAGGATTTTTATTTGCCTGTGGAGGAAAACCAAACACAAGAGGCCTGGTATCATTTTAAAAGGGCCGCAAATTATGCATTCGTGCATAAAGTGCACACCTGGTTACACAAAAATAGAGTTTTGGATGAAGATGCACAAACTGATGTAAATAAAAAGGAACACAACAGCGATGGCAGTGTGAAACTGATGAGAAAGCCGCAACTTTAATAAGGAAACACGAGTTAGAGGAGCAAGAGACACAGACTGGACGCTGAAAGAATAAAAAAACAAAAAGAACAAATGGAAATGGATGCTGAAATGGCTGCTGCATATACTCTGCTCCCTAAGCTGCTGCTGCAAGAACAGGCAGTCAGACCGTGCTGAAATACAATTAATAATAACACCAAACAATTTCATACATTTGTGGCGAGGTTTAATCGGTCGATGAAGCATACAGAGGGCTGACTGCAGACAGCTTCATGGCCTGTCAGAGGTGGGTGCATGGCCCTGACTTCCTTAGGATGCCACAGCTGGAGTGGCCAGAGCCCTTTGAACCACAGCCTGTTTCGTCTGAGGATCCAGAGGTGAAGGGGAACATCATGGTAAATGCAATGGACACCCCAGCAGACAATCCAACCACCAGCTTGGTGCATTATTTTTCAAGCTGGACCAAACTGAAGACCACAGTTGCTTGGTTCCTCAAAATGAAGGACTCCTCTACTGCACCTGTTAGGATAGAGGAGGAGATGAAGAAAGCCAGAGCTGCTGTTGGTAAGCAAACACTGTCAGTGAGTGACCTCTTCAGAGCAGAAACTGCCATCATCTGTCATAGTCAGCTGTATGCTGTCAGAAAAGAAACTGGTTATTTGCATAGTGGAGCTTCTGTAGTAAATAGCAAGAGTCTATCATATATATACAGTGGGGATCGAAAGTTTGGGCACCCCAGGTAAAAATCTTTATTAATGTGCATAAAGACGCCAAGAAAAGGTGGAAAAATCTCCAAAAGGCATCAAATGACAGATTAGACATCCTTATAATAAGTCCAAAAAAAAGTTAGATTTTATTTCCATCATTTACACTTTCAAAATAACAGAAAACAAAAAAATGTTGTCTGCAAAAGTTTGGGCACCCTGCAGAGTTAATACCTTGTACTGCCCCCTTTGACAAGCTAGGACCTGACAGTGTCATGGATTGTTCTCAATCATCGTCTGGATAGAGCAGGTGATGTCAATCTCAAAGGTTTTAAATGCCCAGACTCATCTGACCTTGCCCCAACAATCAGCACCATGGGTTCTTCTAAGCAGTTGTCTAGAAAACTGAAACTGAAAATAGTTGACGCTCACAAAGCAGGAGAAGGCTATAAAAAGATAGCAAAGCGTTTTCAGATGCCAATATCCTCTGTTCGGAATGTAATTAAGAAATGGCAGTCATCAGGAACAGTGGAAGTTAAAGCAAGATCTGGAAGACCAAGAAAAATATCAGACAGAACGGCTCGCAGGATTGTGAGAAAAGTAAGTCAAAACCCACGTTTGACTGCACGATCCCTCCAGAAACTTTTTTTTTGACTTATTATAAGGATGTCTAATCTGTCATTTGATGCCTTTTGGAGATTTTTCCGTCTTTTCTTGGCATATATATAGATCCAAGATGGCGGCGCGAGTACATCGCGAGGCTCGGGTTCTCTCCAGTTTCTGCAATTTTGCAGTATTACTCTTGCTTATCTCGGGTCTGTTTGTGCAGAACAGTTGTGCCTTTACATCGTACACCCGTAGTGAGCTTTTGGATATTGGTTTGCAATTTTCCGACGGTTTTATGGACATCCTTCGACTCCCTCCTGAAATCACTAGGACGCCGGTGGCAGCTCATTCTTCCCGGCCGGGCGGAAGTGCTCGCAGGCGGCGTCGAGAACGTAAACAGAGAAGGGGTACACGGGGAGGACTTAGAGCTAGGCTAAAGCTAACACCTCACCGGCTCTCTTTACCCAGTATCTTCCTCGCCAATGTACGATCGCTAGTGAACAAAATGGATGAGATTCGACTCAACATGACACACAGCAAAAGACTTCTGAACTGTAACGTCCTTATCTTCACGGAGACGTGGTTAAATAGTGGAATACCAGACTCTGCTATTGAGCTCACGGGACATCACATGCTCGCGGACAGAACAACAGATGGATCCGGTAAGACAAGGGAGGCGGATTGTGTATTTATATTAACAAAGCTTGGTGCACAAACTCCGCTGTTGTTGGGAGCCATTGTTCAGCTAACCTAGAGTTTCTCATGGTTAAATGTAGACCGTTCTATTTGCGCGGAGTTCACCTCCACCATTATAACTGCAGCTTATATTCCCGGACGCTGATGCCAAGCTTGCTATGAAAGAACTTTATGCAGCCATCAGTAAACAACAGACTATTCACCCGAAGCAGCGTTTATTGTTGCGGGTGATTTTAATCACTCTAACCTAAAAACTGTGCTACCCAAATTTCATCAGAATGTTTCCTGTCACACCAGAGGGAACAAAACCCTAGACCATGTCTACACAAACATGGCTGGAGCTTACGTGGCGACACCCTCCCCACCTGGGACAATCAGACCACATCTCTTTGTTCCTCACTCCCAAATATTCACCCCTCATCAACCGTGTGAAGCCATCAGTGAAGACCATCAAGGTGTGGCCTGCGGGTAGATTTCACACTCCAGGAAAAGTTTCTACACACAGACTGGAGTATGTTAGCTTCCCAAGCCACCAGTGGTGCTCACACAGACATTGACTGCTACACCTCCTCTGTATTGGATTATATTAATACCACCATTGACAGTGTTACAACCCAGAAACAGATCACCACATACCCAAACCAGAAGCCATGGATGAATCAGGAAGTGCGACTCCTGTTGAAGACACGCAATACTGCCTTCAGATCAGGAGACGCACAAGCCTACAGCACATCCAGAGCAAACCTGAAGAGGGGCATCAAAAAGGCCAAGCACTGCTACAAGCTGAAGATAGAGGGACACTTCTCCAACTCTGACCCTCGACGCATGTGGCAGGGCATCCAGGCCATCAGTGACTACAAACCCACCCACTCCACCCCTGCAGCCACCGATGTCAACTTCCTGAATGAGCTAAATGACTTTTATGCTCGCTTTGAAAGAGACAACAGAGAAACTGCAACCAAGCTCAAACCCTCAGTTGACCACCCCCCATTCACACTCTCATCCACTGATGTCTGCAAGGCACTGAGCCAGATCAGCACACACAAGGCTGCTGGACCAGACAACATCCCTGGTCGTGTTCTCAGGGCATGTGCGGAGCAGCTCGCTGGGGTTTTTACAGACATTTTCAACCTGTCTCTTGCCCAAGCAGCTGTACCAACATGCTTCAAATGCACTTCCATTGTGCCAGTGCCAAAACACTCCAGTCCAAGGTGCCCCAACGACTACCGCCCTGTAGCACTCACACCCATCATCATGAAGTGCTTTGAGCGGCTGATCCTGGAACACCTAAAAGACTCCATACCACCCACATTGGACCCGCATCAGTTTGCTTACAGCAATAGGAGCACAGAGGATGCAGTTGCTATGGCACTGCACTCTGTGCTCACCCACCTGGACAATAAGAACTCTTATGCACGTATGCTGTTTGTTGACTTCAGCTCAGCATTCAACACTATCATCCCGACCAAGTTAATAGCCAAACTTGAAGACTTGGGCATCAATACCTCACTCTGCAACTGGATTCTGGACTTCCTGACCAACAGACCCCAGAATGTCCGATCTGGATCCACCTGCTCCACATCCATCACACTTAACACTGGTGTACCACAGGGCTGTGTGCTAAGCCCATTTCTCTACTCCCTCTTCACCTCTGACTGCAAGCCTGTGTTTGGATCCAACGCCATCGTCAAGTTTGCAGACGACACTACAGTGATTGGTCTCATCAGCAACAACGATGAGACTGCCTACAGGAAGAGATCCAGCACCTGTCCACATGGTGCAACGAAAATAACCTGCTCCTCAACACCACCAAAACGAAGGAGCTCATCGTGGACTTCAGGAAAGAGTCTAGAGGCACACACGACACCATCCACATCAATGGAATGGACGTCGAGCGTGTCTCCAGCTTCAAGTTCCTGGGGACCCACATCTCGGCTGACATGACCTGGACAACCAACACCTCCAGCCTGGTCAAGAAGGCTCACCAGCGCCTCTTCTTCCTGAGGACACTGAGGAAGAACCAGCTCTCCTCGGCCATCCTGGTGAACTTCTACCGCTGCGCGATAGAAAGCATCCTGACGAACTGTGTCACAGTGTGGTATGGGTGCTGCTCTGTCGCGAGCGCAAGGCATTGCAGCGGGTGGTGAAAACTGCCCAACGCATCACAGGGACTCCACTTCCTGCCATCGAAAACATCCAGAGGAAACGCTGTCTGCGCCGAGCTCGCAGCATCCTTAAGGACTCCTCCCACCCAGCCCACAGACTGTTCTCCCTCCTCCCTCCGGCAGGCGTTTCAGGAGCCTCCGGACTAGAACCAGCAGACTAAAGAACAGTTTCTTCCCCAGAGCTGTGTCTTTACTGAACTCTAACCCTTGCTGACCCCACACCTCTCACAGACTCCTCTCTCACCCCCACCATGCCACTCCCCTCACAGACTCTCCTCTCACCCCCACCATCCCACTACCCTCATAGACTCTTCTACCCCCACCACCATCCCACTCCCTCACAGACTCTCGTCTCATCCCCCACCATCCCACCATCCCCTGCACTACTGCACCTTTGCTACCAACTGCTTACATTCCACTGTTTGCACTACCTTAAATCTACTGCTTACCTTAAGCTAACATACAATTGTTTACACCTACCTGTAAAATTCTGTTCATAGTTAGAGACATCTGCATATCGTGTGTGTGTGTGTGTGTGTGTGTGTGTGTGTGAGTATGTGTGTGTGTGTGTGCTTGTGTGTGAGTATGTGTGTTGTGTGAGTGTATGTATGTGTACGTGTGCATGTGAGTGAGTGTGTGTATGTGAGTGTGTGTATATGTGTGCGTGTGTGTGTGTGTGTGTGTGTGAGTATGTATGTGCATGTGAGTGAGTGTGTGTATGTGAGTGTGTGTATATGCGAGCGTATGTGTATGTGAGTGAGTGTGTGTGTGTATGTGTGTGTGTGTGTGTGTATGTGTGTGTGTATAGCTCTCCCGGTCTAATTCCCCTGGGTGTATGTGTGTATGTCAGTGTGTGTATGTGTGTATGGTTGTGTGTGTATGTGAGTATGGGAATGTCTGTGTGTACAGCTCTCCCGGTTTAATTCCCCTGCGTGTATGTGTATATGGTTGTGAGTGTATGTGTGTATGGTTGTGTGTGTATGTGTGTGTGTATGTGTGCGGCGCGATGCGTGTGTATCACATTACATTTAGAGTACATATCCACCTGTAAATGCTGTTTATAGAAAAGAGACACCTGTAATTATATTTATGGCACACACTCACCTTTTTATAGTAATAACCATCTGTATATTTATATTCATTGTACATATTACCTGTAAATCCTGTACATCTCCATATCCTGCACGTACGCAACCATTGTATATATCCTGCACTTTACTGCTATTGCACTTCTGGTTAGACCTAAACTGCATTTCGTTGCCTTGTACCTGTACTTGTGTAATGACAATAAAGTTGAATCTAATCTAATCTTTATGCACATTAATAAAAAATTTTACCTGGGGGGCCCAAACTTTCAATCCCCAGGTAGGTTTGATTCTGTACTACAAAATGGTTTACTGAGAGTGGGTGGTAGGCTCAGTCACTCAGCCTTATCTGAGGAGCAGAAACATCCTGCTATTCTCTTCAAAGGTTAGCATGTTTCCAAACTTATCTATCCTGCAACACATACACCAGCAGCTTGGCCATGCAGGAAGAAATTATATGCTCTAGCCCTCAGGAGGAGATACTGGATCACAAGTGCCAATTCAGCCTGCAGAAAGATCATCTCTGAGTGTGTTGTTTGCAGACGATACAGAGGACAACCGTCAGCACAGAAGATGGCTGACATGGCAGAGGAGCATGTCTGTTCAGACCTGCTGCCTTTCACCAACGTGGGTGTGAACAATTTTGGGCCTATCGAGGTAAAGAGAGGACGAATAATGGTCAAACGATAAAGGTTTGTAAATATAAAGGTTTTTTTTATATATATATAATTCTCTTTATTGAAGTTTTTTACATATCAAATACAGAAAGACAAAAACACAATAACAAACAACATACATCAGAGGGCATCATTTCTATTTCCATGCTAAGCCAATCAATTAAACATTCTCACCAAAGTAGTCTATGAAAGTTTGCCACATTGAATAAAATATTTCAGACTTCCCCCTTAACAAGTATTTAATTTTCTCCAATTTCAAATGACCCATTATAACTTTCATTAAGGCTGAGTGAGCAGGGGGCATTTTTTGTTTCCAACACAAGAGAATCAATCTCTGTGCTAACAAGGTCACAAAACAAACCATGCTGTTTTGGGTGTCCGAAAGTTGTACATTGACAGGTTTCACTCCAAAAAGAGCCCAAATTGGTTCTGGCTTAAGCTGTTTTTTCAAAATCTTGGAAAGGGTTTGAAATATAGTGTTCCAGTAGGTCGTAATGTGAGGACAATTCCAAAACTTATGTGCAAGAGAGGCTGGCCCTTGTGAACATCTATCACAAGAAGGACTAATGGAAGGAAACATCTTTGACAACTTTAATTTGGATAAATGCAGTCTGTCTATAATATACACCCCTAGGTTATCCTGCCAGGCTCTTTTCAAATGGTCCAATGTAGGTGTTGTTTCTTCCTGTGATAGCACATTGTGGATTTTAGCAATTAGCCCTCTTTGAAATGGATTAGACAAAAACACTGTTTCCATTGCAGAATTTGGGGGCTGATTAGGGAAAGACGGAAATAAGCACCTAACAAAACTTCAGATCTGTAGGTATTTAAAGAAATCTTTATTTTCCAAACTGTATTTGCTCTGTAAATGTTTGAATGTGGGAAATATATTTTCAATAAATAAATCTTTTAGACATCGAATACCTTTATATTCCCACTGAAGAAATGTCACATTTAAGACTGATGGAGGAAGTGTATGATTATTAGTCAATGGACTTAAAGCTGACGCGTCCCTCCATCCGTAATGCATCCTAATCTTGGACCAGATTTTAACTGAATGAGAGACTACTGGGTTCTCAAGTTTCTGTTTTGAAATAGACAAAGCTGAATAAAGTAATGCTTTTGAGGAGGTGGGATAACAGCTTTCACTCTCCATCCTACTCCAATCAGCCCCCTCAGTGGACAACCAAAACGACATTGAGCGCATATTTATGGAGCTAAAACAGTCTCAAAAAAGATAAATGCACACACATGATTCACAAATGCACACACATGATTCACAAATGCACACACATGATTCACAAATGCACACACATGATTCACAAATGCACACACATGATTCACAAATGCACACACATGATTCACAAATGCACACACATGATTCACAAATGCACACAAATTTCACAAATGCACACAAAATTCATAAATACACACACAATTCAGAAATGCAAACAACATTTACAAATGCACTCAACATTCAGAAATTCACAGGACAAGATTCAGAAATGTATTTCTGATGCACACACAAATATATTGTGATTTACAAACTGCTTGCGGTCTGTGAACCTGACTGCATTTGTGTGTGAATTTTGAGACTCCTCTGACTCGGCTCGACACACAAATGCATTTTTTTAAACAGGGAATGATCAGCAACCAATCATATATCTCCCTTGTTTTAGCCAATCACAAGAACGCACACGCTGGGTTGTTTACTTCTAAGCCAATCACACGAACGCGTTCACACAGCGCGATATGCCTGTCTGTCTCGAGCGCGAGCTAGCTCTAGCAGCTCCGTGAAGTTGACCCCCCACCAAAATGGATTGACTCCAAAACTATCTACATCGTTTGTGCTGGTTTGTGCAGCAAAAATTTTCGTTTGTGCTGTTATAGTTTTTGAGATATTAATAATAAATATTTTCGGTATTAACGCGGCTTCATTTCCGGCCAGCTGATGCGCACGTCCGGTCTTACGAGCAGTCTTCCAAGTTAAAAAAAAAAATCCAGTGATGCGTGGTGTAGAAAAATAGAAGCGGCTATATAGTCATTTTATATTTGTTTTATCTCCGTTAAGCTAAATTTAAAAGTTTAAACATTTAATTTCAGCAAATGTGGGGTGAAAACAAATCTATGTTCAGCGCCACCTGGTGGTATAAAGGAAGTAAGGAAGACCATACTTGTTATTTTTTTATGTAATTGTCTTTATTTTTAACGTGTAAAGTTGTTTTCATTTTATTATTTAACCATTATTTATTCAGGATTTTTTTTCCCATGCATTATAAAAATAAAAAAATAAAACACAATCCAGTTCAGTTCGTTCTTTATTGTAAATACACAGAAAAAAATTGTTAGGACAGTTTAGTTATTTATTTTTGGTGTATTTGGGCCTTCAGGATCAGCAACAGGTCAGGAACAAGTATCCATCTGCAAGACAACTCGAGAAAAAAAGTAACATTTCATCTATAGCATCTTTTAAAAGTTTATAACTTTGTAGATGTACTTTGATCCAATGATTGTCTCTCAAAATAATTATTGATAAAAATATGGTAACAGAAAACGGGATTTTATGTAACGCAAACAATACAATGCATTTCTACCATTTCAATGGTTAAAACAGTCTTTAACCTGTCCGGACGTGCGCATCAGCTGGCCGGAAATGAAGCCGTTAATACCGAAAATATTTATTATTAATATCTCAAAAACTATAACAGCACAAACGATAGTTTTGGAGTCAATCCATTTTGGTGGGGGGCCAACTTCACGGAGCTAGATAAGCTAACTCCACCGCACTAGCCGCTCGCTCCACACAGGCATATCGCGCTGTGTGAACGCTGCGTGATGTGATTGGCTTAGAAGTAAACAACCCCGCGTGGGGTGCGTTCTTGTGATTGGCTAAAACAAGGGAGATATATGATTGGTTGCTGATCATTCCCTGTTTAAAAAAATGCATTTGTGTGTCGAGCCGAGTCAGAGGAGTCTCAAAATTCACACACAAATGCAGTCAGGTTCACAGACCGCAAGCAGTTTGTAAATCACAATATATTTGTGTGTGCATCAGAAATACATTTCTGAATCTTGTCCTGTGAATTTCTGAATCTTGAGTGCATTTGTAAATGTTGTTTGCATTTCTGAATTGTGTGTGTATTTATGAATTTTGTGTGCATTTGTGAAATTTGTGTGCATTTGTGAATCTTCTGTGCTTTTTAAAATTTGTATGTGCATTTGTGAATTTGTGTGTGCATTTGTGAATTTGTGTGTGCATTTGTGAATCATGTGTGTGCATTTGTGAATCATGTGTGTGCATTTGTGAATCATGTGTGTGCATTTATCTTTTTTGAGACTCTTTTAGCTCCATAGATATTACATGACCAGTACTAACGTCGGAAACAGGGTAATCTAATTCCTCCCTGGCAAGTTGGTCTTTGGAAGAACATTTTCTTGATTCTAGGAGTTTTTCCATTCCATTAAAAATATGACATGAGGGAATCTAGTTTACTAAAAAAGTCTTGGCTAATGGCTATTCAAATAGGAATACATTGGAACAAGAACAAAAACTTAGGCAGAACGTTCATTCTAATAATATTTATTCGACCTGCTAAAGTGGTAGATTTTTCCATGAGTCTATATCCTTTTTTCGTTTGATCATATAATTTCAAAAGGTTGTGCTTGAAGAGGCCGTTATATTCCTGTGTGATATTTATCCCAAGATATTTAAATTCAGTTGAGATTGTAAAAGGAAAGATATTAAACACATTAGTATTCATACGGGCTTTAGAATTAGACACTTTTTGATAAGTTCAATTTGTAACCTGATACTGCTCCAAATTCTTTCAAAATTTCCATTATCACAGGAACAGATTTAACAGGGTTTGAAATGTATAGTAACAGATCGTCCGCGTACAAAGAAACCTTATGTTCTATTTTTCCCCTTTTAATCCCAAAGAGTTAGAGGACTATGATCTGACAACATTAATGTTTCATAATTGCAATGTTTCGTTTGTTGAAGGAGTTTACTATCTATTAAAAAGTAATCTATTCTGGTATAAGTCTGATGAACTGGGGAATAATAAGAATATTGCTGTGTATTGGGGTGCAGGGTTCTCCATGGATCTATTATTTTATAAGTATTCATGAATTTCTTAACACTTTTTGCCATTTTAGTCACAGTAACCGGTTTCCGTGATGACCTATCCAGGTCAGAATCAAGCACTAAATTAAAATCTCCCCCAATTATCAGTTGATGAGAGTCCATGTCAGGTATTTTTAATAACAATGAGTTTATAAATTGTTTGTCATCAATGTTGGGCGCATATATATTTACTAATGTGATCAAATTATCATAAAGTTTACCAGTGACATTGATGAATCTGCCTTGAGAGTCTGGTATTATCTTTGAAACGATAAACGGTACTGTTTTTTTAATTAATATTGCTGTAGAAAGCAAATATCCATATCTAGTTTTTTCAAATGTGCTAAAATATTACACCGTTTTATGGTTCCATTAAGCCCTTTGCAATTCCAAGTCACAGATTTGACCAAGTTGTGCGTGATTGTTTTAGTCAACTTGGTGTTAACCTTGGTCATATTTAATTAATGCATGGCAATGAAAACTATCTTGTGTGACATCCTCTGAAGTAGAACAAAGACTGAACATAAGAACTTTTTCAACATCCCTAAACTAAACATGCTAGGGTAAAAACAAAGAAAAAAAAAGATCTTCATAAAGATCCCTATGTTCCTAATCCCTATGTCCGTGGACACTTGACTTACTCACTTAACTCCTAAAGTTGTATACTATATACTATCTGGTCAGATCTCTTGTAGTTGTGGCCCACTCTTATTGAATAAAAGTAAACACAAATCAAATCTAGTATAGTAATTAAATTTGACTCCTTACCCCCTTCCCTAAACTTGAAATTTAAATCAGTTTGTGTCCAATATGTGTAGAAAATAGATAAATAAAAAATAAATAAATGACAAACAAGACTTTAAAGGGGTAGGAGAAAAATAAATAAATAATAATAATAATAATAATAATAAAATAAAGTAAAATAAATATACATATGCATATATCTACATATACCCACGCATTCACACACACCCACACCTCCAGCTATTCCACCCGTCAACACATAATTGGTCTTCCCCCTCCTTTTTTTTCTATCAACCTTTATCCAATATCCTCTAAATTAAACATGTGTTACAGGCAAAAGAGAAGTGTCTTTTAGTATGTTTTTCTTGGTGGCATCACATTTGTCTGTTGAAAGGAATACTCAAATACCTTTAATCCTCTACTCCCTGTGCAGTTGTTGGGGCCTGGGTTTTGATAAAGTTTTCAGCTGCCCGTGGGTCCGTGAACGAATGTTTGGTGTTGCCCATCGTTATGATCAACTTTGCCGGGTAGTACAGACTGTAGGGTATTCCAGCGTTGCGTAGTTTCACCTTAACCGGGTTGAAAGAAGCTCGCAGCTTGCTGACCTCTGGACTCATATCCGGAAATATATGTACAGGTGATCCTTTGTAAAATAGGTTGCCTTTGCTCCTGGATAGTTGCAGAATCTTCTCCCTGTCGGTGTAGTAATGTAGGCGAGCTATCATCGCTCTCGGGCGCTCTCCTACTCGGGGTTTAGGGGCCAGGGTTCTATGAGCTCAATCTATCAGGATTGGTGATTCAAAGTTTTCTTCACCGAGCACTTCTGAAAAAACTCTGCTATGAAGCGGCTTAGGTTCCCATCCTCCATCTCTTGGTTAATTCCCACCACGCGTAGGTTTTGCCTGCAACTTCTGTTCTCCAGGTCCATGTATTTTTCCTGCAGTTTATTGTAGTCCTTCTGTAAGGTTGCGTGTGCTTTGTCCATGGCGGTTATTTTATCCAAAACATCGCAGAGAGATCTTTCCATCTCTCTCTGTGTGTCTGCCGTTTTCAGTGTGTTTCTATTTTCTGTGAAAGTTTGTTTCGGAGCGTGTTGATGTCCGCTTTAGCTTCCTCCCGCAGCGATGTGATGTCTTTGCGTATATCTTGATGCATAATCTCGATTTCCGCTTTAATATCATTCTTTAAATTTTCGCGGTAAGCACGTAGTTCATTTCGGAATATTCCCACAGAGAGAGGCGTTTCTTCTTCCGCCATCATGCCTTCATCTTGTGAGCAGGCCATAGCTTCACTATCTGGAGCAGTGTTAGCCGGGGCTTTGTCAGCCTGTGCTGCAATAGCATTCGCGGTGCCGGTTGAGGCCTTGTTAGCAGAGTCGTTAGCCGTAGCAGTGCTAACAGGTGCGGGTGTGGCTTGTAGAGTTTTTTGTGTGTATTTCCGAGTACCCTTCATATTTACATTTACATTTAGTCATTTAGCAGACGCTTTTTTGTCAGTCAGGTGTTGACGGAAGAGATGTGTTTTCAGGTGTTTTTTAAAGATGGCTACAGAATCTGCTGATCTTGTAGCAGCAGGTAGATCATTCCACCAATGTGGAACAGAGCCAGAGAAGGTACGTGAGTGGTGATTTTTACCTTTTTGGGACGGTACCACCAGACGTTGTTCATTTGCAGAGCGCAGGGATCTGGTAGGAACGTAGGTCTGTATTAGTGAGTGGAGATATGGGGGTGCAGAACCAGAGGTGGTCTTGTAGGCCAAGAGCATAGCTTTGAACTTGATGCGGGCGTCAACCGGGAGCCAGTGTAACCTAAGCTGAGACTAGACACCGGTACACCACGTGACAGGGTCGTAGTAAACACACTGCGCGGTTTCTCAGCAATAACACGGCACTATAAGCTCAAAGAGACAAGAATTACATACACTCACACAGTTCTGTAGGCTTCTGCTGCTAAGTTGCTTCTCCTGTCATATCATATCAAATATTGTCCTGTGCATCAGATGAGGTTAGACAATGGCACAAATTTTGTTGATGCAGAGCGTGAGCTGAGGGAGGCTTTGGCAGCCATAGACCACACAAAGTGCTATTTTCATTCTTGCGACAGCAGACGCTGGATGATGAAAACCTAAACACAATCTTTTGTGAAGTGGAAGCTATTCTTAATCACTGCCCCATCACAAAAGTTTTGGAGGATGTGAATGATCTGGTGGCTCTTACCCCAACCCATATTCTGCTCCTGAAAGTGTTGCCTATACTCGCTCCTGGTCCCTTTGAAGAAAGGGACCAGTACATCAGGAAGCGCTGGAGGCAGGTGCAGTACCTCTCAGGCCTGTTCTAGAAGAGATGGTTCAGAGAATACTTACCACTGCTGCAGGAAAGAAAGAAGTGGTCTAAATCTCAAAGGAACTATAAACTGGTGACATGGTGGTTTTGATGGATTACACTGCTCCCAAAACTTACCCAGACAAAAATGGATTAGTAAGGACTGTACAGCTGAAGACTAAGTCAGGACAGCTGCAAAGACCCATCTCTAAAATCTTCCTTCTGCTAGAAGCTACTTGAAGAGAAGATACAAAGATGCATTGGGCTGCACACTAAAAGGCTCCTATTTTGGTGTTGAATAAATTGTGATGTTTACACAATTGGAGCCGGTGTGTAGGAGCCATTATTTATTGAGCCATTATTAGGCCCGAGCCGGTGATGACCGGGAGGGCCTATTGGTTTTGCTCGGATTTTTTTTTTTTTTTCTTTTCCACATATGATCCTAAATTTGACCCAGTGAGCATTAACGAAAAGTCATTTTTATTGGTCCAATTTTTCAAGCTCGGCGAAAAATTAATATATTTGAAGTCCCCGAAAAAAAAATACAAAAAATGACTCAGTGGCGGCCCCTAGAAAAGTCAAAATACATTGGGCCTATGGAAAGTGAGAGTAACTTTTTTCCAACGTAGAAAAATGAAACTTGGTATATCCATAGGACACCTCAGGGCAAACAGAAAAGTCAATAACAGCCACACTCTAAACTCAACAGGAAGTCCGCCATGTGGGGTGAAAGGCGCGGCCACTAAAATCGCACCCCTTGCGCAAAAAGATGCAAATCATTGTGTTTTAATCTAAATGGCCCCAAATTTGGTGAGTATCATCTAGACACATGTGCCAACCAAAGTTGTGACTTTGTTTTTGATATCTTATCGGGTATGGGTGTGGCAAGCCTGTAACGAGGTGGCCATTTTTGTGAAAATAAAACGTCTCTTAACTCTCAAACGCCTTCTCGGATCGAGTTGGACCCAAAAAGGCGTTTGTGCACATTCATGATCTGAACACAAAGATATGTAAATAAAAGGGTTATCTTTAGAAATGGCTCTCCAGCGCCCCCTACAAACTTATAATGGGACCCAAGAATTTAGTTTGTTATAGAGACATAAAATTTGGTACACACATCTCTTATGTCATGACGAGCATAAAAGCCAATGACAACCACCCCCTATTTATAAATGTGTTGCCATAGCAACGTCCCAAATATCTGGAAAAAGTCAATGGGAAGTGAAAATTTTAGTTTGTCGTAGGCAAATGAAACTTAGTACACACATCCAGTATGGGCTTATGAACAAAAAAGCCAATGGGGACCACACCCTATCACACACGGGAAGGTGGCCATTTTGAATAGAAAATGTGAACCGACTTAAAATACACCTCTTTTTTAAAAAACAACAGAAAATAGCTGCTTCATTCCACAGACACCAAACTTGGGCAAAATGAGCTAAACACATGTATGTAAAATAGACAGGCGTTTTTCTTGTCGTTTTTGCTCGAGTTGTATTTTTTTTAATTATAATTTGGTATATATTTTTTTATTATAATTTTTCTGCAAAATGATCCTCAATTTGACCCAGTAAACGTGCAACTAAAAGTCAATTTTATTGGTCCCAGACTTCAAGCCCGGCAAAAAATGTATGTATTTGAAGTCCCCGAAAAAAAAATACAAAAAATGACTCAGTGGCGACCCCTAGAAATGTCAAAATACATTGTGCCTATGGAAAGTGAAAGTAAATTTTTCCAATGTAGAAATACAAAACTTGGTACATCCATAGGACACCTCAGGGCAAAAAGAAAAGTCTATGACAGCCATACCGTAAACTCAACAGGAAATCTACTATGTTGGGTGGAATGCGTGACCACCTAAATTGCACCCCTTGTGTCTAAAGGCTTTTCATCTAAACAGCTCCAAATTTGGTGAGTATCATCTAGACACGTGAGCCAAAAAACTTATCAATTTGTTTTTTGATACATTTGTGGCTGTGGTCGTAATGAGTCTGTGAAGAGGCAGCCATTTCTTTGGGAAATAAATGCCATTTCCCAATTGCCAGGATCCTTCCTTTAGAGGAGGCCCCTCCAGAGCCACGGCTAGAGTCTTAGAAAACTCCTCAGAATCCTTTGGAACTTGTAACCTTGTACTTTTAGACAAGTTATATTTACATTTTGCCTTTTTAAACAGGGGGGTGCAGCGATTCCTGAGTCATCTCAAATCTCCAGCCAGTACTTTGTTTTTCTCGCCTTAGCCCAAGCATAATCTATTATTTTCAAAGGTTCAGACAGCTCCCAGGAAAACCAGGGATTGTGGAGACCTTTAACTCTAAATTACAAGGTGGTGTAGCAGGCCACAGCAGTAGCACAGGCCCTGTTATTTGACATTACCGTGAAGTTTACGCTTTAAAGCACAAAATGAAATCCTCCGAGTGCATGTGTCTCCGCGGTCTCAAGGGAGGCGAGGGCCTTTATCGCCGCTTGCGGCTTTAATTATTATTATTATCTTTTTTTTCCATATCTCTATTTCCATTCCATTTTTTTCAAGGGCTTTAATTTAGATTTTAATCACTATTAAACAAATATGGTTGTTTATTTTTATTAGAACTATTCAGAAAGTATAATTATTTTTGATTTAAAATTGTAGATTATTAATATCTTTAAAATGTTTATAGGTATATTATAATATGGTAAAACTCAGGAAAGTGGTAAATGAGCATTTTAATAACTGACTAGCTATTTTTTAATCAAAATGATTTTTCAAACTTTAAACCTGCCAGAGTTTTTGGTCATTATTTATTCATTTTTAAATTGGCTTATAATTTATAGGCTTTTTAGTTTCATTTGCAAAAAATAATACCCCAAAGGACCAGTGTTTTCACATGGTTAATTTTCTTTTGTGACAATGATTAGCTTCTCGCATCAGACAAAAGTGATACATAGTGATAAAGCATGTGTAGCATCCAAAAACTGTAAAAAAAATATGTATGTCTTCCGACCATTGCTCCCCTATTCACTGATATTGTCGTTACGACAGGGCAATAAAATGGCAGTTACATCCAGGCTTTTTGGCTGTTACTGCATAGTAAACAATAGTTTTCAGATAGCATAAACATAATAGAAAATTCATGTAGTAAAACCTTAGCTCTAGAGACCGGAGACATCTTTTGTACCAGGCTGTAAACAAGATTTTTACACTTGTAAAGTCGCCATTGGGTTTTTTCTTATATTTCCGCTTTTGGGGCCTGCCCTCAGAGGAAACGGGGACAGAGTGAGTTGGAGACAAGGAGGTAAATTAGTGCGGCAACTCTATTGAGGGCGTATTTATATAGATATTACGATAGGCTAATCCCATATTGATATAATAAATATTTATTAATATATCTTATATATATCGATATATCGACCAGCCCTACTGTCTACTTAAAAAAAGGAACCGTAAGCTAAGTGAAACACAGATATATATTGACAATGCATTCATGCAATATTTAACAAGGCAGATGTATTGCCTTGGTTGGAGCTAGAAGTTTAAAGGAAGCCTTTGCTGTTTGTTGTAGTGTAGATGAACAAAAGAGTAGAGGTTAGAAGTGTCTCTCCAGTGTTTCTCCAATAGTCCTCCCATCTCTCACATTTAAGTCATGCAGTCTACTGACTTCTCAGGAAATGTATCCAGGTTACATTAATCACATTTTATGTACATGCAAATGAAATAAGGTTTTCCTGGTCCACTATTGAAACATCTGAAAAATCTTCTCAAAGTTAAATTTATTAATATAGTTAACTATATACTTTTAAGATCAACAATTCAACAGCAGCACATTGTGTGTCACTGTTTTACACTGTAATCTGCAGAATTTTTTTATTTTTAAGGCAAAGGTGCTATTCTTGAGTCTTCTGTGAGTATTAGTAACAAAGCAACAAGCAGCAACACAACACAAGCTTAGACCCGGACCCCCTCCTTACCGGGTAAGCACCACAAGTTAATATCTGTGAGATGTGCTCCACAACACAGAGGCTGGACCAAAACACAAAGAAAGAAGTATTGCATGCAATAAGCAATAAATCCCAGTTATTATTTATTTTCTTCCACTTGCCTAATTCAGGGCTGAATCTCTTACATAAACAATAAACAAAAGAAAATCCCAAAGCCATTACAGAGGGGACATAGTGGATGTGGGAGGGTCTGGCTTCATGTTAAGCACATATAGTTAATGAAGAAGAAAAAAAGAATAATGCTTAGTTGTAGGGCCAGCCTACAACTAGAGATATAAAGTTCAAGTTAATTTGTTTTTTGGAAAAAAAAAATATATATATATATATGAAAATGCAATTTGTGGGAGGCGTGACTTTTGTTCAAAATGCTCTGCAGTCCTAGCATACCTAACCGTTTTCCTCTTTTCACAGAATAAATCCCTTCCTCAGCGATTTTGCGGACGGACCGATCACATCCATTTGTCTGCAGCATACTTTTACATTTAGTCATTAAGCTGACGCCTTCCATTAAAAGAGACTTACATTAAGGTTACAACTGGAACACCACTGGAGGCAGGGGGCTAAGTGTCTTGCCCAAGGACATAACAACAGTAACAAGTGAACTGTGGGGAAAGCGGGAATCGAACCTCCTACCTTCCGGTGGAAAGACGACCGCTCTACCACTGAGCCTCTGCCGCTTAATTAACTAAGCCTGCAAAGTTATGTCCAAAACATTAAAAATGGCAGACGCTGCAACCGTGAGGCCATTTATCTCTGCTCTCGCCTCAAGTTTGAATAACCATCACTCCGTCATAGTTTTTTTTAGATTAGAAAATTTTAACTGCATTGGGAACTTGAGAATTTGCACTTTCCACTGATATATGGCTTATTACAGTAGTTACAAACCTATGACGTCCTGCGCGGAAGAAAACAACACAAAGGAAGCAACAGCAACACAATAGCGCTACATGGCTTCTCAATACCGTAACTCCTTGAGTTTTTGCCCAATCTGAAAAAAATAATTGTCTTCACGTCAATAATATATATGGTATATATTACGGTCAGTGTTGGTCATCTTACTTCAAAAAAGTAACCAGTTACAGTTACAAATTACTTCTCCCAAAAAGTAATTGAGTTAGTAACTTAGTTACCACATTGTAAAAGTAACGTAGTTACTCAGCAAAGTAACTGAAGTTATTTTTTATGTTCTATAAGGGTATTACGTTCTTTAACATCTTAAATATCAAAGATGTTTAAATTAACTGATTGAAGAATAAAAACACTATATACAGTATTTTAGAACATTTGGTATTTATTTCAACTCAATAGATTGCAGTCTGCCATATGATATGCATAGAAATATAAACATATAAAAAATAAATATTAAAAATAAAATTTAATGGCCAAATTAAGTCACACAAATGTAAACTTGTGTAAAAAGAAACAAAGGGAGACCTGGCCATTAAGTAGTGCAAATCTCTGTACCTGTAAATTATTGCACAATAAACAGAACACAATCCAACTCTCTCTGTAGATTAACATGTTGTTCATTCTCAAAGAAAATTAATAATACATTAATCTATTCTAAAATACTCCTCATCTAAAAACTAAACCAGTGGTTGTTGCTGACACGTAAAATCGAGCGATGCTTGTTTTAACAGTGGCTCTGTCTCCTTCACTGGAACTCACACTAGCTTCATTTGGGGTTAGCAGCAGCAACAAGTGTTGTGTTAGCATGTGTGGATGTGAGGGGCTTCATAAGATTTGAGTTACTTGAGGCAGACGTGGATAAAGTCTTTTTTCCTGGACATAGCATGTTACAGAAACATTCTTGCCTTTTATTTCAATTAACGAGAAGTAGTGCCGGTACTTCCAGAAACGAGAACGCCACCTTTGAATTTCTCTGGCTCCATTGTCGCTGACGCTGTCTTGTGTTTAGTGGAAGTCAGCGCGCGCAGTGAGACCGCGTCAGCCAATCATCGCTTTTGTAGATGTGTCATCCCCCGGCGTTACAACGATGGGAAAAGTAATTAATTAGATTACTCCGTTACTAAAAAATTAACGCCGTTAGTAACGTCGTTACACTCTAACGCTGTTACACTCTAACGCTGTTATACTCTAACGCCGTTACACTCTAACGCCGTTACACTCTAACGCTGTTACACTCTAACGCCGTTACACTCTAACGCCGTTATACTCTAACGCCGTTACACTCTAACGCCGTTACACTCTAATGCTGTTATACTCTAACGCCGTTATACTCTAACGCCGTTACACTCTAACGCCGTTACACTCTAACGCCGTTACACTCTAACGCCGTTACACTCTAACGCCGTTACACTCTAATGCTGTTATACTCTAACGCCGTTATACTCTAACGCCGTTACACTCTAACGCTGTTACACTCTAACGCCGTTACACTCTAACGCTGTTACTTCCAACACTGCTCCTGCTTCAGTCCTGGTTTAGTCCTGGTTTAGACCTGGTTTAGTCCTGGTTTAGACCTGCTTCAGTCCTGGTTTAGACCTGGTTTAGTCCTGCTTCAGTCCTGCTTCAGACCTGGTTTAGTCCTGGTTTAGACCTGGTTTAGACCTGGTTTAGTCCTGCTTCAGTCCTGCTTCAGTCCTGGTTTAGTCCTGGTTTAGACCTGGTTTAGTCTTGGTTTAGTCCTGGTTTAGTTCTGGTTTAGTCCTGGTTTAGACCTGGTTTAGTCCTGGTTTAGTCCTGGTTTAGACCTGGTTTAGTCCTGCTTCAGTCCTGGTTTAGTCCTGGTTTAGACCTGGTTTAGTCCTGGTTTAGTCCTGGTTTAGTCCTGGTTTAGTCCTGGTTTAGACCTGGTTTAGTCCTGGTTTAGTCCTGGTTTAGACCTGGTTTAGTCCTGGTTTAGTCCTGCTTCAGTCCTGGTTTAGTCCTGGTTTAGACCTGGTTTAGTCCTGGTTTAGTCCTGGTTTAGTCCTTCTTCAGTCCTGGTTTAGTCCTGGTTTAGTCCTGGTTTAGACCTGGTTTAGTCCTGGTTTAGACCTGGTTTAGTCCTGGTTTAGTCCTGGTTTAGACCTGGTTTAGTCCTGGTTTAGTCCTGGTTTAGACCTGGTTTAGTCCTGGTTTAGACCTGGTTTAGACCTGGTTTAGTCCTGGTTTAGTCCTGGTTTAGTCCTGGTTTAGTCCTGGTTTAGTCCTTCTTCAGTCCTGGTTTAGTCCTGGTTTAGTCCTGGTTTAGACCTGGTTTAGTCCTGGTTTAGACCTGGTTTAGTCCTGGTTTAGACCTGGTTTAGTCCTGGTTTAGTCCTGGTTTAGACCTGGTTTAGTCCTGGTTTAGACCTGGTTTAGACCTGGTTTAGTCCTGGTTTAGACCTGGTTTAGACCTGGTTTAGTCCTGGTTTAGTCCTGGTTTAGACCTGGTTTAGACCTGGTTTAGTCCTTCAGTCCTGGTTTAGTCCTGGTTTAGTCCTGGTTTAGTCCTGGTTTAGTCCTGGTTTAGTCCTGGTTTAGACCTGGTTTAGTCCTGGTTTAGACCTGGTTTAGTCCTGGTTTAGACCTGGTTTAGTCCTGGTTTAGTCCTGGTTTAGACCTGGTTTAGACCTGGTTTAGACCTGGTTTAGTCCTGGTTTAGTCCTGGTTTAGACCTGGTTTAGTCCTGGTTTAGTCCTGGTTTAGTCCTGGTTTAGTCCTGGTTTAGACCTGGTTTAGACCTGGTTTAGACCTGGTTTAGTCCTGGTTTAGACCTGGTTTAGTCCTGGTTTAGTCCTGGTTTAGACCTGGTTTAGTCCTGCTTCAGTCCTGGTTTAGTCCTGGTTTAGTCCTGGTTTAGACCTGGTTTAGACCTGGTTTAGTCCTGGTTTAGTCCTGCTTCAGTCCTGGTTCTGTCCTGGTTTAGTCCTGGTTTAGTCCTGGTTTAGACCTGCTTCAGTCCTGGTTTAGTCCTGGTTTAGTCCTGGTTTAGTCCTGGTTTAGACCTGGTTTAGACCTGGTTTAGACCTGGTTTAGTCCTGGTTTAGTCCTTCTTCAGTCCTGGTTTAGACCTGGTTTAGTCCTGGTTTAGTCCTGGTTTAGACCTGGTTTAGTCCTGGTTTAGACCTGGTTTAGTCCTGGTTTAGTCCTGCTTCAGTACTGGTTTAGTCCTGGTTTAGACCTGGTTTAGTCCTGGTTTAGTCCTGGTTTAGTCCTGGTTTAGACCTGGTTTAGTCCTGGTTTAGACCTGGTTTAGTCCTGGTTTAGTCCTGGTTTAGTCCTGGTTTAGACCTGGTTTAGACCTGGTTTAGACCTGGTTTAGACCTGGTTTAGTCCTGGTTTAGACCTGCTTCAGTCCTGGTTTAGTCCTGGTTTAGTCCTGGTTTAGTCCTGGTTTAGACCTGGTTTAGACCTGGTTTAGACCTGGTTTAGACCTGGTTTAGTCCTGGTTTAGTCCTGGTTTAGACCTGGTTTAGTCCTGGTTTAGTCCTGGTTTAGACCTGGTTTAGACCTGGTTTAGACCTGGTTTAGTCCTGGTTTAGTCCTGGTTTAGACCTGGTTTAGTCCTGGTTTAGTCCTGGTTTAGACCTGGTTTAGTCCTGGTTTAGTCCTGGTTTAGTCCTGGTTTAGACCTGGTTTAGTCCTGGTTTAGACCTGGTTTAGACCTGGTTTAGACCTGGTTTAGACCTGGTTTAGTCCTGGTTTAGACCTGCTTCAGTCCTGGTTTAGTCCTGGTTTAGACCTGGTTTAGTCCTGGTTTAGTCCTGGTTTAGTCCTGGTTTAGTCCTTCTCCAGTCCTGGTTTAGACCTGGTTTAGACCTGGTTTAGTCCTGGTTTAGACCTGGTTTAGTCCTGGTTTAGACCTGGTTTAGTCCTGGTTTAGACCTGGTTTAGACCTGGTTTAGACCTGGTTTAGTCCTTCTCCAGTCCTGGTTTAGACCTGGTTTAGACCTGGTTTAGTCCTGGTTTAGACCTGGTTTAGTCCTGGTTTAGTCCTGGTTTAGTCCTGGTTTAGTCCTGGTTTAGACCTGGTTTAGACCTGGTTTAGACCTGGTTTAGACCTGGTTTAGTCCTGGTTTAGACCTGGTTTAGTCCTTGTTTAGTCCTGGTTTAGACCTGGTTTAGTCCTGGTTTAGTCCTTCTTCAGTCCTGGTTTAGACCTGGTTTAGTCCTGGTTTAGTCCTGGTTTAGACCTGGTTTAGACCTGGTTTAGTCCTGGTTTAGTCCTGCTTCAGTCCTGGTTCTGTCCTGGTTTAGACCTGGTTTAGTCCTGGTTTAGTCCTGGTTTAGTCCTGGTTTAGACCTGGTTTAGTCCTGGTTTAGACCTGCTTCAGTCCTGGTTTAGTCCTGGTTTAGTCCTGGTTTAGACCTGGTTTAGACCTGGTTTAGTCCTGGTTTAGTCCTGCTTCAGTCCTGGTTCTGTCCTGGTTTAGTCCTGGTTTAGTCCTGGTTTAGACCTGCTTCAGTCCTGGTTTAGTCCTGGTTTAGTCCTGGTTTAGTCCTGGTTTAGACCTGGTTTAGACCTGGTTTAGACCTGGTTTAGTCCTGGTTTAGTCCTTCTTCAGTCCTGGTTTAGACCTGGTTTAGTCCTGGTTTAGTCCTGGTTTAGACCTGGTTTAGTCCTGGTTTAGACCTGGTTTAGTCCTGGTTTAGTCCTGCTTCAGTACTGGTTTAGTCCTGGTTTAGACCTGGTTTAGTCCTGGTTTAGTCCTGGTTTAGTCCTGGTTTAGACCTGGTTTAGTCCTGGTTTAGTCCTGGTTTAGACCTGGTTTAGTCCTGGTTTAGACCTGGTTTAGACCTGGTTTAGTCCTGGTTTAGACCTGGTTTAGTCCTGGTTTAGTCCTGGTTTAGACCTGGTTTAGTCCTGGTTTAGTCCTGGTTTAGTCCTTCTTCAGTCCTGGTTTAGTCCTGGTTTAGTCCTGGTTTAGACCTGGTTTAGTCCTGGTTTAGACCTGGTTTAGACCTGGTTTAGTCCTTCTTCAGTCCTGGTTTAGTCCTGGTTTAGTCCTGGTTTAGTCCTGGTTTAGACCTGGTTTAGACCTGGTTTAGTCCTTCTTCAGTCCTGGTTTAGTCCTGGTTTAGACCTGGTTTAGTCCTGGTTTAGTCCTGGTTTAGACCTGGTTTAGACCTGGTTTAGTCCTGGTTTAGTCCTGGTTTAGACCTGGTTTAGACCTGGTTTAGTCCTGGTTTAGACCTGGTTTAGTCCTGGTTTAGACCTGGTTTAGTCCAGGATTAGACCTGGTTTAGTCCTGGTTTAGTCCTGGTTTAGTCCTGGTTTAGACCTGGTTTAGTCCTGGTTTAGTCCTGCTTCAGTCCTGGTTTAGTCCTGGTTTAGTCCTGGTTTAGTCCTGCTTCAGTCCTGGTTTAGTCCTGGTTTAGTCCTGGTTTAGACCTGGTTTAGACCTGGTTTAGTCCTGGTTTAGTCCTGGTTTAGACCTGGTTTAGTCCTGGTTTAGACCTGGTTTAGTCCTGGTTTAGTCCTGCTTCAGTCCTGGTTTAGACCTGGTTTAGACCTGGTTTAGTCCTGGTTTAGACCTGGTTTAGACCTGGTTTAGTCCTTCTCCAGTCCTGGTTTAGACCTGGTTTAGACCTGGTTTAGTCCTGGTTTAGACCTGGTTTAGTCCTGGTTTAGTCCTGGTTTAGTCCTGGTTTAGTCCTGGTTTAGACCTGGTTTAGACCTGGTTTAGACCTGGTTTAGTCCTGGTTTAGACCTGGTTTAGTCCTTGTTTAGTCCTGGTTTAGACCTGGTTTAGTCCTGGTTTAGTCCTTCTTCAGTCCTGGTTTAGACCTGGTTTAGTCCTGGTTTAGTCCTGGTTTAGACCTGGTTTAGTCCTTGTTTAGTCCTGGTTTAGACCTGGTTTAGTCCTGGTTTAGTCCTGGTTTAGTCCTGGTTTAGACCTGGTTTAGTCCTTGTTTAGTCCTGGTTTAGTCCTTGTTTAGACCTGGTTTAGTCCTGGTTTAGTCCTGGTTTAGTCCTGGTTTAGACCTGGTTTAGTCCTTGTTTAGACCTGGTTTAGTCCTGGTTTAGTCCTGGTTTAGTCCTGGTTTAGACCTGGTTTAGTCCTTGTTTAGTCCTGGTTTAGACCTGGTTTAGTCCTGGTTTAGTCCTTCTTCAGTCCTGGTTTAGACCTGGTTTAGTCCTGGTTTAGTCCTGGTTTAGACCTGGTTTAGTCCTGGTTTAGTCCTTCTTCAGTCCTGGTTTAGACCTGGTTTAGTCCTGGTTTAGTCCTGGTTTAGACCTGGTTTAGACCTGGTTTAGTCCTGGTTTAGTCCTGCTTCAGTCCTGGTTCTGTCCTGGTTTAGACCTGGTTTAGTCCTGGTTTAGTCCTGGTTTAGTCCTGGTTTAGTCCTGGTTTAGACCTGGTTTAGTCCTGGTTTAGACCTGCTTCAGTCCTGGTTTAGTCCTGGTTTAGTCCTGGTTTAGACCTGGTTTAGACCTGGTTTAGTCCTGGTTTAGTCCTGCTTCAGTCCTGGTTCTGTCCTGGTTTAGTCCTGGTTTAGTCCTGGTTTAGACCTGCTTCAGTCCTGGTTTAGTCCTGGTTTAGTCCTGGTTTAGTCCTGGTTTAGACCTGGTTTAGACCTGGTTTAGACCTGGTTTAGTCCTGGTTTAGTCCTTCTTCAGTCCTGGTTTAGACCTGGTTTAGTCCTGGTTTAGTCCTGGTTTAGACCTGGTTTAGTCCTGGTTTAGACCTGGTTTAGTCCTGGTTTAGTCCTGCTTCAGTACTGGTTTAGTCCTGGTTTAGACCTGGTTTAGTCCTGGTTTAGTCCTGGTTTAGTCCTGGTTTAGACCTGGTTTAGTCCTGGTTTAGACCTGGTTTAGTCCTGGTTTAGTCCTGCTTCAGTCCTGGTTTAGTCCTGGTTTAGACCTGGTTTAGACCTGGTTTAGTCCTGGTTTAGTCCTGGTTTAGACCTGGTTTAGTCCTGGTTTAGACCTGGTTTAGACCTGGTTTAGACCTGGTTTAGACCTGGTTTAGTCCTGGTTTAGACCTGCTTCAGTCCTGGTTTAGTCCTGGTTTAGACCTGGTTTAGTCCTGGTTTAGTCCTGGTTTAGACCTGGTTTAGTCCTGGTTTAGACCTGGTTTAGTCCTGGTTTAGTCCTGCTTCAGTCCTGGTTTAGTCCTGGTTTAGACCTGGTTTAGTCCTGGTTTAGTCCTGGTTTAGTCCTTCTTCAGTCCTGGTTTAGTCCTGGTTTAGTCCTGGTTTAGACCTGGTTTAGTCCTGGTTTAGACCTGGTTTAGACCTGGTTTAGTCCTTCTTCAGTCCTGGTTTAGTCCTGGTTTAGTCCTGGTTTAGTCCTGGTTTAGACCTGGTTTAGACCTGGTTTAGTCCTTCTTCAGTCCTGGTTTAGTCCTGGTTTAGACCTGGTTTAGTCCTGGTTTAGTCCTGGTTTAGACCTGGTTTAGACCTGGTTTAGTCCTGGTTTAGTCCTGGTTTAGACCTGGTTTAGACCTGGTTTAGTCCTGGTTTAGACCTGGTTTAGTCCTGGTTTAGACCTGGTTTAGTCCAGGATTAGACCTGGTTTAGTCCTGGTTTAGTCCTGGTTTAGTCCTGGTTTAGACCTGGTTTAGTCCTGGTTTAGTCCTGCTTCAGTCCTGGTTTAGTCCTGGTTTAGTCCTGGTTTAGTCCTGCTTCAGTCCTGGTTTAGTCCTGGTTTAGTCCTGGTTTAGACCTGGTTTAGACCTGGTTTAGTCCTGGTTTAGTCCTGGTTTAGACCTGGTTTAGACCTGGTTTAGACCTGGTTTAGTCCTGGTTTAGACCTGGTTTAGTCCTGGTTTAGACCTGGTTTAGTCCTGGTTTAGTCCTGCTTCAGTCCTGGTTTAGTCCTGGTTTAGACCTGGTTTAGTCCTGGTTTAGACCTGGTTTAGTCCTGGTTTAGTCCTGGTTTAGACCTGGTTTAGTCCTGGTTTAGTCCTGGTTTAGTCCTGGTTTAGACCTGGTTCAGTCCTGGTTTAGACCTGGTTTAGTCCTGGTTTAGACCTGGTTTAGTCCTGGTTTAGTCCTGGTTTAGTCCTGGTTTAGACCTGGTTTAGTCCTGGTTTAGACCTGGTTTAGTCCTGGTTTAGTCCTGCTTCAGTCCTGGTTTAGTCCTGGTTTAGTCCTGGTTTAGACCTGGTTTAGTCCTGGTTTAGTCCTGTTTGAGTCCTGGTTTAGACCTGGTTTAGTCCTGGTTTAGACCTGGTTTAGTCCTGGTTTAGTCCTGGTTTAGACCTGGTTTAGTCCTGGTTAAGACCTGGTTTAGACCTGGTTTAGTCCTGGTTTAGACCTGGTTTAGTCCTGGTTTAGTCCTGGTTTAGTCCTGGTTTAGACCTGGTTTAGTCCTGGTTTAGACCTGGTTTAGTCCTGGTTTAGTCCTGCTTCAGTCCTGGTTTAGTCCTGGTTTAGTCCTGGTTTAGACCTGGTTTAGTCCTGGTTTAGTCCTGGTTTAGTCCTGGTTTAGTCCTGGTTTAGACCTGGTTTAGACCTGGTTTAGACCTGGTTTAGTCCTGGTTTAGACCTGGTTTAGTCCTGGTTTAGTCCTGGTTTAGTCCTGGTTTAGTCCTGGTTTAGACCTGGTTTAGACCTGGTTTAGACCTGGTTTAGTCCTGGTTTAGACCTGGTTTAGTCCTGGTTTAGACCTGGTTTAGTCCTGGTTTAGTCCTGGTTTAGACCTGGTTTAGACCTGGTTTAGTCCTGCTTCAGTCCTGGTTTAGTCCTGGTTTAGTCCTGGTTTAGTCCTGGTTTAGACCTGGTTTAGACCTGGTTTAGTCCTGGTTTAGTCCTGGTTTAGTCCTGGTTTAGACCTGGTTTAGTCCTGGTTTAGTCCTGGTTTAGTCCTGGTTTAGACCTGGTTTAGTCCTGGTTTAGTCCTGGTTTAGTCCTGGTTTAATCCTGGTTTAGTCCTGGTTTAGTCCTGCTTCAGTCCTGGTTTAGTCCTGGTTTAGTCCTGGTTTAGTCCTGGTTTAGACCTGGTTTAGTCCTGGTTTAGACCTGGTTTAGTCCTGGTTTAGTCCTGGTTTAGTCCTGGTTTAGTCCTGGTTTAGTCCTGCTTCAGTCCTGGTTTAGTCCTGGTTTAGTCCTGGTTTAGACCTGGTTTAGACCTGGTTTAGTCCTGGTTTAGACCTGGTTTAGTCCTTGTTTAGTCCTGGTTTAGACCTGGTTTAGTCCTGCTTCAGTCCTGGTTTAGTCCTGGTTTAGTCCTGGTTTAGTCCTGGTTTAGACCTGGTTTAGTCCTGGTTTAGTCCTGCTTCAGTCCTGGTTCTGTCCTGGTTTAGTCCTGGTTTAGTCCTGGTTTAGACCTGCTTCAGTCCTGGTTTAGTCCTGGTTTAGTCCTGGTTTAGTCCTGGTTTAGACCTGGTTTAGACCTGGTTTAGACCTGGTTTAGTCCTGGTTTAGACCTGGTTTAGACCTGGTTTAGTCCTGGTTTAGACCTGGTTTAGACCTGGTTTAGTCCTGGTTTAGACCTGGTTTAGTCCTGGTTTAGTCCTGGTTTAGACCTGGTTTAGACCTGGTTTAGTCCTTCAGTCCTGGTTTAGTCCTGGTTTAGTCCTGGTTTAGTCCTGGTTTAGTCCTGGTTTAGTCCTGGTTTAGACCTGGTTTAGTCCTGGTTTAGACCTGGTTTAGTCCTGGTTTAGACCTGGTTTAGTCCTGGTTTAGTCCTGGTTTAGACCTGGTTTAGACCTGGTTTAGACCTGGTTTAGTCCTGGTTTAGTCCTGGTTTAGACCTGGTTTAGTCCTGGTTTAGTCCTGGTTTAGTCCTGGTTTAGTCCTGGTTTAGACCTGGTTTAGACCTGGTTTAGACCTGGTTTAGTCCTGGTTTAGACCTGGTTTAGTCCTGGTTTAGTCCTGGTTTAGACCTGGTTTAGTCCTGCTTCAGTCCTGGTTTAGTCCTGGTTTAGTCCTGGTTTAGACCTGGTTTAGACCTGGTTTAGTCCTGGTTTAGTCCTGCTTCAGTCCTGGTTCTGTCCTGGTTTAGTCCTGGTTTAGTCCTGGTTTAGACCTGCTTCAGTCCTGGTTTAGTCCTGGTTTAGTCCTGGTTTAGTCCTGGTTTAGACCTGGTTTAGACCTGGTTTAGACCTGGTTTAGTCCTGGTTTAGTCCTTCTTCAGTCCTGGTTTAGACCTGGTTTAGTCCTGGTTTAGTCCTGGTTTAGACCTGGTTTAGTCCTGGTTTAGACCTGGTTTAGTCCTGGTTTAGTCCTGCTTCAGTACTGGTTTAGTCCTGGTTTAGACCTGGTTTAGTCCTGGTTTAGTCCTGGTTTAGTCCTGGTTTAGACCTGGTTTAGTCCTGGTTTAGACCTGGTTTAGTCCTGGTTTAGTCCTGCTTCAGTCCTGGTTTAGTCCTGGTTTAGACCTGGTTTAGTCCTGGTTTAGACCTGGTTTAGTCCTGGTTTAGTCCTGGTTTAGTCCTGGTTTAGACCTGGTTTAGACCTGGTTTAGACCTGGTTTAGACCTGGTTTAGTCCTGGTTTAGACCTGCTTCAGTCCTGGTTTAGTCCTGGTTTAGTCCTGGTTTAGTCCTGGTTTAGACCTGGTTTAGACCTGGTTTAGACCTGGTTTAGACCTGGTTTAGTCCTGGTTTAGTCCTGGTTTAGACCTGGTTTAGTCCTGGTTTAGTCCTGGTTTAGACCTGGTTTAGACCTGGTTTAGACCTGGTTTAGTCCTGGTTTAGTCCTGGTTTAGACCTGGTTTAGTCCTGGTTTAGACCTGGTTTAGTCCTGGTTTAGTCCTGGTTTAGTCCTGGTTTAGACCTGGTTTAGTCCTGGTTTAGACCTGGTTTAGACCTGGTTTAGACCTGGTTTAGACCTGGTTTAGTCCTGGTTTAGACCTGCTTCAGTCCTGGTTTAGTCCTGGTTTAGACCTGGTTTAGTCCTGGTTTAGTCCTGGTTTAGTCCTGGTTTAGTCCTTCTCCAGTCCTGGTTTAGACCTGGTTTAGACCTGGTTTAGTCCTGGTTTAGACCTGGTTTAGTCCTGGTTTAGACCTGGTTTAGTCCTGGTTTAGACCTGGTTTAGACCTGGTTTAGACCTGGTTTAGTCCTTCTCCAGTCCTGGTTTAGACCTGGTTTAGACCTGGTTTAGTCCTGGTTTAGACCTGGTTTAGTCCTGGTTTAGTCCTGGTTTAGTCCTGGTTTAGTCCTGGTTTAGACCTGGTTTAGACCTGGTTTAGACCTGGTTTAGACCTGGTTTAGTCCTGGTTTAGACCTGGTTTAGTCCTTGTTTAGTCCTGGTTTAGACCTGGTTTAGTCCTGGTTTAGTCCTTCTTCAGTCCTGGTTTAGACCTGGTTTAGTCCTGGTTTAGTCCTGGTTTAGACCTGGTTTAGACCTGGTTTAGTCCTGGTTTAGTCCTGCTTCAGTCCTGGTTCTGTCCTGGTTTAGACCTGGTTTAGTCCTGGTTTAGTCCTGGTTTAGTCCTGGTTTAGACCTGGTTTAGTCCTGGTTTAGACCTGCTTCAGTCCTGGTTTAGTCCTGGTTTAGTCCTGGTTTAGACCTGGTTTAGACCTGGTTTAGTCCTGGTTTAGTCCTGCTTCAGTCCTGGTTCTGTCCTGGTTTAGTCCTGGTTTAGTCCTGGTTTAGACCTGCTTCAGTCCTGGTTTAGTCCTGGTTTAGTCCTGGTTTAGTCCTGGTTTAGACCTGGTTTAGACCTGGTTTAGACCTGGTTTAGTCCTGGTTTAGTCCTTCTTCAGTCCTGGTTTAGACCTGGTTTAGTCCTGGTTTAGTCCTGGTTTAGACCTGGTTTAGTCCTGGTTTAGACCTGGTTTAGTCCTGGTTTAGTCCTGCTTCAGTACTGGTTTAGTCCTGGTTTAGACCTGGTTTAGTCCTGGTTTAGTCCTGGTTTAGTCCTGGTTTAGACCTTCTTCAGTCCTGGTTTAGTCCTGGTTTAGTCCTGGTTTAGACCTGGTTTAGTCCTGGTTTAGACCTGGTTTAGACCTGGTTTAGTCCTTCTTCAGTCCTGGTTTAGTCCTGGTTTAGTCCTGGTTTAGTCCTGGTTTAGACCTGGTTTAGACCTGGTTTAGTCCTTCTTCAGTCCTGGTTTAGTCCTGGTTTAGACCTGGTTTAGTCCTGGTTTAGTCCTGGTTTAGACCTGGTTTAGACCTGGTTTAGTCCTGGTTTAGTCCTGGTTTAGACCTGGTTTAGACCTGGTTTAGTCCTGGTTTAGACCTGGTTTAGTCCTGGTTTAGACCTGGTTTAGTCCAGGATTAGACCTGGTTTAGTCCTGGTTTAGTCCTGGTTTAGTCCTGGTTTAGACCTGGTTTAGTCCTGGTTTAGTCCTGCTTCAGTCCTGGTTTAGTCCTGGTTTAGTCCTGGTTTAGTCCTGCTTCAGTCCTGGTTTAGTCCTGGTTTAGTCCTGGTTTAGACCTGGTTTAGACCTGGTTTAGTCCTGGTTTAGTCCTGGTTTAGACCTGGTTTAGTCCTGGTTTAGACCTGGTTTAGTCCTGGTTTAGTCCTGCTTCAGTCCTGGTTTAGACCTGGTTTAGACCTGGTTTAGTCCTGGTTTAGACCTGGTTTAGACCTGGTTTAGTCCTTCTCCAGTCCTGGTTTAGACCTGGTTTAGACCTGGTTTAGTCCTGGTTTAGACCTGGTTTAGTCCTGGTTTAGTCCTGGTTTAGTCCTGGTTTAGTCCTGGTTTAGACCTGGTTTAGTCCTGGTTTAGACCTGGTTTAGTCCTTGTTTAGTCCTGGTTTAGACCTGGTTTAGTCCTGGTTTAGTCCTTCTTCAGTCCTGGTTTAGACCTGGTTTAGTCCTGGTTTAGTCCTGGTTTAGACCTGGTTTAGTCCTTGTTTAGTCCTGGTTTAGACCTGGTTTAGTCCTGGTTTAGTCCTGGTTTAGTCCTGGTTTAGACCTGGTTTAGTCCTTGTTTAGTCCTGGTTTAGTCCTTGTTTAGACCTGGTTTAGTCCTGGTTTAGTCCTGGTTTAGTCCTGGTTTAGACCTGGTTTAGTCCTTGTTTAGACCTGGTTTAGTCCTGGTTTAGTCCTGGTTTAGTCCTGGTTTAGACCTGGTTTAGTCCTTGTTTAGTCCTGGTTTAGACCTGGTTTAGTCCTGGTTTAGTCCTTCTTCAGTCCTGGTTTAGACCTGGTTTAGTCCTGGTTTAGTCCTGGTTTAGACCTGGTTTAGTCCTGGTTTAGTCCTTCTTCAGTCCTGGTTTAGACCTGGTTTAGTCCTGGTTTAGTCCTGGTTTAGACCTGGTTTAGACCTGGTTTAGTCCTGGTTTAGTCCTGCTTCAGTCCTGGTTCTGTCCTGGTTTAGACCTGGTTTAGTCCTGGTTTAGTCCTGGTTTAGTCCTGGTTTAGTCCTGGTTTAGACCTGGTTTAGTCCTGGTTTAGACCTGCTTCAGTCCTGGTTTAGTCCTGGTTTAGTCCTGGTTTAGACCTGGTTTAGACCTGGTTTAGTCCTGGTTTAGTCCTGCTTCAGTCCTGGTTCTGTCCTGGTTTAGTCCTGGTTTAGTCCTGGTTTAGACCTGCTTCAGTCCTGGTTTAGTCCTGGTTTAGTCCTGGTTTAGTCCTGGTTTAGACCTGGTTTAGACCTGGTTTAGACCTGGTTTAGTCCTGGTTTAGTCCTTCTTCAGTCCTGGTTTAGACCTGGTTTAGTCCTGGTTTAGTCCTGGTTTAGACCTGGTTTAGTCCTGGTTTAGACCTGGTTTAGTCCTGGTTTAGTCCTGCTTCAGTACTGGTTTAGTCCTGGTTTAGACCTGGTTTAGTCCTGGTTTAGTCCTGGTTTAGTCCTGGTTTAGACCTGGTTTAGTCCTGGTTTAGACCTGGTTTAGTCCTGGTTTAGTCCTGCTTCAGTCCTGGTTTAGTCCTGGTTTAGACCTGGTTTAGACCTGGTTTAGTCCTGGTTTAGTCCTGGTTTAGACCTGGTTTAGTCCTGGTTTAGACCTGGTTTAGACCTGGTTTAGACCTGGTTTAGACCTGGTTTAGTCCTGGTTTAGACCTGCTTCAGTCCTGGTTTAGTCCTGGTTTAGACCTGGTTTAGTCCTGGTTTAGTCCTGGTTTAGACCTGGTTTAGTCCTGGTTTAGACCTGGTTTAGTCCTGGTTTAGTCCTGCTTCAGTCCTGGTTTAGTCCTGGTTTAGACCTGGTTTAGTCCTGGTTTAGTCCTGGTTTAGTCCTTCTTCAGTCCTGGTTTAGTCCTGGTTTAGTCCTGGTTTAGACCTGGTTTAGTCCTGGTTTAGACCTGGTTTAGACCTGGTTTAGTCCTTCTTCAGTCCTGGTTTAGTCCTGGTTTAGTCCTGGTTTAGTCCTGGTTTAGACCTGGTTTAGACCTGGTTTAGTCCTTCTTCAGTCCTGGTTTAGTCCTGGTTTAGACCTGGTTTAGTCCTGGTTTAGTCCTGGTTTAGACCTGGTTTAGACCTGGTTTAGTCCTGGTTTAGTCCTGGTTTAGACCTGGTTTAGACCTGGTTTAGTCCTGGTTTAGACCTGGTTTAGTCCTGGTTTAGACCTGGTTTAGTCCAGGATTAGACCTGGTTTAGTCCTGGTTTAGTCCTGGTTTAGTCCTGGTTTAGACCTGGTTTAGTCCTGGTTTAGTCCTGCTTCAGTCCTGGTTTAGTCCTGGTTTAGTCCTGGTTTAGTCCTGCTTCAGTCCTGGTTTAGTCCTGGTTTAGTCCTGGTTTAGACCTGGTTTAGACCTGGTTTAGTCCTGGTTTAGTCCTGGTTTAGACCTGGTTTAGACCTGGTTTAGACCTGGTTTAGTCCTGGTTTAGACCTGGTTTAGTCCTGGTTTAGACCTGGTTTAGTCCTGGTTTAGTCCTGCTTCAGTCCTGGTTTAGTCCTGGTTTAGACCTGGTTTAGTCCTGGTTTAGACCTGGTTTAGTCCTGGTTTAGTCCTGGTTTAGACCTGGTTTAGTCCTGGTTTAGTCCTGGTTTAGTCCTGGTTTAGACCTGGTTCAGTCCTGGTTTAGACCTGGTTTAGTCCTGGTTTAGACCTGGTTTAGTCCTGGTTTAGTCCTGGTTTAGTCCTGGTTTAGACCTGGTTTAGTCCTGGTTTAGACCTGGTTTAGTCCTGGTTTAGTCCTGCTTCAGTCCTGGTTTAGTCCTGGTTTAGTCCTGGTTTAGACCTGGTTTAGTCCTGGTTTAGTCCTGTTTGAGTCCTGGTTTAGACCTGGTTTAGTCCTGGTTTAGACCTGGTTTAGTCCTGGTTTAGTCCTGGTTTAGACCTGGTTTAGTCCTGGTTAAGACCTGGTTTAGACCTGGTTTAGTCCTGGTTTAGACCTGGTTTAGTCCTGGTTTAGTCCTGGTTTAGTCCTGGTTTAGACCTGGTTTAGTCCTGGTTTAGACCTGGTTTAGTCCTGGTTTAGTCCTGCTTCAGTCCTGGTTTAGTCCTGGTTTAGTCCTGGTTTAGACCTGGTTTAGTCCTGGTTTAGTCCTGGTTTAGTCCTGGTTTAGTCCTGGTTTAGACCTGGTTTAGACCTGGTTTAGACCTGGTTTAGTCCTGGTTTAGACCTGGTTTAGTCCTGGTTTAGACCTGGTTTAGTCCTGGTTTAGTCCTGGTTTAGTCCTGGTTTAGTCCTGGTTTAGTCCTGGTTTAGACCTGGTTTAGACCTGGTTTAGACCTGGTTTAGTCCTGGTTTAGACCTGGTTTAGTCCTGGTTTAGACCTGGTTTAGTCCTGGTTTAGTCCTGGTTTAGACCTGGTTTAGACCTGGTTTAGTCCTGCTTCAGTCCTGGTTTAGTCCTGGTTTAGTCCTGGTTTAGTCCTGGTTTAGACCTGGTTTAGACCTGGTTTAGTCCTGGTTTAGTCCTGGTTTAGTCCTGGTTTAGACCTGGTTTAGTCCTGGTTTAGTCCTGGTTTAGTCCTGGTTTAGACCTGGTTTAGACCTGGTTTAGTCCTGGTTTAGACCTGGTTTAGTCCTGGTTTAGACCTGGTTTAGTCCTGGTTTAGTCCTGGTTTAGACCTGGTTTAGACCTGGTTTAGACCTGGTTTAGTCCTGGTTTAGTCCTGGTTTAGACCTGGTTTAGTCCTGGTTTAGTCCTGGTTTAGTCCTGGTTTAGTCCTGGTTTAGACCTGGTTTAGACCTGGTTTAGACCTGGTTTAGTCCTGGTTTAGACCTGGTTTAGTCCTGGTTTAGTCCTGGTTTAGACCTGGTTTAGTCCTGCTTCAGTCCTGGTTTAGTCCTGGTTTAGTCCTGGTTTAGACCTGGTTTAGACCTGGTTTAGTCCTGGTTTAGTCCTGCTTCAGTCCTGGTTCTGTCCTGGTTTAGTCCTGGTTTAGTCCTGGTTTAGACCTGCTTCAGTCCTGGTTTAGTCCTGGTTTAGTCCTGGTTTAGTCCTGGTTTAGACCTGGTTTAGACCTGGTTTAGACCTGGTTTAGTCCTGGTTTAGTCCTTCTTCAGTCCTGGTTTAGACCTGGTTTAGTCCTGGTTTAGTCCTGGTTTAGACCTGGTTTAGTCCTGGTTTAGACCTGGTTTAGTCCTGGTTTAGTCCTGCTTCAGTACTGGTTTAGTCCTGGTTTAGACCTGGTTTAGTCCTGGTTTAGTCCTGGTTTAGTCCTGGTTTAGACCTGGTTTAGTCCTGGTTTAGACCTGGTTTAGTCCTGGTTTAGTCCTGCTTCAGTCCTGGTTTAGTCCTGGTTTAGACCTGGTTTAGTCCTGGTTTAGACCTGGTTTAGTCCTGGTTTAGTCCTGGTTTAGTCCTGGTTTAGACCTGGTTTAGACCTGGTTTAGACCTGGTTTAGACCTGGTTTAGTCCTGGTTTAGACCTGCTTCAGTCCTGGTTTAGTCCTGGTTTAGTCCTGGTTTAGTCCTGGTTTAGACCTGGTTTAGACCTGGTTTAGACCTGGTTTAGACCTGGTTTAGTCCTGGTTTAGTCCTGGTTTAGACCTGGTTTAGTCCTGGTTTAGTCCTGGTTTAGACCTGGTTTAGACCTGGTTTAGACCTGGTTTAGTCCTGGTTTAGTCCTGGTTTAGACCTGGTTTAGTCCTGGTTTAGACCTGGTTTAGTCCTGGTTTAGTCCTGGTTTAGTCCTGGTTTAGACCTGGTTTAGTCCTGGTTTAGACCTGGTTTAGACCTGGTTTAGACCTGGTTTAGACCTGGTTTAGTCCTGGTTTAGACCTGCTTCAGTCCTGGTTTAGTCCTGGTTTAGACCTGGTTTAGTCCTGGTTTAGTCCTGGTTTAGTCCTGGTTTAGTCCTTCTCCAGTCCTGGTTTAGACCTGGTTTAGACCTGGTTTAGTCCTGGTTTAGACCTGGTTTAGTCCTGGTTTAGACCTGGTTTAGTCCTGGTTTAGACCTGGTTTAGACCTGGTTTAGACCTGGTTTAGTCCTTCTCCAGTCCTGGTTTAGACCTGGTTTAGACCTGGTTTAGTCCTGGTTTAGACCTGGTTTAGTCCTGGTTTAGTCCTGGTTTAGTCCTGGTTTAGTCCTGGTTTAGACCTGGTTTAGACCTGGTTTAGACCTGGTTTAGACCTGGTTTAGTCCTGGTTTAGACCTGGTTTAGTCCTTGTTTAGTCCTGGTTTAGACCTGGTTTAGTCCTGGTTTAGTCCTTCTTCAGTCCTGGTTTAGACCTGGTTTAGTCCTGGTTTAGTCCTGGTTTAGACCTGGTTTAGACCTGGTTTAGTCCTGGTTTAGTCCTGCTTCAGTCCTGGTTCTGTCCTGGTTTAGACCTGGTTTAGTCCTGGTTTAGTCCTGGTTTAGTCCTGGTTTAGACCTGGTTTAGTCCTGGTTTAGACCTGCTTCAGTCCTGGTTTAGTCCTGGTTTAGTCCTGGTTTAGACCTGGTTTAGACCTGGTTTAGTCCTGGTTTAGTCCTGCTTCAGTCCTGGTTCTGTCCTGGTTTAGTCCTGGTTTAGTCCTGGTTTAGACCTGCTTCAGTCCTGGTTTAGTCCTGGTTTAGTCCTGGTTTAGTCCTGGTTTAGACCTGGTTTAGACCTGGTTTAGACCTGGTTTAGTCCTGGTTTAGTCCTTCTTCAGTCCTGGTTTAGACCTGGTTTAGTCCTGGTTTAGTCCTGGTTTAGACCTGGTTTAGTCCTGGTTTAGACCTGGTTTAGTCCTGGTTTAGTCCTGCTTCAGTACTGGTTTAGTCCTGGTTTAGACCTGGTTTAGTCCTGGTTTAGTCCTGGTTTAGTCCTGGTTTAGACCTTCTTCAGTCCTGGTTTAGTCCTGGTTTAGTCCTGGTTTAGACCTGGTTTAGTCCTGGTTTAGACCTGGTTTAGACCTGGTTTAGTCCTTCTTCAGTCCTGGTTTAGTCCTGGTTTAGTCCTGGTTTAGTCCTGGTTTAGACCTGGTTTAGACCTGGTTTAGTCCTTCTTCAGTCCTGGTTTAGTCCTGGTTTAGACCTGGTTTAGTCCTGGTTTAGTCCTGGTTTAGACCTGGTTTAGACCTGGTTTAGTCCTGGTTTAGTCCTGGTTTAGACCTGGTTTAGACCTGGTTTAGTCCTGGTTTAGACCTGGTTTAGTCCTGGTTTAGACCTGGTTTAGTCCAGGATTAGACCTGGTTTAGTCCTGGTTTAGTCCTGGTTTAGTCCTGGTTTAGACCTGGTTTAGTCCTGGTTTAGTCCTGCTTCAGTCCTGGTTTAGTCCTGGTTTAGTCCTGGTTTAGTCCTGCTTCAGTCCTGGTTTAGTCCTGGTTTAGTCCTGGTTTAGACCTGGTTTAGACCTGGTTTAGTCCTGGTTTAGTCCTGGTTTAGACCTGGTTTAGTCCTGGTTTAGACCTGGTTTAGTCCTGGTTTAGTCCTGCTTCAGTCCTGGTTTAGACCTGGTTTAGACCTGGTTTAGTCCTGGTTTAGACCTGGTTTAGACCTGGTTTAGTCCTTCTCCAGTCCTGGTTTAGACCTGGTTTAGACCTGGTTTAGTCCTGGTTTAGACCTGGTTTAGTCCTGGTTTAGTCCTGGTTTAGTCCTGGTTTAGTCCTGGTTTAGACCTGGTTTAGTCCTGGTTTAGACCTGGTTTAGTCCTTGTTTAGTCCTGGTTTAGACCTGGTTTAGTCCTGGTTTAGTCCTTCTTCAGTCCTGGTTTAGACCTGGTTTAGTCCTGGTTTAGTCCTGGTTTAGACCTGGTTTAGTCCTTGTTTAGTCCTGGTTTAGACCTGGTTTAGTCCTGGTTTAGTCCTGGTTTAGTCCTGGTTTAGACCTGGTTTAGTCCTTGTTTAGTCCTGGTTTAGTCCTTGTTTAGACCTGGTTTAGTCCTGGTTTAGTCCTGGTTTAGTCCTGGTTTAGACCTGGTTTAGTCCTTGTTTAGACCTGGTTTAGTCCTGGTTTAGTCCTGGTTTAGTCCTGGTTTAGACCTGGTTTAGTCCTTGTTTAGTCCTGGTTTAGACCTGGTTTAGTCCTGGTTTAGTCCTTCTTCAGTCCTGGTTTAGACCTGGTTTAGTCCTGGTTTAGTCCTGGTTTAGACCTGGTTTAGTCCTGGTTTAGTCCTTCTTCAGTCCTGGTTTAGACCTGGTTTAGTCCTGGTTTAGTCCTGGTTTAGACCTGGTTTAGACCTGGTTTAGTCCTGGTTTAGTCCTGCTTCAGTCCTGGTTCTGTCCTGGTTTAGACCTGGTTTAGTCCTGGTTTAGTCCTGGTTTAGTCCTGGTTTAGTCCTGGTTTAGACCTGGTTTAGTCCTGGTTTAGACCTGCTTCAGTCCTGGTTTAGTCCTGGTTTAGTCCTGGTTTAGACCTGGTTTAGACCTGGTTTAGTCCTGGTTTAGTCCTGCTTCAGTCCTGGTTCTGTCCTGGTTTAGTCCTGGTTTAGTCCTGGTTTAGACCTGCTTCAGTCCTGGTTTAGTCCTGGTTTAGTCCTGGTTTAGTCCTGGTTTAGACCTGGTTTAGACCTGGTTTAGACCTGGTTTAGTCCTGGTTTAGTCCTTCTTCAGTCCTGGTTTAGACCTGGTTTAGTCCTGGTTTAGTCCTGGTTTAGACCTGGTTTAGTCCTGGTTTAGACCTGGTTTAGTCCTGGTTTAGTCCTGCTTCAGTACTGGTTTAGTCCTGGTTTAGACCTGGTTTAGTCCTGGTTTAGTCCTGGTTTAGTCCTGGTTTAGACCTGGTTTAGTCCTGGTTTAGACCTGGTTTAGTCCTGGTTTAGTCCTGCTTCAGTCCTGGTTTAGTCCTGGTTTAGACCTGGTTTAGACCTGGTTTAGTCCTGGTTTAGTCCTGGTTTAGACCTGGTTTAGTCCTGGTTTAGACCTGGTTTAGACCTGGTTTAGACCTGGTTTAGACCTGGTTTAGTCCTGGTTTAGACCTGCTTCAGTCCTGGTTTAGTCCTGGTTTAGACCTGGTTTAGTCCTGGTTTAGTCCTGGTTTAGACCTGGTTTAGTCCTGGTTTAGACCTGGTTTAGTCCTGGTTTAGTCCTGCTTCAGTCCTGGTTTAGTCCTGGTTTAGACCTGGTTTAGTCCTGGTTTAGTCCTGGTTTAGTCCTTCTTCAGTCCTGGTTTAGTCCTGGTTTAGTCCTGGTTTAGACCTGGTTTAGTCCTGGTTTAGACCTGGTTTAGACCTGGTTTAGTCCTTCTTCAGTCCTGGTTTAGTCCTGGTTTAGTCCTGGTTTAGTCCTGGTTTAGACCTGGTTTAGACCTGGTTTAGTCCTTCTTCAGTCCTGGTTTAGTCCTGGTTTAGACCTGGTTTAGTCCTGGTTTAGTCCTGGTTTAGACCTGGTTTAGACCTGGTTTAGTCCTGGTTTAGTCCTGGTTTAGACCTGGTTTAGACCTGGTTTAGTCCTGGTTTAGACCTGGTTTAGTCCTGGTTTAGACCTGGTTTAGTCCAGGATTAGACCTGGTTTAGTCCTGGTTTAGTCCTGGTTTAGTCCTGGTTTAGACCTGGTTTAGTCCTGGTTTAGTCCTGCTTCAGTCCTGGTTTAGTCCTGGTTTAGTCCTGGTTTAGTCCTGCTTCAGTCCTGGTTTAGTCCTGGTTTAGTCCTGGTTTAGACCTGGTTTAGACCTGGTTTAGTCCTGGTTTAGTCCTGGTTTAGACCTGGTTTAGACCTGGTTTAGACCTGGTTTAGTCCTGGTTTAGACCTGGTTTAGTCCTGGTTTAGACCTGGTTTAGTCCTGGTTTAGTCCTGCTTCAGTCCTGGTTTAGTCCTGGTTTAGACCTGGTTTAGTCCTGGTTTAGACCTGGTTTAGTCCTGGTTTAGTCCTGGTTTAGACCTGGTTTAGTCCTGGTTTAGTCCTGGTTTAGTCCTGGTTTAGACCTGGTTCAGTCCTGGTTTAGACCTGGTTTAGTCCTGGTTTAGACCTGGTTTAGTCCTGGTTTAGTCCTGGTTTAGTCCTGGTTTAGACCTGGTTTAGTCCTGGTTTAGACCTGGTTTAGTCCTGGTTTAGTCCTGCTTCAGTCCTGGTTTAGTCCTGGTTTAGTCCTGGTTTAGACCTGGTTTAGTCCTGGTTTAGTCCTGTTTGAGTCCTGGTTTAGACCTGGTTTAGTCCTGGTTTAGACCTGGTTTAGTCCTGGTTTAGTCCTGGTTTAGACCTGGTTTAGTCCTGGTTAAGACCTGGTTTAGACCTGGTTTAGTCCTGGTTTAGACCTGGTTTAGTCCTGGTTTAGTCCTGGTTTAGTCCTGGTTTAGACCTGGTTTAGTCCTGGTTTAGACCTGGTTTAGTCCTGGTTTAGTCCTGCTTCAGTCCTGGTTTAGTCCTGGTTTAGTCCTGGTTTAGACCTGGTTTAGTCCTGGTTTAGTCCTGGTTTAGTCCTGGTTTAGTCCTGGTTTAGACCTGGTTTAGACCTGGTTTAGACCTGGTTTAGTCCTGGTTTAGACCTGGTTTAGTCCTGGTTTAGACCTGGTTTAGTCCTGGTTTAGTCCTGGTTTAGTCCTGGTTTAGTCCTGGTTTAGTCCTGGTTTAGACCTGGTTTAGACCTGGTTTAGACCTGGTTTAGTCCTGGTTTAGACCTGGTTTAGTCCTGGTTTAGACCTGGTTTAGTCCTGGTTTAGTCCTGGTTTAGACCTGGTTTAGACCTGGTTTAGTCCTGCTTCAGTCCTGGTTTAGTCCTGGTTTAGTCCTGGTTTAGTCCTGGTTTAGACCTGGTTTAGACCTGGTTTAGTCCTGGTTTAGTCCTGGTTTAGTCCTGGTTTAGACCTGGTTTAGTCCTGGTTTAGTCCTGGTTTAGTCCTGGTTTAGACCTGGTTTAGTCCTGGTTTAGTCCTGGTTTAGTCCTGGTTTAATCCTGGTTTAGTCCTGGTTTAGTCCTGCTTCAGTCCTGGTTTAGTCCTGGTTTAGTCCTGGTTTAGTCCTGGTTTAGACCTGGTTTAGTCCTGGTTTAGACCTGGTTTAGTCCTGGTTTAGTCCTGGTTTAGTCCTGGTTTAGTCCTGGTTTAGTCCTGCTTCAGTCCTGGTTTAGTCCTGGTTTAGTCCTGGTTTAGACCTGGTTTAGACCTGGTTTAGTCCTGGTTTAGACCTGGTTTAGTCCTTGTTTAGTCCTGGTTTAGACCTGGTTTAGTCCTGCTTCAGTCCTGGTTTAGTCCTGGTTTAGTCCTGGTTTAGTCCTGGTTTAGACCTGGTTTAGTCCTGGTTTAGTCCTGCTTCAGTCCTGGTTCTGTCCTGGTTTAGTCCTGGTTTAGTCCTGGTTTAGACCTGCTTCAGTCCTGGTTTAGTCCTGGTTTAGTCCTGGTTTAGTCCTGGTTTAGACCTGGTTTAGACCTGGTTTAGACCTGGTTTAGTCCTGGTTTAGACCTGGTTTAGTCCTGGTTTAGTCCTGGTTTAGTCCTGGTTTAGACCTGGTTTAGTCCTGGTTTAGACCTGGTTTAGTCCTTGTTTAGTCCTGGTTTAGTCCTGGTTTAGTCCTGCTTCAGTCCTGGTTCTGTCCTGGTTTAGTCCTGGTTTAGTCCTGGTTTAGACCTGCTTCAGTCCTGGTTTAGTCCTGGTTTAGACCTGGTTTAGACCTGGTTTAGTCCTGGTTTAGTCCTGCTTCAGTCCTGGTTCTGTCCTGGTTTAGACCTGGTTTAGTCCTGGTTTAGTCCTGGTTTAGACCTGGTTTAGACCTGGTTTAGTCCTGGTTTAGTCCTGGTTTAGTCCTGGTTTAGACCTGGTTTAGTCCTGGTTTAGACCTGGTTTAGACCTGGTTTAGTCCTGGTTTAGACCTGGTTTAGTCCTGGTTTAGACCTGGTTTAGACCTGGTTTAGTCCTGGTTTAGTCCTGGTTTAGTCCTGGTTTAGACCTGGTTTAGTCCTGGTTTAGACCTGGTTTAGACCTGGTTTAGTCCTGGTTTAGTCCTGGTTTAGACCTGGTTTAGTCCTGGTTTAGACCTGGTTTAGTCCTTGTTTAATCCTGGTTTAGTCCTGGTTTAGTCCTGGTTTAGTCCTGGTTTAGTCCTGGTTTAGACCTGGTTTAGTCCTTGTTTAGTCCTGGTTTAGACCTGGTTTAGTCCTGGTTTAGTCCTGGTTTAGACCTGGTTTAGACCTGGTTTAGTCCTGGTTCTGTCCTGGTTCAGTCCTGGTTTAGTCCTGGTTTAGTCCTGGTTTAGTCCTGGTTTAGTCCTGGTTTAGTCCTGGTTTAGTCCTGGTTTAGTCCTGGTTTAGACCTGGTTTAGTCCTGCTTCAGTCCTGGTTTAGTCCTGGTTTAGTCCTGGTTTAGTCCTGCTTCAGTCCTGGTTTAGACCTGGTTTAGACCTGGTTTAGACCTGGTTTAGACCTGGTTTAGACCTGGTTTAGTCCTGGTTTAGTCCTGGTTTAGTCCTGGTTTAGACCTGGTTTAGACCTGGTTTAGACCTGGTTTAGACCTGGTTTAGACCTGGTTTAGTCCTGGTTTAGACCTGGTTTAGACCTGGTTTAGACCTGGTTTAGTCCTGCTTCAGTCCTGGTTTAGTCCTGGTTTAGACCTGGTTTAGACCTGGTTTAGACCTGGTTTAGTCCTGGTTTAGACCTGGTTTAGACCTGGTTTAGACCTGGTTTAGTCCTGGTTTAGTCCTGGTTTAGTCCTGGTTTAGTCCTGGTTTAGTCCTGGTTTAGTCCTGCTTCAGTCCTGGTTTAGTCCTGGTTTAGACCTGGTTTAGACCTGGTTTAGACCTGGTTTAGTCCTGGTTTAGACCTGGTTTAGACCTGGTTTAGACCTGGTTTAGACCTGGTTTAGACCTGGTTTAGTCCTGGTTTAGACCTGGTTTAGTCCTGGTTTAGACCTGGTTTAGTCCTGGTTTAGACCTGGTTTAGACCTGGTTTAGACCTGGTTTAGTCCTGGTTTAGACCTGGTTTAGACCTGGTTTAGACCTGGTTTAGTCCTGGTTTAGACCTGGTTTAGACCTGGTTTAGACCTGGTTTAGTCCTGGTTTAGACCTGGTTTAGACCTGGTTTAGACCTGGTTTAGACCTGGTTTAGTCCTGGTTTAGACCTGGTTTAGACCTGGTTTAGACCTGGTTTAGTCCTGGTTTAGACCTGGTTTAGACCTGGTTTAGACCTGGTTTAGTCCTGCTTCAGTCCTGGTTTAGTCCTGGTTTAGACCTGGTTTAGACCTGGTTTAGTCCTGGTTTAGACCTGGTTTAGACCTGGTTTAGACCTGGTTTAGACCTGGTTTAGTCCTGGTTTAGTCCTGGTTTAGTCCTGGTTTAGTCCTGGTTTAGTCCTGGTTTAGTCCTGCTTCAGTCCTGGTTTAGTCCTGGTTTAGACCTGGTTTAGACCTGGTTTAGACCTGGTTTAGTCCTGGTTTAGACCTGGTTTAGACCTGGTTTAGACCTGCTTCAGAGAAAAAAACTTGAGAATAAAAAGGCTTTTTCAATAATAATGTACTAGTTTCATCTCCACTATTGTGTTACTTTCATTTGTGATTGAACATGAAGCCTGGAAACAGTTGTCTACTCAGTTTAAAACAACAGTCTGTTTTCAGCCACTTTGGGCTTGTTTGGACTTTAATGACAAAAATAAAGTTTTTACTGGTCAGTCCATATGATATCAAATGAAAAGACTTATTTAATCAGATGGCATGGTTATTAGTAAAAAGTTTAGATATTAATCTATCTTTTTAATTGAGGAAGATACTAAAATGTTTTTAGTTCTAGACTAACATGTAGAGCAGGTGTGGATGTAATGCAGCTTGGTGTAGTTTAACCTTCTCATCTTTTCGTCTTTACTCCTCTATAGTGGTCAACGTTGTGTTTGAATAACGACCAGGAGACGCTGATGCCTTTTGTGCAGTTCAATATCTGGACAGAACAAATATGTTCTGGTCAGAAGACATGGGCTCATCACAGGCCGGTCAGAATGTGACCACATAGCCCATTGGAGTAATTTGTTTCATACCTAATAAAGTATTTACAGGAAAACATTGCTCTGACAAGTTTTTCTTATCTGTCTACACAAAGATCCTTCTGAACTACATGGCTTTAGTGTCTGGTGCTGCCCCATGTGGCTGAAGATAAATGCTCTCATTCAGCTTCAGAGTGGTGCGGTCTTCTGTGGAGCTGGGTCACTTGTAGTTAAATTTGTATGGACTAGAGAATAATCTGTGCTTCCTGTTGGATTCATTGAGAAGCCCATTTATACAGGGCTATATTTAGGATGTCGATGTGCCATATGGATTTGTGCGTTATCCTTTTGCAATAAGCTCATGATCTCCTCATCAACTGGCACTCGTTCTACAGACTCCGCTTGGCAGAGAATAGGCCTATGCACTAACGACTACAACCAGACGCTTCCACACACAGAGACATGCTGCAAAGGTTAAAGGTGCCTCTGGGTTTTGCCAGGTAGGTGACATCATTGTCTCATCATAGCTTCCAAAAACACCATACACGCATTCATTTTTAAATGAATGTATTATTAGAAGCCTGAGAGAAAGAATTGCACATGCCAACTAAGTAGGTTGTCATGGATTCGCTAAACTTGCAATGACCAAGATATTTTGTTTTACACTTTTTAGGCATCATTTTATCCATGTCTCTATTTCTTACCATATATTACGACAAACAAATTAATAAAGATGGATTTTTTGTTAAATAAAAAGTATAGAGTGGACTCTGAAACATCCCTTTGTTACTTATAAATAGTCCACCTCTAGAGGCTCAGACAGACAGACAATAGAAAAAGTGGTGCGCAGTAATAATGGCTGCTCTGTTTGTCAGTGGACATTGCTCAGTGATGGATGTCAGTGCATGGGATTAAAATGATGATTCTAAATGGAGAGCAGGAGACTGCATTAATGTGTTTACCGCTATAATCCCCTCTTGATGTGTTCAAACTGCCCCTGGAGCAGCTGTGTCTGAGACTCATTTGATCCTAGTGTACATATTGGAATTATACACTGAGGCCTAATATTGTCTTCATTAGATGTAGCTACTATAGAACTACTGTATCCATTAGAGTCTAGCACAGCATAGGCTACCGATCTAATCGTTTTGAAGAGGCAATAGTTTTTGTCACTTTTGATGCATGTTATAATAACTCGTGTTTTTAGCAAAATCTCGACCCTCCTTGTCAGTAGACAAGAAATTATAAATCCATGGGGCTCAATGGGCCGTCCTGCCCCTATTTAAATGTTTGGGACTTAGGCTACTTTGCTTATGTAAGAGATTAGGATGCGGCTGAAGGTGCAGAGACACGCGGGCTCAGTAGCGTTAGAGCACAGGCTAAGGACGCACGGAAGGACGTACAGCGGAGCAAAGCAGAGCAGAGCACAGAACCATGAAGCTGAGGGCTGAGCGGGGCGAACGCTGAGCACGGACCGGCAGGCTCCATGTCACAATGCCCACCTTCTCTGTCATGTACAAGGGAGCGGTTATCATCAGCAGGTAGGAGCATGGCCACGTGACGAGCTAAAGAGAACAGCGGTTAGTTTTTAAAAGACGCTCGTGCCTTTGATCTTGCGCGCCACTTTAAAGCGAGAGTCGGCTCGTGCTGCTGTTCCTCGGTAAAATTAGAGTAGGCTGTTGTGGAGTATTGGGGAAATACCGTTGAGTGAGGTTTAAAAAAAAAAAAAAACGACTCTGATCAGAAGGTCAGCGGGTTGTCGGTGTTTGTGTTCCACTTAAGCCCGAGCATCTCTGCCCCTGCTACAGTCCTCTCTCAGCCCTTCTGTAACATGCAAAGCCATGTTCCTTATTCCTTAAGTATACAGGTGTTTCAAACAATTTGTTGACTGTAGTGAATGAAAAAACTTATTTTTTCTGTACACCATGATATTTACATATTATTGACACGGTGTAAATTGTTGTTGTTTATAGGCCTACCTATTAATTTGCTTGTGTGAAGAAATATAAAAAATAAATTCTGCTATTGATCATATTATCACACATATGAAGTTGTGCAAAGTAAGTAGTTGTGTAGAAGGGAATTTAGGGGAAACTTTATGCTGTACCACTACAATGACACATTCCTGATTATTAACCTATAAAACTATGTTTTCAAACAGAAATGGTTGAAATTAATAGGTAGAGAAAGCTAAACCATAGCTAGGCCTTTTTGTTGAGCTCCGGCCGTACAGGTCCACGTAGTATTCATCTTTATACATGTATGATCACTGTCTTATTAGGCTAAACTGAAGACGCACACTTTGGATCCAGCACTGGATCTCATCTTTGGCAGCTAGTGCTTTTACTTGTGACCTGACAGCTTGCCCCCTTTCTCTAATAAAGACTGAAAAACCTCACAAATGAAATTCTCATTTTGGACATATTTATTTTATAGCCAAAACAAAAGGATTGTACTGAAGAGGGATGTTGAGGAACAGTGTAGTGACAGTTCTTTATCACTACTACTTGCTGACTTACAGTAGGCATTTAAGGAAAGGTGAATTAATCCCTATGGATTGTACTGTACAGCCAGTATGACTGTTACCAAGAAGCCCTGAGCCTGTATGGAAGGAGCTCCACTTTTCTGACATTCTGACATCAGCAATGTTTTTATTTATTGTGTTATTGTTTTATTTATTGTGTTTATCCACGGTTTATGAAAACCTAGGAGTGGTACACAGTACACACTTTGTTTAAGCTCTTTTTACAATAATCCCTCAGAAGCTAAAATATTGATTATCATTCACCATAATGTGGATGACAGTCAGACAAGGAACTGTTGCTTCACTAATAATTGTTGATTGACTTGAATATTTTTTAAACTCATGCACACTTGAGTGCTTCCTCCCTGAAAACGTGTGCATAATGTTTGTCAATCTAGAGGCCATGTTTGAGCTGGATAAGTCTTAAAGAAAGTTAGTCAAAAGCATGATGGGCAGTCGGTGTGCTGCTGTTATGTAAGAGTCTCATCGACTGAAGATTACAAATAAACTGATGCCATTCAGCGACTTAAAGCTGTCATTTTGTGCTCAGTGCGGACTCCCTGTGTTTACACTGTGCAGTCTGATTTGTAAAAGTCTCTTATAACCACCTTTCTCCATCAACCTATCACACCTGTCAGATTAAAGGCATTTGATTCCAGTGACCTTTTTACATTTCCATCATTTAGAAATGTTGTTTAGCATATATTTTTGTTCTAAAGTTTACCTCATACCTGCACAGACAAAAACTGATAAATTAATTCACATCAAAATCTGTGTTTTCAAACATCGACACGTTCTCGATTATGGAAAAAATCATAATCATTACTGAAATCACAATTATTTTACATGATTACTTATTGACCCATTAAAATTTTGTTCAATGGATTTATTGAACAAAACATATTTCTTCTTAAAAATAAATAATATATTCAAACGTATAAATATCTTAAAAATAAAAAGAAATAAATAAGATCAACAATGTAGTGCACTTCCACAATCTTGTTGCAGTCGTGTGGCAAATCTGGCACACGATGTGTTTTATAATGTGTTCAGGCCAAAACAAAACAGACTCAATAATTGTTTTTTCTCAATTACATAGGCTTTGTGATTGTTAGGAGACAAAATTTAAATTGAAAGTTTGATTTATTGCACAGCCCTAGTTCTACGTTTAGGTTCTAAGTTTCAAAATAATAATTACAGGAATAATCCGAGACTATCCCAGAACTAAAACAGGACTAAACCCAGGAGTAATCTGAGACTAAACCAGGACTAAACCAAGACTAAACCCAGGAGTAATCTGAGACTAAACAGACATGAAAATCGCTCACCTTTCGGCGAAATTCGCCGTTTTGAAACCAAAATAGGTGACCTACGTGAATCGTATAGATTCGATGAGAAAATGTTTAGGAGTGGGGTGGGGGTAGGAGAACAGGTGCGCGTGCCAGAAGGGACCGCGAGTGCATGGAAATAGCACGAATGGCCTTGCTTCACCAGTTTGTTTCTCTGGGAAGGTAGGGGAGTACCATTACCTGATTGGTTTACAAACAGATTGCATTCGCGCGTGCCAGCCAGGTTCGTGCTTACCAGAGCGTGCACACCAAGGAGTGCGGACCACTATCAGAAGCTGAAGAAGCACATCTGTCCTCTGAGATTTTACCTGACTGAATTTGGTGAGTGATGGTTTCTTTTAATATTTTCTGGTATATCTATGTTAGTTACCTAGGAGCTCTGTTGACATAAGCTAGCTAACGTTAGCTCCAATTTGATGAATTGAGTCATTAAACACAGCAGGAGAACGCATAGCGTTAGCCAGCTAACGTAAAGCTCGGTGGCAAATTCTTAATGTTAGCTAACGCTACCGTTAACGTAAGTCTAACATTAGCATGATATCGTTACTAAAGTTACCTGCTAGCTTTTATAGCTGACGGTAAATCACAAAAAAAGAAACACTGTTAATGTTAGTGCTTCTTTCTTAAATATCTACAACTCGTTTTTCCAGGACGTGTACTGTAGATGATTTTGAGGTGAGGGGACTGACAAGGCTGAAGGTTCAAGAAACAGACTGCTGAAGAGGAGAAAAAGGCAAGGCTGAGACATGTGGCAAAACAGCGAAAGCGGGCCATGGAGACACTGGTGGTCCAGGCAAAGAAGAAAAAATTAGATCTGCTTCTAAGAGTATTACTAACGAACTATAATGTAAATTTTTATCTTTGCCAATAAAATGTGTTAAAATCTGAATTGCGTAACATTGTATTGTCTGTCATTGTTCCAATCATGATGGAAGAGAAGACAAGTTAAGCTATAGCATGTCTACCATCTCTTGTGGGGTTTATGCATTCAGCCATTTGTGTTGCCTTATACCACATTGTGCCTCATATATACTGGACATTTTAGACCCAGTGACAGGCTGGCATGAAATGGCTTGCATAATACTTAGTAAGAAGGCCATAATATTTTTGACTCATGGCTGAAGTTATGTTTTAATGCCTCTCCCCATGTTGGCAAAAAATGCATCTCTAAATGCATCAGATTGATGCTTTAAAATAGGGAATATTTAAAATTTTCTTCCAGGGAGCATGCCCCGGACCCCCTAGAGGGTAATATCTTTCTCACCTTTTTCACCCCTGACCCGTTTTCATGCCTGCTAAACCAGGACTAAACCAAGACTAAACCAGGACTAAACCAAGTCTAAACCAAGACTAAACCAAGACTAAACCCAGGAGTAATCTGAGTCTAAACCAAGACTAAACCAGGACTAAACCCAGGAGTAATCTGAGTCTAAACCAAGACTAAACCAAGACTAAACCAGGACTAAACCAAGACTAAACCCAGGAGTAATCTGAGTCTAAACCAAGACTAAACCAAGACTAAACCAGGACTAAACCAAGACTAAACCAAGACTAAACCCAGGAGTAATCTGAGTCTAAACCAAGACTAAACCAAGACTAAACCAGGACTAAACCCAGGAGTAATCTGAGTCTAAACCAAGGCTAAACCAAGACTAAACCAGGACTAAACCAAGACTAAACCAAGACTAAACCCAGGAGTAATCTGAGTCTAAACCAAGACTAAACCAAGACTAAACCCAGGAGTAATCTGAGTCTAAACCAAGACTAAACCAAGACTAAACCAGGACTAAACCAAGACTAAACCAAGACTAAACCCAGGAGTAATCTGAGACTAAACCAAGACTAAACCAAGACTAAACCCAGGATTAATCTGAGACTAAACCAAGACTAAACCAAGACTAAACCCAGGAGTAATCTGAGACTAAACCAGGACTAAACCAAGACTAAACCCAGGATTAATCTGAGACTAAACCAAGACTAAACCAAGACTAAACCCAGGATTAATCTGAGACTAAACCAAGACTAAACCAAGACTAAACCAGGACTAAACCCAGGAGTAATCTGAGTCTAAACCAGGACTAAACCAGGACTAAACCAAGACTAAACCAAGACTAAACCCAGGAGTAATCTGAGACTAAACCAAGACTAAACCAAGACTAAACCAAGACTAGACCCAGGAGTAATCTGAGACTAAACCAAGACTAAACCCAGGAGTAATCTGAGACTAAACCAAGACTAAACCAAGACTAAACCAAGACTAAACCCAGGAGTAATCTGAGACTAAACCAAGACTAAACCCAGGAGTAATCTGAGACTAAACCAGGACTAAACCAAGACTAGACCCAGGAGTAATCTGAGTCTAAACCAAGACTAAACCAGGACTAAACCAAGACTAAACCAAGACTAAACCCAGGAGTAATCTGAGACTAAAACAAGACTAAACCCAGGAGTAATCTGAGACTAAACCAGGACTAAACCAAGACTAGACCCAGGAGTAATCTGAGTCTAAACCAAGACTAAACCAGGACTAAACCAAGACTAAACCAAGACTAAACCCAGGAGTAATCTGAGACTAAACCAAGACTAAACCAAGACTAAACCCAGGAGTAATCTGAGACTAAACCAGGACTAAACCAAGACTAAACCCAGGATTAATCTGAGACTAAACCAAGACTAAACCAAGACTAAACCCAGGAGTAATCTGAGTCTAAACCAAGACTAAACCAAGACTAAACCAGGACTAGACCCAGGAGTAATCTGAGACTAAACCAAGACTAAACCAAGACTAAACCCAGGAGTAATCTGAGACTAAACCAAGACTAAACCAAGACTAAACCAAGACTAGACCCAGGAGTAATCTGAGACTAAACCAAGACTAAACCCAGGAGTAATCTGAGACTAAACCAAGACTAAACCAAGACTAAACCAAGACTAAACCCAGGAGTAATCTGAGACTAAACCAAGACTAAACCCAGGAGTAATCTGAGACTAAACCAGGACTAAACCAAGACTAGACCCAGGAGTAATCTGAGACTAAACCAAGACTAAACCAAGACTAAACCAAGACTAGACCGAGACTAAACCCAGGAGTAATCTGAGACTAAAACAAGACTAAACCCAGGAGTAATCTGAGACTAAACCAAGACTAAACCCAGGAGTAATCTGAGACTAAACCAAGACTAAACCAAGACTAAACCAAGACTAGACCAAGACTAAACCCAGGAGTAATCTGAGACTAAACCAAGACTAAACCCAGGAGTAATCTGAGACTAAACCAAGACTAAACCCAGGAGTAATCTGAGACTAAACCAAGACTAAACCCAGGAGTAATCTGAGACTAAACCAAGACTAAACCCAGGAGTAATCTGAGTCTAAACCAAGACTAAACCCAGGAGTAATCTGAGTCTAAACCAAGACTAAACCAAGACTAAACCAGGACTAAACCAAGACTAAACCAAGACTAAACCCAGGAGTAATCTGAGACTAAACCAAGACTAAACCAAGACTAGACCCAGGAGTAATCTGAGTCTAAACCAGGACTAAACCAAGACTAAACCCAGGATTAATCTGAGACTAAACCAAGACTAAACCAAGACTAAACCCAGGAGTAATCTGAGTCTAAACCAAGACTAAACCAGGACTAAACCCAGGAGTAATCTGAGACTAAACCAAGACTAAACCAGGACTAAACCCAGGAGTAATCTGAGACTAAACCAAGACTAAACCCAGGAGTAATCTGAGACTAAACCAAGACTAAACCAAGACTAAACCCAGGAGTAATCTGAGACTAAACCAAGACTAAACCAAGACTAAACCCAGGAGTAATCTGAGACTAAACCAAGACTAAACCAGGACTAAACCCAGGAGTAATCTGAGACTAAACCAGGACTAAACCAAGACTAAACCAAGACTAAACCCAGGAGTAATCTGAGACTAAACCAAGACTAAACCCAGGAGTAATCTGAGACTAAACCAAGACTAAACCAAGACTAAACCAAGACTAAACCCAGGAGTAATCTGAGACTAAACCAAGACTAAACCCAGGAGTAATCTGAGACTAAACCAGGACTAAACCAAGACTAGACCCAGGAGTAATCTGAGTCTAAACCAAGACTAAACCAGGACTAAACCAAGACTAAACCAAGACTAAACCCAGGAGTAATCTGAGACTAAAACAAGACTAAACCCAGGAGTAATCTGAGTCTAAACCAAGACTAAACCCAGGAGTAATCTGAGACTAAAACAAGACTAAACCCAGGAGTAATCTGAGACTAAACCAAGACTAAACCCAGGAGTAATCTGAGACTAAACCAAGACTAAACCAAGACTAAACCAAGACTAGACCAAGACTAAACCAAGACTAAACCCAGGAGTAATCTGAGACTAAAACAAGACTAAACCCAGGAGTAATCTGAGACTAAACCAAGACTAAACCCAGGAGTAATCTGAGACTAAACCAAGACTAAACCAAGACTAAACCAAGACTAGACCAAGACTAAACCCAGGAGTAATCTGAGACTAAAACAAGACTAAACCCAGGAGTAATCTGAGACTAAACCAAGACTAAACCCAGGAGTAATCTGAGACTAAACCAAGACTAAACCCAGGAGTAATCTGAGTCTAAACCAAGACTAAACCCAGGAGTAATCTGAGACTAAACCAAGACTAAACCAAGACTAGACCCAGGAGTAATCTGAGTCTAAACCAGGACTAAACCAAGACTAAACCCAGGAGTAATCTGAGTCTAAACCAAGACTAAACCAGGACTAAACCCAGGAGTAATCTGAGACTAAACCAAGACTAAACCAGGACTAAACCCAGGAGTAATCTGAGACTAAACCAAGACTAAACCAAGACTAGACCCAGGAGTAATCTGAGTCTAAACCAGGACTAAACCAAGACTAAACCCAGGAGTAATCTGAGTCTAAACCAAGACTAAACCAGGACTAAACCCAGGAGTAATCTGAGACTAAACCAAGACTAAACCAAGACTAAACCCAGGAGTAATCTGAGACTAAACCAAGACTAAACCAAGACTAGACCCAGGAGTAATCTGAGTCTAAACCAGGACTAAACCAAGACTAAACCCAGGAGTAATCTGAGTCTAAACCAAGACTAAACCAGGACTAAACCCAGGAGTAATCTGAGTCTAAACCAAGACTAAACCCAGGAGTAATCTGAGACTAAACCAAGACTAAACCAAGACTAAACCAGGACTAAACCAAGACTAAACCAAGACTAAACCCAGGAGTAATCTGAGACTAAACCAAGACTAAACCAAGACTAGACCCAGGAGTAATCTGAGTCTAAACCAGGACTAAACCAAGACTAAACCCAGGAGTAATCTGAGTCTAAACCAAGACTAAACCAGGACTAAACCCAGGAGTAATCTGAGACTAAACCAAGACTAAACCAGGACTAAACCCAGGAGTAATCTGAGACTAAACCAAGACTAAACCCAGGAGTAATCTGAGACTAAACCAAGACTAAACCAAGACTAAACCCAGGAGTAATCTGAGTCTAAACCAAGACTAAACCCAGGAGTAATCTGAGACTAAACCAAGACTAAACCAAGACTAAACCCAGGAGTAATCTGAGACTAAACCAGGACTAAACCCAGGAGTAATCTGAGTCTAAACCAAGACTAAACCAGGACTAAACCCAGGAGTAATCTGAGACTAAACCAGGACTAAACCCAGGAGTAATCTGAGTCTAAACCAAGACTAAACCCAGGAGTAATCTGAGTCTAAACCAAGACTAAACCCAGGAGTAATCTGAGACTAAACCAAGACTAAACCAAGACTAAACCCAGGAGTAATCTGAGACTAAACCAGGACTAAACCCAGGAGTAATCTGAGTCTAAACCAAGACTAAACCCAGGAGTAATCTGAGTCTAAACCAAGACTAAACCCAGGAGTAATCTGAGACTAAACCAAGACTAAACCCAGGAGTAATCTGAGACTAAACCAAGACTAAACCAAGACTAAACCCAGGAGTAATCTGAGACTAAACCAAGACTAAACCCAGGAGTAATCTGAGACTAAACCAAGACTAAACCCAGGAGTAATCTGAGACTAAACCAAGACTAAACCCAGGAGTAATCTGAGACTAAACCAAGACTAAACCAAGACTAAACCCAGGAGTAATCTGAGACTAAACCAGGACTAAACCCAGGAGTAATCTGAGACTAAACCAAGACTAAACCAGGACTAAACCTAGGAGTAATCTGAGACTAAACCAGGACTAAACCCAGGAGTAATCTGAGTCTAAACCAAGACTAAACCAGGACTAAACCCAGGAGTAATCTGAGACTAAACCAGGACTAAACCCAGGAGTAATCTGAGTCTAAACCAAGACTAAACCCAGGAGTAATCTGAGTCTAAACCAAGACTAAACCCAGGAGTAATCTGAGTCTAAACCAAGACTAAACCCAGGAGTAATCTGAGTCTAAACCAAGACTAAACCCAGGAGTAATCTGAGTCTAAACCAAGACTAAACCCAGGAGTAATCTGAGACTAAACCAGGACTAAACCCAGGAGTAATCTGAGTCTAAACCAAGACTAAACCCAGGAGTAATCTGAGTCTAAACCAAGACTAAACCCAGGAGTAATCTGAGACTAAACCAAGACTAAACCAAGACTAAACCCAGGAGTAATCTGAGACTAAACCAGGACTAAACCCAGGAGTAATCTGAGTCTAAACCAAGACTAAACCCAGGAGTAATCTGAGTCTAAACCAAGACTAAACCAAAATAATAATTACAGGAATAATCCGAGACTATCCCAGAACTAAAACAGGACTAAACCCAGGAGTAATCTGAGACTAAACCAGGACTAAACCCAGGAGTAATCTGAGTCTAAACCAAGACTAAACCAAGACTAAACCCAGGAGTAATCTGAGTCTAAACCAAGTCTAAACCAAGACTAAACCCAGGAGTAATCTGAGTCTAAACCAAGACTAAACCCAGGAGTAATCTGAGACTAAACCAGGACTAAACCAAGACTAAACCCAGGAGTAATCTGAGTCTAAACCAAGACTAAACCCAGGAGTAATCTGAGACTAAACCAGGACTAAACCAAGACTAAACCAAGACTAAACCCAGGAGTAATCTGAGACTAAACCAAGACTAAACCCAGGAGTAATCTGAGACTAAACCAGGACTAAACCCAGGAGTAATCTGAGACTAAACCAGGACTAAACCAAGACTAAACCCAGGAGTAATCTGAGTCTAAACCAAGACTAAACCCAGGAGTAATCTGAGACTAAACCAGGACTAAACCAAGACTAAACCAAGACTACACCCAGGAGTAATCTGAGACTAAACCAAGACTAAACCCAGGAGTAATCTGAGTCTAAACCAGGACTAAACCAAGACTAAACCAAGACTTAACCCAGGAGTAATCTGAGACTAAACCAAGACTAAACCCAGGAGTAATCTGAGACTAAACCAGGACTAAACCAAGACTAAACCAAGACTAGACCTAGTGATCATCCAAGACTAAACCAAGACTAAACCCAGGAGTAATCTGAGACTAAATCAGAACTAAAACAAGACTAAACCAAGGATAAACCTAGAGCAAAGGAAACTCCGAAGAACAATGACTTTATCTTGTGTATGTATTGTTGTTCTATATTTTTGGCTCCATAAAAACAAGACCAAACCACACAGACAGTGTTAAGCTTTGCATATTTATAAACCATAAAATGGGATATTTGCCAGTCAGATAAATAAATACCATATTAATGTTAAACAGTGCCACATACACTAACCTGTCTAATTGATGATGGTGAATAGTAACAGTTTCATTTTAAGGGGAACATTATTACTTTTATCTGTCCACTCCATCTTCCTCTGATCTGGGGCAGCATTCTAACCAGAGACGCTCCCAGACACTTCCTCCAGCTCAGATTATCCTTGGGTTTAGTTCTGTTTTAATCCTACTTTAGATTATCCCTGGGTTAAAATATTAGTGCTTTTAGTAATATTTCAGACTGAACCAGGTCATTTTATAACTTGAGCTTAGAACGTGTGTCAATGTTTGAAAACACAGATTTGATGTAAATTTAGTCAGTCAGTTTCTGAGGACTAGTAAACCTTAGTTAAAAGAGCCAAAATATATAATAACAGTCATATTTTTTATAAAATTTAAAGTTTGGGCTGCTTAGAAAATTAAGAAAAATGACATGAAAGTCTATGATTAATGTTAACTATATGCACCAAACTGAAACACCCCTTTTTAGAAAGTGTTTTGTTGGCTGTCCTCAGCTATTCCCAGTATATGTGTTGAAACAGAGCCTGAAAAAGATTTGTTTCTAAATAAAATAGCTCCACAATATTTTATCCAAAGCCCAGTTGCCCCAGTATAAAAGATGCTGTTGTGCTTGATTCTGAAGAAGTGTTATGTGTGTATTTTTTGTAGATGATGTACTGTGTTGGTGAATGGAAGTATGCAGGAAAGTTCTTGCTTATATTTTCAAGATTTCTTTCCTTTATGAATATTAAAGCAGAAAGCGCTTCGGCTGATCAGATCTTATGCTTGAGAGCATAATAGTGCTAGAGAGTATAATAAAGTTTATGTAATGATGTCTACCCCCTCGTCTCTCCTCTACCAGGACACTGATGGGTCCGTACGGAGTCGACCGCGCTGTTCACTCCATGGAGTTTAATGACTGTGAGAATGGCCTGGGTAAGTGTATGTTTTCTCCTCAGAGGCTAAAGGAACTGCCTACTTGTCTGTTGCCAAGTAGGGACGTATGTTTTTGTGTGCTTTAACTACAAAATCTATATTTTTGGAGACAGGAGCTTCCATGTTGTTATTGATGTTTAAATTTCTTAACATCTCTTGTGCCCCGAGGGTTAGTGTCTTATTTTACTAATACTGATAGACATGTCTAGGGGGTCTCTAATAGGGCTGTCCCCGACTAAAGATATTCCTAGTCGACTAACACTCCTGCATTTTAGCGATTAGTCGAATAATCGTTCATTTATGATATTAATATAAAAACTTGCGTATATACAAGGAAAGGTATAGTCCAAGTTGAAGTTTAACACTTCCATATGACAGAAAATGCTAAAGCATGATATTAGCGCGTTCACAATGAAAATTAAGCGCTTAAAACAAAATAGTAAAGCATTAAGTTAACAGCGCAAATGTGTTTATATCCTGTGCTGTCCTCGCCCCAAGCTACTGTCTTTGCAAGGCTAGACTGCGAGATAACGGCGCTCCAATAAACAGACTTTGTTACTTTTGCTGATTTATTAGAGAATGGCATTCAACCATTGTCCTCTTCGACCAACCGTAAAACTGAAATAATACAAAATATCATATTAGCTGGACATTAATACATAGCTCACGTAACATATGCTAATGATTGCTAATTTTGTGCTAACATATCATTTAAGCATTTCAACTAACGTAAATCTCATAAAAAACAAACATTTGTTACATCACAATACTCACGGACAAATATAGTCCAAGGCAACAACATATTTTAAGGGAACCTGAACTTTCAACATGAGCAAGTCGTAACCGTCAAGATGTTACGTTCGGCCATCTTGGGTTTTTACTTAGTTCACCAATTTACAACAATAGCACTGCGCAACCACACGAGGGCGCTGCAAGCCAAAGTACAAACCCGCACCACCCAAATACCACATCCCCAGGACGGGCAGAACATATCCTTATTGTTAAAACGAGGGGCCATGTGGTGGTTAACGTTACTACTTACATGTTTTAAATGATAAGACATATTCGATGTTGACGAGTGATAGGCAAATGTTTGCCTGCAGAGTTTGCAAACAGCCTTTTTAGGGTCGTCCTTCGACTTTTCAAAATGATCCCACACTTTGGACTTTTTTCCTGACATAATTATTAGCATCAGCCAGACACCTCTCCACAAGTGTGCTTTGGTATACCGCGAGGCACGAGATCTCGTTGATCTCGCGTTGCTTTGATGTCATGTCATACACTGACTGCGAAGCCCCTGATTGCATAATTTTTTCACGTGATTTTTTTTTTTTTTTCGACTAACCACCTAATGAAAATGTATTCGACCAAGCCCTCTTCATATCGACTAACGTTTAGTCGACTATTTGGGGGCAGCCCTAGTCTCTAATGAGAAAGTGTATTGAAATGGCATAACTTGGCTCGATAATCTCCAGGACAAGACTGGTGGCAAAGCAGTATGTGTGAAGTGCCCAACTTTGACCTAGTATGTATTTTTAACATTATGGGTCTGTTCTAGTTTGGTCTAACTGACCTGCTAATTCTTTAATAAGACAGAAGTAATACACAAATAACCATTGCGTCCAATACCAACCTGTCCCTCTCTAATAATTTAAGGCTCGAATGTGTCTAAATATTTGTTTTTGGGGCTTGGAAATATAAATGCTGATTTAAAATATTGTAGGCTACATATTTGATGTCTACGCTTATATGTTTGTGGGTCGTTGCTGTAAATAAACTTTTCCTCTTGTTTTTACTTATTTAATTTAATAACAGGATAAAACACCAACTCCTTTGTTGTATGTATTATCTACAGTGGGGATCGAAAGTTTGGGCACCCAAGGTAAAAATATTTATTAATGTGCATAAAGACGCCAAGAAAAGATGGAAAAATCTCCAAAAGGCATCAAATGACAGATTAGACATCCTTATAATAAGTCAAAAAAGTTAATTTTTATTTCACTTTCACTTTCAAAATAACAGAAAACAAAAAAATGTTGTGCGCAAAAGTTTGGGCACCCTGCAGAGTTAATACCTCCCCACTGTATTCCCCTTTGTACTGTCCTCTTGTCCCTCGGTTTATCCGGGCTAACCTAATGGATATTGGCGGATCATTGACTTGATCACAAACAAAATGACAACCAAATAGAATTCTAAGTACTATTGAGTGACAGAAAGAACTGTATTAGCGTAGTACCAACTCTACATTTTAAATAAAATGTTCTACAAGTGTAGCACAACCGTTACTGAATTACTTGACGTATCCTGTTATGACATGTCACTACAATGAACCTGTTTCAGTTGCAGAAACAACGCAGCTCACAGTTCATTAGTTTAGTGCAGGCTTTGGCTCAGACTAATGATGTGCGTCTCTACTGTGTAGTCCTGATTTTAAAGAGATTGTGAGTGAGGTATCAGTGTTGTCTGGGACAGGAACTGGGTCATGTGGTAAAGCCCTAACCCACTTAACTGAGCCGGGTCCAAGACACACCGAGCTGCTATGGGCTTATCCTCACGGCAGCACATCACAAATAGGACGACAGCAAAAGTCTGTTTCTCTGCTCCAAGGCATTGAGATTAGATCACTGTTTTTAAAGGACTGATTGATACTTGTATGACTGCAGACAATAACGGAATGTTATATACTTGTATAAAAGGATTCTTTTTATTTAAATCTTTTATATAAAGTAATATACTGTACAAAAGCAGTGAATCAAGCACAGTACAATTGTGCTGTGTCCCACTAAGGCTTCTCTTTTGTGTTCCATTTAAACAGAAAGAAACATAGTGGAAAACATAATAAATGTTAGCTTTCATCTAGCATTGATAAGAAGAGCCAAATGACAACTAGTGTGCTGTATTATAGATAGGGATGGGCGATATGGCCAAAAATCCATATTGCGATATACATTGCAGCCTCTTGCGATAACGATATATATTGCGATATATAAATTATAATAGAATCATTTCAGAACAGGTTACATAGATCCTAAGGAAAGCCAAACTGCTAAATGTATTTTTAATGTTATTCCTGTATTCCTGAAAAGGAACTCACAATCTTCTTGCATAAAGCAACAGCACGGTCAATTCGGGGATCTTTCACACTTTTTTCTGTTGTCAAACGTGTAAGATTTTATATGTTAATTTAATCTATAATCTCTCTCTCGCGCGCTCTCCGCTCTCTCTCGCTCTCTCTCTCTCTCTCTCGCTCACTCCCGCTTCGCTCTTTGGCTGCATTGCCTGGCTATGCTAGCTCCGTGAAGTCTTCACGGAGACTTCCTAACACGACTAATCTGTTGTACTACCTCAAAGCGAAACATGTTACTGAATACCAGCTTTGCTTCACGGAGCTGGCAAAGCTGGTATTCAGTAACATGTTTCGGAGGTAGTACAACAGATTAGTCGTGTTACCTCTTAGCCGGAACTGTTACCCCACACACTCTACAGAGTATAATTTGCTGCTGCACGTCAGACGGCTTAAATCCGAATTACGTCCAAATAATGGATGTTGCGTCTTTATCACCAGCTCCTCCGTTTCGCTTTCAGCCATGTTTCAAGCTGCAGCTCGTGGCTGTAAATTTTGCGGGGAAATTGCGACATCAACATGTATTATCGCGTAGTGCAATAGAATTAAAATCTCTATCGTATGCCAATTTTTTATCATTTATATCGCATATCGTTCATATCGCCCATTACTAATTATAGACATACTTTCCCGCTAATTGATTTATAAATTAGTTGGTCCTGATGACATACCAGTGGAGGTATGAAAGTGTCTAGAAGAGGTGGCAGTGGAGATTTTAAAGAGGTTGTTCAACAAGGGCTTGGAGAGTGAGAGGATTTCTGAGGAATGGAGAAGTGTACTGCTGGTTTAAGAACAAGGCAGATGTGCGTAGTTGTGGTAACTATAGTGATAAAAAGGTTTGTGGATTATATTGTGATCTGTAGTAAGACCAGGAAGAGGGTGGAGAAAAGTAAAGTTATGCTCTGAAAAGCAATGAAAGTTAGTCACAACAACACAGAATACATGTGTGAATGAGAGGGATACAAGGAGGGAGAGGTCAAGAAGGTGCAGGATTCTAACAGTCCCAAGTGGGCAGCATGTTGAAATGGGTGGAGAAAATTGTCAGGTGTGTTGTGTGATAAAAGGAGTTTTGTTGTATGGTTTGAAGACAGTGGCTTTGAGGAAGACAGGAGAAAGCTAGCAGAGGTAGCAGAGCTGAAGATGTTGAGGTTCTCTTTAGGAGTGGATAGGATGAGGAATGAGTACATGAGAGAGTACTGAGACGGTTTGCAGCCGAGTGTGAAGCGGCTGGGATGAGGATCAGCACCTCCAAGTCTGAGACCATGGTTCTCAGTCGGAAAAGGGTGGCTTGTCCCCTTCAGGTTGGCGGAGAGATCCTGCCTCAAGTGGAGGAGTTCAAGTATCTTGGGGTCTTGTTCACGAGTGAGGAAGGAGGAACGTGAGATTGACAGACGGATCGGTGCAGCTTCTGCAGTGATGCGGTCGATGTACCGGTCTGTCGTGGTGAAGAAGGAGCTGAGCTGTAAGGCAAAGCTCTCGATTTACTGGTCAATCTACGTTCCTACTCTCACCTATGGTCATGAGCTTTGGGTCATGACCGAAAGAACAAGATCCCGGATACAAGCGGCCGAAATGAGCTTTCTCCGCAGGGTGGTGGGGCGCTCCCTTAGAGATAAGGTGAGGAGCTCGGTCACTCGGGAGGAGCTCAAAGTAGAGCCGCTGCTCCTCCACATCGAGAGGAGCCAGCTGAGGTTGCTCGGGCATCTGTTTCGGATGCCTCCTGGACGCCTCCTAGGGAGGTGTTTGGGCATGTCCCACCGAGGAGACCCCGGGGAAGACCTAGGACACGCTGGAGGGACTATGTCTCTCAGCTGGCCTCGGAACGCCTCGGTATCCCCTCGGAAGAGCTGGAGGAAGTGTCTGGGGAGAGGGAAGTCTGGAAGAAGGGAGTCAGCTGGTCACAGACAGTCAGCTGCCAAGTCCAAATTAGAAAAACAGTCTCCATCACTACTGTAAACCAGTTAACACAGTGTTTTTTATTCTAACTCTGAATTTGACCATCCTTGAGCTTTGTGTGTGGAACAGTGCTAGAGAATACACCAAGCCCTGGGTGCTTCATGAGAAGAAATGGAAACATGAAAGTAGAGCCAGGGGTTTAGTTATCTGATAGTGGTGGTGCTCTACAAAAGAACAGAACAGTGTTTTCCTCAGAGAATCAAGAGGCTTAAAGCAATTCTTCCAACTGGCCATAATCACCAGTCATCCTTTGCTCCAGACCCAATTAGTGTTAGGTGTCTCAGGGTAACCAGTCCTGGAGCTGAACTGCTAATGATCCACTGAGAGGTCCGTTCATTTGACAGTGAGGAGAGCGGGGAGAATGGGGTCTATGGAAGAGGGCTACAGGCTCAGCTCAAAAACATCCTGGGTTTGTTGTCCCGTGAAAACATTTAAAGATATTCCACATTTCTTTCTATTTCACTAGTCTGTGTATATAAGTATTATAATGAAATGTTATTACATAATATGCTTTATAATAGTAAGTCTCTAGGAGTGTTTGTATGCTCCAGAGGGGAATGTAAGTACCCTCTGTCTGGAGTTGTTCTTGTAGTAGTTTTGATTGGCTGTCTTTATGAAGATCTCCTCACCTCAGCTTCAGGGTCCACTTGTGTCACAGCTGCCTATTAACTATAACAAACCACTGCCATATTAGCCCCATGTACAGAACACAGGTTTTATGGTTTGAGTCTGTGTCTTTTCCAGACCTAGTGTTAATTTTTAGAGTGTGTCAAAGCGTCTACCAATCACAAAACAAGATTTGATAGGCACCTGAGAGGAATAGGTCCATGCAATATCTTTGCATCTTGAATGAATTCCGTAGCATGGCAGCAATTGCACCAGTTGCTTTTAACCACACTAAAGCGTTGGAACGTGTGTAGAAACATAGTAACCTTCAAGTGCTGTTCTGACACATTACTAGTGTAGGTTGTGTGGTCAAAGCAAAACTAAATGAGCTTTAACACTAAGACAAGTATTTACTCACCTGTGAACAGGAATCAAAGTGATCGGAGGAGTGAAGGAGCTCACTGGAGAGGAGTATGGAGTCTATGTCAAACGGATTCTACCTGGTGGCCTTGCAGCATGTGATGGTAAGTACTGCTTTATCAATGTTTGTTTGCAGTCCCCAGATCCACATTATGCACATTCTGGAAAGTTTTATGTGAGGATGAGCATAATGAAGCTCATGCCTATTAGAGCATCTCAATGGCCAGTTTGGTTTGAGAAAGACTGCCATTACATCTTTGTTAACTTGGCATTTAAAAAGGTTAAGGGTCAGTTTAATGTTTCAAATGCTAGTGTCATTGTTTTTTGCCGGTCCTTGGGGTTTACTTCATGTAAATTAGGTAATTTTGTAGACAGTCACATGTTATCACTGCTAGACAATGTAAAGATTTGTGCAGCAGGTGACTAAGTGAAATAGGGACCAACCAAAGTTATAAGAGACATGCAGTGCTTTCTGCAGTCTCGCAAAATCCCTTTTTAGCCTGAATCAGCCATAAATAACATTTAGTCATGAAAGGCTGACACAGAATATAGAGTTTATAGGACATGTCTTAGGACATAGTGCCTAGTGAAAATTGCTGCTCTAGAGCACGGATCCTCTGACCTTTGGTATCTCTAAAGTTAGGAAATAGTGGACTAATAAATCACTACACTGGACCCCGGAGTGTATCTGTCAGCTCAAATGAACTCAGTTCATTCAGTTACGCTGTCAAATGCATGTCTATGACCTTTACCATCCAGTTGAAGCTCCCTACCAGCCAGTCAAACCTTTGCTTTTACAGTGCCTTGCGAAAGTATTCGGCCCCCTTGAACTTTGCGACCTTTTGCCACATTTCAGGCTTCAAACATAAAGATATGAAACTGTAATTTTTTGTGAAGAATCAACAACAATCATGAAGTGGAACGAATTTTATTGGATATTTTAAACTTTTTAACAAATAAAAAACTGAAAAATTAGGCGTGCAAAATTATTCAGCCCCTTTAACTTAATATTTTGTAGCGCCACCTTTTGCTGCGATTACAGCTGTAAGTCTCTTGGGGTATGTCTCTATCAGTTTTACAAAACAGCTCGAGCTCAGTGAGGTTGGATGGAGAGCATTTGTGAACAGCAGTTTTCAGTTCTTTCCACAGATTCTCGATTGGATTCAGGTCTGGACTTTGACTTGGCCATTCTAACACCTGGATATGTTTATTTGTGAACCATTCCATTGTAGATTTTGCTTTATGTTTTGGATCATTGTCTTGTTGGAAGACAAATCTCCGTCCCAGTCTCAGGTCTTTTGCAGACTCCATCAGGTTTTCTTCCAGAATGGTCCTGTATTTGGCTCCATCCATCTTCCCATCAATTTTAACCATCTTCCCTGTCCCTGCTGAAGAAAAGCAGGCCCAAACACGATGCTGCCACCACCATGTTTGACAGTGGGGATGGTGTGTTCAGGGTGATGAGCTGTGTTGCTTTTACGCCAAACATAACGTTTTGCATTGTTGCAATAAAGTTGGATTTTGGTTTCATCTGACCAGAGCACCTTCTTCCACATGTTTGGTGTGTCTCCAGGTGGCTTGTGGCAAACTTTAAACGACACTTTTTATGGATATCTTTAAGAAATGGCTTTCTTCTTGCCACTCTTCCATAAAGGCCAGATTTGTGCAGTATACGACTGATTGTTGTCCTATGAACAGAGTCTCCCACCTCAGCTGTAGATCTCTGCAGTTCATCCAGAGTGATCATGGGCCTCTTGGCTGCATCTCTGATCAGTCTTCTCCTTGTATGAGCTGAAAGTTTAGAGGTACGGGCCAGGTCTTGGTAGATTTGCAGTGGTCTGATACTCCTTCCATTTCAATATTATCGCTTGCACAGTGCTCCATGTAATGTTTAAAGCTTGGGTAATCTTTTTGTATCCAAATCCAGCTTTAAACTTCTCCACAACAGTATCTCGGACCTGCCTGGTGTGTTCTTTGTTCTTCATGATGCTCTCTGCGCTTTAAACGGACCTCTGAGACTATCACAGTGCAGGTACATTTATACAGAGACTTGATTACACACAGGTGGATTCTATTTATCATCATTAGTCATTTAGGTCAACATTGGATCATTCAGAGATCCTCACTGAACTTCTGGAGAGAGTTTGCTGCACTGAAAGTAAATGGGCTGAAGAATTTTGCACGCCCAATTTTCCAGTTTTTTATTTGTTAAAAAGTTTGAAATATCCAATAAATTTCGTTCCACTTCATGATTGTGTCCCACTTGTTGTTGATTCTTCTTTGGCCTGGCCTATTTTCCTTCTCCTACACTGACAGATATGGGCCATAGTGTGTGTGGCTCTTATATCATAATGTTTGTAGTTTATTTGCTTTGATTCATTTTGACAATACTGAATCTGTTTGAGGATCCTTAGATTAGCATATGGCTCTTAGCCACAAAACTCCCTCTAATATTTGGTTGGATACCTGACATATTTTCAAAAGTTTATTGATGCCAAAAACTTACTTTCTATCAACATCATTCATTTTTGTCCTAGATCTTGGAGAGTCATGTATGGTAGTTGCTAGACATTATAAGTAACCATATCATCCACTTTTCTATCAGATTTATTTTAACAAAGTTAGTAAGTAGACTTCCATTATAAGTGGCAATAATATTCCTGATTCTATTGTGACACTAATGGAAAAAGACTCACATTTGGAGTTGAAGACTTACATAGGACTTTACTTTGTGAAGAATTATATTGGGCTGTACAGATATTAGGAAAATACCTTTAGACAGAGTTGAAGAACCATGTGCTGACAAGAAGCTTGTGAACTGCCTCTCTGGAATGACCAGCTTTCAACAATATTACACAATACTGTCAAAATAATAATATTTGTCAATATATGTTATGTATAATTTAGGTCACACAGTTCTTTTACTATAAATTATTTTCTATATGCATATGATTACATATAGAAAAGACTATACCATGCCAGGGCGACAGCTAGGTGTACCACTAACTACTCCACCCTGACTGTTAACATCTTTACTCAGCCAGTTTGCTATTAGCACAACTAGCAGCTAACTTTATGCTCATCATATTTTCAAATATGGGATTCAATTCAAGTCTACGTAAAATAACCTACAGAGTAAACTTGTCTGATAACTCCAGAAATGTAGGAGTTTATTTGTGGATGTTGTGTGAGTTTCCCTTTTTTTCTCTTCTGTGGCATCAGTAACAGATCACATGCTTAAGTGGTGGATATTCAAAAAATAACACATTTGTGGCGCTCTCATAAATGTCTGTAGTGATGCGACTCGATACAGCTGACTGTATGATACTGTATGTGCTGGACCTGTTCACACCTGTAATATTTGTTCACGTTTGACACCCATTGACATGTGACCTTTGACCTCTGCCAGGAAATTTGCTACCAGGGGACCAGATCCTAGAAGTGAACGGAGACAGCCTTGTAGGAGTTACCAGTGAAAGGTAGAGGAGACATAAATCATGTTTTTTACAGTAGTGATGCTCAGGTGCATTGACATTATGGTTGTGTTTGTGTGTTACAGAGCGGTAGACATTTTGAGAGCAGCCTCAGCAACCAATCATATGCGCCTTCTCATAGCCAGAGACGAGGAGGCAAAGTAAGCATTCATACACTCATGCTGGGGGTGAAGCAAAGCAGACATGGTTCAGATCTACTAGACTGCACAGGTTTATCTGGGCCGCTAATATGCAATTGTGTGGCATGGAGTGGCTTATTTAGCACAGGATTTAAATGCTGCTAAGTCATGCAGCACAAAATTGCACTTTAATCACTTTAATTACAAAACAGATAAGCTGTCTCTGACAGAGGACAGGAGTGCACAGTGTTTTTCACATGATGTGCACAGCAGAGAACTGAAGAAAATGCATTGTATGTATTCTTTACATACATTTATCTACATTATTTCTGCATCAATTAGCACAAGTCAGAATGACAAAAATCCTTCATGAATCTGCAGAGGGGGACACAGCATTGAACTCCCTTTATCATTGTAAAGAATTTAACAAATCTTTCAAGTTGTAGTGTTAAAGAAGAGTTTTTGAAGGAGTTCAAGCGGGTTTTGTACATTTGTGGAAGATACAGTGACTTTATATGTAAAAGCATTAGAACAACACATGAGAAATGAAAAGTAAAATAACCTACAGAGTAAACTTGTCTGGTATCTCCACAAATTTTGTGTGGCATCAGTAACATGCCTCATAAATGTCTGTAGTGATATTGTTTAATGTACAGTGCTGTTTGATCCTGAACCTGAGTGAGCTTCAATCAATTTATTTAAAGAGACCAAACAACTGAGTTCCCAATACTGTAGTAGGTCTGTCCCATGAGTCTACTTTAAACCTTATTCCATAGCTGTCATTTGAGCAATTTGTACATTTTTACATATCCAAGGAGTCCACCGACAAACCTTACTCATCATGAGAACAGTTTGCATCTTTGAATACTCTCTGCATCCTTCTCTCCGTAGTTCTCCCTGAGCCATGGAATTAGCCATAAGAATACGATGTTAATCCACAGTGCAACCGTTTTAGAAGCATGCAATATATATGAGAATGTTTCATTAATTCACTATTTTTGAAGACTTTGAGTGTGATGTGTAGATGTTGAGATAATAACAAACAGAATTGTCTCTGTTATTTTATTTACTGAATTTGAATGTTCTCAGATTTGAACCGAAACAACTGAGATGAAAATTTAAGTGAGTCACTTTGTGTGTTCAAGAGGTGTCACTAAAATATAAAATGGCTTGAGTTAAAGCGCTCTGGTGCCAGCTGTGGTTCTTAAACTGAAGATAATATGAAGCAGTAGGGTGCTGTGATGGATTTACATATTTTAGGAATAGGCCTGTTTGTGTAATCCTTGAGGAAGATACTTATAGCTGTAGATTTCTTTCAAATCCCATGAATATGTAGAAATGTTGTCCACAATTTGTCACATTCTTCAGATTTCTTAAATAAGGCATAAATACGTCCATTGGAGGCTCTAATTTTAGTGTTTAACATTGTTGTTATTGGAGTGGGTCTTGTCTCCGAGGGAGGGGGCATCTTTAACTCGCCCGTGCTCTTGACAGGATGAGACATGTGCTAATCTGTACTCACTGTGTTAACTCCCATCCTGCCCCAACCCAGCCCAGGGGGAGGGTTGGGGCAGGATTATGACTGACTGCCTTTGTTTGTTCCACCGACTAAAACAATCTATTTCCTCAATGTTTGTGTACAACTAGCTTCTTCATTGACTACTTTAAAGTATGAGTCCAATGTGAAAGTGTTTTGCCAGTGAAGACACTTCAGTAATACATACAGCGTCACACCCCACTCATCTTTATGGAGTTATGAGACACAAAACATATCAAACACACTGCACCACTGTGTGGTGTTTGTTTTGTAGAAATAAGGTCTTGTGAGTCCCCTTTAATCTCCATTTGAATGTTTTTCCTTTTCGCTTTATATGCAAAACTCAAGATACTTCTAATTGGTCAAAAACAGAGCTTTCACTATCTTTATTATATTCATTGTTTCTTTTTCCATGTATAAGCCAGTACAATACAATGGTAGGCTACTCCTAAATTGTGCTTTGGCTTTAAAACACACATCACTCTCAATGTTTACACCTTTTGAGCATGGAAGGGTTACGGGCTCCCTGAACGTTTTGCCCAGGGCCCCACACAACCCTTAATCTGTCCCTGCTCGTGAGATACATCTGAATAGATCTGGTTACATGAGGCTAGGTACAAATGTGGAACATTTTGCATCAAAGTTGGCTACATTAGATTCAGTTCATCGATGTTAGTGGCAGGTCTGACAACAGCAGCTGTTAATATGTACAGAATTGGTAGAAATATACATTAAAAATATTAATTGTAGAGATTAAGATTTGAGACCTTTGAGATATTGAAATATAAAAATTGAAATATGAAATTGCTACAGTGTAACATTTATTAGAATGAAAGTGGTGCTGGTTATGAAACATGTATAACCTGGGTTGACCTCTTTGTGCCGTTGTGCTACAGTTTTAATGCAGGCGCTCATCATAATCTGCTTTGAAACCATTATTAAAATGTCCAAGCACAGACAGGATGTACAGTGTATGTTTATTTGTTGTAATAAAATGTAATTTTGACCTAAATGGCGACCAATAGTTTTTCACAGTTTAAAAGAAAGGGTCACTGTGTTTTTTTTTTTTAAGGAGAGAATTTGCAGAGCTGATGGAGAAATATGGGTCCAACGGTAGCACAGGATCAACCCGCAATTCTCCCATCCAGCAAGGTGGGGACAGTCATGGGACTCAGCAACCGGTAAACAGCAAGACCTCCAACGGTGCGTTTATGTTTTAGAGATATATGTTGTAATGGTTTAAATGAAGTTTGCCTAAAGGGAAGTTTAAAATGACTTATGAAAAGTGCATTTGCCCGTTACACAATTTGCAACATCTGTTTGAGTCAGAACAGATATAGCCAGCTTCCACTGATGTGTTCAACGGGTTTTAACACAAACTGACCAGTGCCTTCATTTTGACACCTCAGGATGTAGTCACACACAGATGCCTTTGCTTTACCTATTTCTTCAATCATGGGAAAAAATGCTAATGTTCTCTTTTGTCCTGCTCCTGCCAGGCTTTTAGCTCTGACTGTATAATTCTATAACTGCAGCCAGGGATTACAAAACCATCAAATCATCAAAACTACATTAAAATACAAATCTAAACTCTTTAACATCTTTGTCCGTTTTTAACTTTGCTTAATAATTATGCAACTTAGCCACATGGTAATGTGTACTTACACAAGCCTAAAGAAGCCTGTGTCACTGCCAGAGTCTCAGGACACACAGCACACCTGAGATAAAGTATTATTTATTATCTGTACACTGTCAACACTAGAATAAACCCAACAAAGCCTCGTGTGTGTCATTACCTCGTTAAGAGAAGCATGTTTTCTTTCACTCACCCATTTGTTAAACTTCATTTACATTTTTGTCTCTTTCTGAACAAACCTCCTGAATTTCCTGTAAAGTTTAGTTTGTAATGAGCTTCGCCTGAGGGTGAGCTGTCACAGTTCTGTCAGACCCAAATCCTGGTTTGTAACTCTCCAGAGGCTTGTCTGCGCTCTCCGTTCATTACCAGCTAATTGACCTGCTCTCATGATCCTTTTAATATAATACAGTAGCCTGATATACAAGACCGTTTTCCTTTTTTCAAAAGGAGGACGTCTGGTCCCTTTGTCACAGCAAATCCCTTCCTCTGCAATTTTGAGGACAGACCAATCACAGACCGTTTGTCTGCAGCAGTGTGTGGTTTACTGGCCACGTCGTACACAAGTGCTTGCGAGGCTTGTGGACGCTGCTACTGAGCGGCTGTTTATTTTTGCTCTCGCTTTGGTTTTGGATAACCAAGTATAAAAACGATGAAACTGCTCTGGTGTCCGCTCTACTGCTGGCCATGTTAACTAGCGACACTCATGGGTCTTCTTTGTTGACAAACGGCTGTGCAGTGTTGCCTTTTTTCGCAACACGTCCGGCGTTTCTCTGATTAGTTAACATTCCTCTTAAAAACCCCGCCCTTGAAATCAAATGCAAGCAACAGGGTACCAGACTAACTTCTTTGTATTGAATTGGAAAAGAGTTAGTCATGGCTGGCCAGGCTAATAGTACAGACTTGTAACATGCTTTTGGGTCAAATATAAGCTGCCAATCAATCAATACAAGACGTGGTTTGGGTTTTTGACACAACTGTGTCCTCACAGAGATGTGAACGGGACACAATTCATGCTAAACTCCAGCTTCCATCGTACTCACTCCTTTCATTCAGTTCCAGTGAGACATGATGTGAAGTAATATGGAATAGCAGCTGTTTGCTCTTTTTGAATTGTTTAAGGATGTTTAAACAAAGACATTTAGAGCATATCTGGGGTTTGTCCTCTTTCTGTTCAGGGTGAGCTGGCTGCAGTACAGCAGCAGAACAGTGCGCTCCCTATTAACACGGCACATGTAAGATATTTGAATTAAGCTAGCGATAGCTAAAAAACTTGATATTGTATCAATTTAGTACCATGGTAAATACCTTAGAAGTATCGATACACTGTGCAACACTACCTACCTTCAGTGATCTTTCCTGGACATGACCACAATAAAAAAGAGAAACATTTTGGTTAATGCTTTGCCGTGTTTTTCTATCCAGGAGCAGTAAGAGTGAAGAAATCCCTGCCCAATGCAGTGCGTAACCTTTCAGTGTGAGGACACATGAAAATAGAAACAGCTGTCTCACAAATAGAAAATGTCTGGGGGATATGCGAGCTGCTGGCACGGGTTAGCACTAGGCTTTAGCCTGTTCAGTCGCTCAGGCTTAAGTATGTGACAGAATGACACATGTTCAGATGAGATCCATGCACTGATTGGGAGCAGCCGCAAACTAGTGTTTATTTCAGTCTTATCTAAAAGTCCAGTTTTATTGTATAGTGCTGACAAAAGAAATAACCTGACACTTTATGTCTTTTTGTCCTTGTTACACAGGGGGTCGGTACCTGGACAGCACATCTTCTGGCTCGTCATCTCGTTCCCAGAGTCCTTTGCTATCAAGTCCAGCCGGCTCTCAGAACATGTACAACAGTGGGCCACTGCTGCGCTCTCTCAGGTAGTCTATCCACTGTGTGGAATGGTACAGGTTGGGTTTTCATGGGTGCTGTGTCAGGAGAGTGCTGTCTGCTACATACACTGTGACGTTACACAGGTTTCAAAACTTAGATGTGTTGCTAATAATGAATTTAAAGAAGAGAGTAAACTCTAGTGTGGACTGTGTAGAGGTGTGCAAGGCTGGAGGTACAGATGTATGGTGCTCCAGTAAAAATAACTAAATAGTTTCTGGTCTATTCTCAGCATTCTCAACATCCAAGGTGCACTTTGCAACTTTTTTGGCCACACGGGGGCTTCCTAGATTTTCTTCACTTTCGGCTTTGCAACATGGCAACCACAGTTACAGCAGAGTTTACATTACAACACGGATAAAAGAGAGAAGAACTTCTGCAAACTGTCCTCTGGGACTGACACAGTAGGGGACAGTAATATATGACAAAACAACTTTTTGTGCAGATATACGTCCTTTAGAGCTGTTTGTTTGTAAAGTAGAAGACAATAGCTTAGAATGTTGTACAAATGATTTACGTTCAGAAAAAAGCATTTATCACTTGCTAGAGTTATTTAAAGTTTGTGGAGTTATGACTTTAGATCGCTAACATGTAGAGAAAAAGAGGAATGTTTTCTCCACAGTCTGTATTCATCCCTGTTCATCTCAGAACGTAAGAAATGATCTATCTAAGAAATGATGTTATTATTATTACACATAGGGCTAGATCTTCATGAGGTGAAATGCAAAGTGCTTGGCGGATGGCACACTCATTTTTCTGTGCGTGTCCACAGCTGGCGCGTTGTTTAATGAAATGCTGGCATAAACGAGCATAAACAAGTAATTTTTTTTAGATTGACCGGTCAAGTTGCGTATGCCAGTGGTGAAAGCATTTTAGATGTTTTAATGATTATCTCAAGGGACATGTATTTACAAGATAACAACATATTTCACAAATAACAGCAGTTATTAATATACAATTTATACAAGAGTTACGTTATTTTACACGAGTCACTGATGTGCGTCATGTCTGAAAAATAAACTGAATGAATGCACCTTAAATAGAATATAAATGAAGGAAATAGAGACTCAAGTAGTGTACGCTTGTGTTTTACTAAAATAAATGAAGAGCAATAGCAGCGTATAGGAGTAAAACAGAGCATAACCTGAAGCAGATGAATATATAATAAATTATAGGACAAACAGATTTCTTGGGGTACAAACAAACACAATTACCAAAAGGTTGGGACACTGTACACATTTTGAACATTTGTACATTTGTACATTTTGAAATGTCATGCCAGATATTGGCTCATTTTGGATTTCATGAGAGCTCGAGGTTGCCCCCATCACCAGTTGTGGTCAGGGCACATTTAACCCAGGAAATCTCCACATCAGTGGCCCTGTGTAGGGGCGTTTCTGTGGAGGACATATGTCTTGGACGTGTCTGCTCTGTTACTCAGTGCTGAGTGGGATCCAGAGTCTCGTTGCCTAGGTTGGCGTACGTTGCATGTCGGTGTTCTTATTGTAGCTGGTGGCACTCTTGGAGGCTGCCCTGGTTGGTGGCTCTCTTTTGGGCTGGTCTTGTGTGTGCAGCCTTGTTGTGCTCTTGGGAAAGGCGGTCATGGGCTTGGCAGGTGTGACAGGCACTCTTGGGAGAGGTGGCCTGTCACCATGCCATATTACTGAAAGGAGAGGCAGGCCTGGGCACTGCTTGGTTTGGGCCTGCTCGTGATGACGTCAAACGCTATTGGGAGAGGTGGTCTGGGCGCTGTTGCCTGGGGACGTGCATGGCTATTCTGAGGTGGGCCCGCATTGCTCCTGCTTTTTTTCTGCGCCAGTTGTTTGTGAGCCTGTCCAGTTGGGAGTACATTGGTCTCCTACATCCTTTGCCTCAGTGGGTAACCAATAGCGAAGCCCGTAGGGTGGGCAGAGCACACACAAAATAGAAATTATAGTTACCTGATGTAACTACAGTTCTGGGAGTGTGTGCTTAGCCCACCTACTCTCAGGCCCAGCTGGACTTCCTCCCTCTGTTGAGCTGGTTTCAAAGAAGAGGTTGTGATGAGGTTGTACCAAGGCGTGGGTATGATAAGCACAATGAATGCTTTGATCTGTCTTGTAGGTGCTGGCATGCGCCAGTGAGGTAAGCATTAGCGAAGGCTGCAAAGCCCATAGATGGGCTACTCACACACTAGAAATCTAGTTACATCATGTAACTATAATTTTTGTGGTTTATGTGTCTTTTAAGTCTTTAACAAAGAGAAATATTGACAAAATAGCACTGCGTGCCTGCACATTTCTGTGCAGAGACCCTGTGGATTTGAAACTTGCAAGCACTGCTTCTGAATAGAGGATCCTGTCAGACTCTGAGAGGAGCTTTATTTCCCTTTTATGGCAAAGAACCATGTGTTCTAAATGTTACGTTGCCCTTGTGGACTCTCTTGATATGTAGAAAAAATGACAAGAAAACTAAAACAAAGAATAAGCAAAAACAAAAGCGCTATCAGACAGTGGGACCAAGACTGAAAAAAAAAAATCAAGCACAACGTGTCATCGATCAGTTTTTGTGGAATTGAGCAGATGCCACTCCCACCTGGAGAGGGTGACCACGACCGCGTGAAGCATAGGCTAATGGATCTTTACTTTGCAGGCCCTGTCCCTAGTCTATATTCTGATGTAGTCTATTAAATATTTAAATTGTATTAATTTAAATAGTTCTATGATGTGATAAATAACTTTGATGTGATTTTGATTTATTATTCTGTGTAACAAACTGGTGTGTGATGCCCTGTTTTGTGTGTATTTTGTTGTGTTTTCCTTTTTTTGGGCTTGAATGAAAGACCTTTTGAAACCTTTGCCAAAGAACCATCCCAGATGATTTTAAGGTTTTGTTTTTGTAGGAGACCTCAGTCTCCTCCTTAGAAGGTGGAGGGAACTCTGGCCCTTCTTGTACAGGGCGCTGGTGTTGTGTTACTAGTCCGGGTGAACACCCAGGTACTTGAACCTCTCCACCCTGGACAATGTCCGAGCCCTGGATGTTATCCGGTGTTTGGAGGGATGTCTTTCTCCTGACGTTGATCACCATCTCCTTTAGTCTTGCTGGTGTTTAGCTGCAGGTGGTAACACTCCTCCAGCCAAAGTTGAATTGAATGTTGTTTATATTTTATTGTTAAAACATAATCTGAAAAAAGTTGTCTAAAAGTGGGTGTTTGTGTCTTCAGTCACCCAGGGGAAGGTGTGATCCAGCTCATCTCGATCACTCGATCCTGCAGCCCGGGTATTACTATCGGAGGAGGCTCCAACCGCCCAGATGGTCCTGCCATATTTATACAGGAGGTGCTGTCTGGGGTGACTGTCACAAGGTAAGGACACTAGCATGACTATAAAATTGATTTATGTCATTTTGTATGTCTTCTGAGTAGTCTGGCCTGACTGCTAACATTATGAATGTCTTATTAAACTAATACTTGATGAAGCTGTAAAGCTGTTATCACTGCTGTACTGGCTTTTATCATTAATATAAGGGCTGAACAATTTTGAAAAACAATCTGTGTATTAGTCAGAATTTAGATAATTTACAGTTATTCTAATCAACGAACAAAAACAGAATCACCTTGAGTACTCTCTTCAAATAAATTACCGTATTTTTCGCACCATAAGACGCACCTGGTTTTTAGAGGAGAAAAATAGGAAAAAAAATATTCTGAACCAAATAGTGTAATAAAATATTTAATAAAGTATAACAGAATAATATTTGAATTATATGACTGGAGTGAAGGGCATGCGCACTGCTGTGTACTGTAACACCGCCTACTACATGCTATCCTCCAATAGCATACGGCGGTGACACAGTACAGCAGCATCGCGCCTTCCTGCACACATCGGCTTCCGTAAGGAAGGTGAGGGAGGACCCGGGGTCGCTGCCACTCTGCCACTCTGCCAGTATCTCAGTGGACTACTGAGAAGCCTGGACACGGGCGGGGAGGGATGATGCAGTTTCAGGGACACGGAAGGTCCCGGGGGACCCGCTGCCACTCTGCAACTCGGACCATGAGACGCAGGCACTTTTCCTCCCACTATTTGGTGAAGAAAAAGTGCGTCTTATGGTCCGAAAAATACGGTATTTGTTAAACTAGATTATATAAATGAATCATTAGATATATACATTACTGATCTCCAGTTACTGGTTTTGCTCTTCTCACTGCACTTTACAACTTCCAAAATTTAGCAAAAGTCAATCTTAGACAGTCAGACTCTTAAACTGCCTAGGATATTTTGACTTAAATCCCCTCAACTCTTTATGATTGAATGCTTCGTTTAATTTTAATACCACAGATCCTTCAGAGAGCGTTGCTGAAGAGTCAACACTCAGTTTAGCTCAGTTTATACTGAATTCTGTGCATGTTTAGCTCAGTGTTAGCTCTTCAAATTATTGCGAACGAGCGGGACACAGTGGCAGAGAGAGAGAGAGAGGAGAGAGAGATTAAAACGTCTTTCTGAGAGGACAGATAT
>CM044553.2:31699560-31732060 GCA_024416835.2 Perccottus glenii
GACTAAACCCAGGTAATCTGAGACTAAACCAGGACTAAACCCAGGAGTAATCTGAGTCTAAACCAAGACTAAACCCAGGAGTAATCTGAGACTAAACCAGGACTAAACCAAGACTAAACCAAGACTAAACCCAGGAGTAATCTGAGACTAAACCAAGACTAAACCCAGGAGTAATCTGAGACTAAACCAGGACTAAACCCAGGAGTAATCTGAGACTAAACCAGGACTAAACCAAGACTAAACCCAGGAGTAATCTGAGTCTAAACCAAGACTAAACCCAGGAGTAATCTGAGACTAAACCAGGACTAAACCAAGACTAAACCAAGACTACACCCAGGAGTAATCTGAGACTAAACCAAGACTAAACCCAGGAGTAATCTGAGACTAAACCAGGACTAAACCAAGACTAAACCAAGACTAACCCAGGAGTAATCTGAGACTAAACCAAGACTAAACCCAGGAGTAATCTGAGACTAAACCAGGACTAAACCAAGACTAAACCAAGACTAGACCTAGTGATCATCCAAGACTAAACCAAGACTAAACCCAGGAGTAATCTGAGACTAAATCAGAACTAAAACAAGACTAAACCAAGGATAAACCTAGAGCAAAGGAAACTCCGAAGAACAATGACTTTATCTTGTGTATGTATTGTTGTTCTATATTTTGGCTCCATAAAAACAAGACCAAACCACACAGACAGTGTTAAGCTTTGCATATTTATAAACCATAAAATGGGATATTTGCCAGTCAGATAAATAAATACCATATTAATGTTAAACAGTGCCACATACACTAACCTGTCTAATTGATGATGGTGAATAGTAACAGTTTCATTTTAAGGGGAACATTATTACTTTTATCTGTCCACTCCATCTTCCTCTGATCTGGGGCAGCATTCTAACCAGAGACGCTCCCCAGACACTTCCTCCAGCTCAGATTATCCTTGGGTTTAGTTCTGTTTTAATCCTACTTTAGATTATCCCTGGGTTAAAATATTAGTGCTTTTTAGTAATATTTCAGACTGAACCAGGTCATTTTATAACTTGAGCTTAGAACGTGTGTCAATGTTTGAAAACACAGATTTGATGTAAATTTAGTCAGTCAGTTTCTGAGGACTAGTAAACCTTAGTTAAAAGAGCCAAAATATATAATAACAGTCATATTTTTTATAAAATTTAAAGTTTGGGCTGCTTAGAAAATTAAGAAAAATGACATGAAAGTCTATGATTAATGTTAACTATATGCACCAAACTGAAACACCCCTTTTTAGAAAGTGTTTTGTTGGCTGTCCTCAGCTATTCCCAGTATATGTGTTGAAACAGAGCCTGAAAAAGATTTGTTTCTAAATAAAATAGCTCCACAATATTTTATCCAAAGCCCAGTTGCCCCAGTATAAAAGATGCTGTTGTGCTTGATTCTGAAGAAGTGTTATGTGTGTATTTTTTGTAGATGATGTACTGTGTTGGTGAATGGAAGTATGCAGGAAAGTTCTTGCTTATATTTTCAAGATTTCTTTCCTTTATGAATATTAAAGCAGAAAGCGCTTCGGCTGATCAGATCTTATGCTTGAGAGCATAATAGTGCTAGAGAGTATAATAAAGTTTATGTAATGATGTCTACCCCTCGTCTCTCCTCTACCAGGACACTGATGGGTCCGTCGGAGTCGACCAGCTGTTCACTCCATGGAGTTTAATGACTGTGAGAATGGCCTGGGTAAGTGTATGTTTTCTCCTCAGAGGCTAAAGGAACTGCCTACTTGTCTGTTGCCAAGTAGGGACGTATGTTTTGTGTGCTTTAACTACAAAATCTATATTTTTGGAGACAGGAGCTTCCATGTTGTTATTGATGTTTAAATTTCTTAACATCTCTTGTGCCCGAGGGTTAGTGTCTTATTTTACTAATACTGATAGACATGTCTAGGGGGTCTCTAATAGGGCTGTCCCGACTAAAGATATTCCTAGTCGACTAACACTCCTGCATTTTAGCGATTAGTCGAATAATCGTTCATTTATGATATTAATATAAAAACTTGCGTATATACAAGGAAAGGTATAGTCCAAGTTGAAGTTTAACACTTCCATATGACAGAAAATGCTAAAGCATGATATTAGCGCGTTCACAATGAAAATTAAGCGCTTAAAACAAAATAGTAAAGCATTAAGTTAACAGCGCAAATGTGTTTATATCCTGTGCTGTCCTCGCCCCAAGCTACTGTCTTTGCAAGGCTAGACTGCGAGATAACGCTCAATAAACAGACTTTGTTACTTTTTGCTGATTTATTAGAGAATGGCATTCAACCATTGTCCTCTTCGACCAACCGTAAAACTGAAATAATACAAAATATCATATTAGCTGGACATTAATACATAGCTCACGTAACATATGCTAATGATTGCTAATTTTGTGCTAACATATCATTTAAGCATTTCAACTAACGTAAATCTCATAAAAAACAAACATTTGTTACATCACAATACTCACGGACAAATATAGTCCAAGGCAACAACATATTTTAAGGGAACCTGAACTTTCAACATGAGCAAGTCGTAACCGTCAAGATGTTACGTTCGCCATCTTGGGTTTTACTTAGTTCACCAATTTACAACAATAGCACTGCGCAACCACACGAGGGCGCTGCAAGCCAAAGTACAAACCCGCACCACCCAAATACCACATCCCCAGGACGGGCAGAACATATCCTTATTGTTAAAACGAGGGGCCATGTGGTGGTTAACGTTACTACTTACATGTTTTAAATGATAAGACATATTCGATGTTGACGAGTGATAGGCAAATGTTTGCCTGCAGAGTTTGCAAACAGCCTTTTTAGGGTCGTCCTTCGACTTTTCAAAATGATCCCACACTTTGGACTTTTTTCCTGACATAATTATTAGCATCAGCCAGACACCTCTCCCACAAGTGTGCTTTGGTATACCGCGAGGCACGAGATCTCGTTGATCTCGCGTTGCTTTGATGTCATGTCATACACTGACTGCGAAGCCCCTGATTGCATAATTTTTTCACGTGATTTTTTTTTTTTTTTCGACTAACCACCTAATGAAAATGTATTCGACCAAGCCCTCTTCATATCGACTAACGTTTAGTCGACTATTTGGGGGCAGCCCTAGTCTCTAATGAGAAAGTGTATTGAAATGGCATAACTTGGCTCGATAATCTCCAGGACAAGACTGGTGGCAAAGCAGTATGTGTGAAGTGCCCAACTTTGACCTAGTATGTATTTTTAACATTATGGGTCTGTTCTAGTTTGGTCTAACTGACCTGCTAATTCTTTAATAAGACAGAAGTAATACACAAATAACCATTGCGTCCAATACCAACCTGTCCCTCTCTAATAATTTAAGGCTCGAATGTGTCTAAATATTTGTTTTTGGGGCTTGGAAATATAAATGCTGATTTAAAATATTGTAGGCTACATATTTGATGTCTACGCTTATATGTTTGTGGGTCGCGGTTGCTGTAAATAAACTTTTCCTCTTGTTTTTACTTATTTAATTTAATAACAGGATAAAACACCAACTCCTTTGTTGTATGTATTATCTACAGTGGGGATCGAAAGTTTGGGCACCCAAGGTAAAAATATTTATTAATGTGCATAAAGACGCCAAGAAAAGATGGAAAAATCTCCAAAAGGCATCAAATGACAGATTAGACATCCTTATAATAAGTCAAAAGTTAATTTTATTTCACTTTCACTTTCAAAATAACAGAAAACAAAAATGTTGTGCGCAAAAGTTTGGGCACCCTGCAGAGTTAATACCTCCCCACTGTATTCCCCTTTGTACTGTCCTCTTGTCCCCTCGGTTTATCCGGGCTAACCTAATGGATATTGGCGGATCATTGACTTGATCACAAACAAAATGACAACCAAATAGAATTCTAAGTACTATTGAGTGACAGAAAGAACTGTATTAGCGTAGTACCAACTCTACATTTTAAATAAAATGTTCTACAAGTGTAGCACAACCGTTACTGAATTACTTGACGTATCCTGTTATGACATGTCACTACAATGAACCTGTTTCAGTTGCAGAAACAACGCAGCTCACAGTTCATTAGTTTAGTGCAGGCTTTGGCTCAGACTAATGATGTGCGTCTCTACTGTGTAGTCCTGATTTTAAAGAGATTGTGAGTGAGGTATCAGTGTTGTCTGGGACAGGAACTGGGTCATGTGGTAAAGCCCTAACCCACTTAACTGAGCCGGGTCCAAGACACACCGAGCTGCTATGGGCTTATCCTCACGGCAGCACATCACAAATAGGACGACAGCAAAAGTCTGTTTCTCTGCTCCAAGGCATTGAGATTAGATCACTGTTTTTAAAGGACTGATTGATACTTGTATGACTGCAGACAATAACGGAATGTTATATACTTGTATAAAAGGATTCTTTTATTTAAATCTTTTATATAAAGTAATATACTGTACAAAAGCAGTGAATCAAGCACAGTACAATTGTGCTGTGTCCCACTAAGGCTTCTCTTTTGTGTTCCATTTAAACAGAAAGAAACATAGTGGAAAACATAATAAATGTTAGCTTTCATCTAGCATTGATAAGAAGAGCCAAATGACAACTAGTGTGCTGTATTATAGATAGGGATGGGCGATATGGCCAAAAATCCATATTGCGATATACATTGCAGCCTCTTGCGATAACGATATATATTGCGATATATAAATTATAATAGAATCATTTCAGAACAGGTTACATAGATCCTAAGGAAAGCCAAACTGCTAAATGTATTTTTTAATGTTATTCCTGTATTCCTGAAAAGGAACTCACAATCTTCTTGCATAAAGCAACAGCACGGTCAATTCGGGGATCTTTCACACTTTTTTCTGTTGTCAAACGTGTAAGATTTTATATGTTAATTTAATCTATAATCTCTCTCTCGCGCGCTCTCTCTCGCGCGCTCTCTCTCGCGCTCTCTCTCTCTCGCTCGCTCCCGCGCTCGCTCTTTGGCTGCATTGCCTGGCTATGCTAGCTCCGTGAAGTCTTCACGGAGACTTCACGGAGAGGTAACACGACTAATCTGTTGTACTACCTCAAAACGAAACATGTTACTGAATACCAGCTTTGCTTCACGGAGCTGGCAAAGCTGGTATTCAGTAACATGTTTTCGTTTAGTACAACAGATTAGTCGTGTTACCTCTCTTAACGAACTGTTACCCCACACACTCTACAGAGTATAATTTGCTGCTGCACGTCAGGCGGCTTAAATCCGAATTACGTCAAATAATGGATGTTGCGTCTTTATCACCAGCTCCTCCGTTTCGCTTTCAGCCATGTTTCAAGCTGCAGCTCGTGGCTGTAAATTTTGCGGGGAAATTGCGACATCAACATGTATTATCGCGTAGTGCAATAGAATTAAAATCTCTATCGTATGCCAATTTTTTATCATTTATATCGCATATCGTTCATATCATTACTAATTATAGACATACTTTCCGCTAATTGATTTATAAATTAGTTGGTCCTGATGACATACCAGTGGAGGTATGAAAGTGTCTAGAAGAGGTGGCAGTGGAGATTTTAAAGAGGTTGTTCAACAAGGGCTTGGAGAGTGAGAGGATTTCTGAGGAATGGAGAAGTGTACTGCTGGTTTAAGAACAAGGCAGATGTGCGTAGTTGTGGTAACTATAGTGATAAAAAGGTTTGTGGATTATATTGTGATCTGTAGTAAGACCAGGAAGAGGGTGGAGAAAAGTAAAGTTATGCTCTGAAAAGCAATGAAAGTTAGTCACAACAACACAGAATACATGTGTGAATGAGAGGGATACAAGGAGGAGAGGTCAAGAAGGTGCAGGATTCTAACAGTCCCAAGTGGGCAGCATGTTGAAATGGGTGGAGAAAATTGTCAGGTGTGTTGTGTGATAAAAGGAGTTTTGTTGTATGGTTTGAAGACAGTGGCTTTGAGGAAGACAGGAGAAAGCTAGCAGAGGTAGCAGAGCTGAAGATGTTGAGGTTCTCTTTAGGAGTGGATAGGATGAGGAATGAGTACATGAGAGAGTACTGAGACGGTTTGCAGCCGAGTGTGAAGCGGCTGGGATGAGGATCAGCACCTCCAAGTCTGAGACCATGGTTCTCAGTCGGAAAAGGGTGGCTTGTCCCCTTCAGGTTGGCGGAGAGATCCTGCCTCAAGTGGAGGAGTTCAAGTATCTTGGGGTCTTGTTCACGAGTGAGGAAGGAGGAACGTGAGATTGACAGGGATCGGTGCAGCTTCTGCAGTGATGCGGTCGATGTACCGGTCTGTCGTGGTGAAGAAGGAGCTGAGCTGTAAGGCAAAGCTCTCGATTTACTGGTCAATCTACGTTCCTACTCTCACCTATGGTCATGAGCTTTGGGTCATGACCAAAAGAACAAGATCCCGGATACAAGCGGCCGAAATGAGCTTTCTCCGCAGGGTGGTGGGCGCTCCTTAGAGATAAGGTGAGGAGCTCGGTCACTCGGGAGGAGCTCAAAGTAGAGCCGCTCCTCCACATCGAGAGGAGCCAGCTGAGGTTGCTCGGGCATCTGTTTCGGATGCCTCCTGGACGCCTCCCTAGGGAGGTGTTTCGGGCATGTCCCACCGGGAGGAGACCCCAGGAAGACCTAGGACACGCTGGAGGGACTATGTCTCTCAGCTGGCCTCGAACGCTCGGTATCCCCGGAAGAGCTGGAGGAAGTGTCTGGGGAGAGGGAAGTCTGGAAGAAGGGAGTCAGCTGGTCACAGACAGTCAGCTGCCAAGTCCAAATTAGAAAAACAGTCTCCATCACTACTGTAAACCAGTTAACACAGTGTTTTTTATTCTAACTCTGAATTTGACCATCCTTGAGCTTTGTGTGTGGAACAGTGCTAGAGAATACACCAAGCCCTGGGTGCTTCATGAGAAGAAATGGAAACATGAAAGTAGAGCCAGGGGTTTAGTTATCTGATAGTGGTGGTGCTCTACAAAAGAACAGAACAGTGTTTTCCTCAGAGAATCAAGAGGCTTAAAGCAATTCTTCCAACTGGCCATAATCACCAGTCATCCTTTGCTCCAGACCCAATTAGTGTTAGGTGTCTCAGGGTAACCAGTCCTGGAGCTGAACTGCTAATGATCCACTGAGAGGTCCGTTCATTTGACAGTGAGGAGAGCGGGGAGAATGGGGTCTATGGAAGAGGGCTACAGGCTCAGCTCAAAAACATCCTGGGTTTGTTGTCCCCTGAAAACATTTAAAGATATTCCACATTTCTTTCTATTTCACTAGTCTGTGTATATAAGTATTATAATGAAATGTTATTACATAATATGCTTTATAATAGTAAGTCTCTAGGAGTGTTTGTATGCTCCAGAGGGGAATGTAAGTACCCTCTGTCTGGAGTTGTTCTTGTAGTAGTTTTGATTGGCTGTCTTTATGAAGATCTCCTCACCTCAGCTTCAGGGTCCACTTGTGTCACAGCTGCCTATTAACTATAACAAACCACTGCCATATTAGCCCCATGTACAGAACACAGGTTTTATGGTTTGAGTCTGTGTCTTTTCCAGACCTAGTGTTAATTTTTAGAGTGTGTCAAAGCGTCTACCAATCACAAAACAAGATTTGATAGGCACCTGAGAGGAATAGGTCCATGCAATATCTTTGCATCTTGAATGAATTCCGTAGCATGGCAGCAATTGCACCAGTTGCTTTTAACCACACTAAACGTTGGAACGTGTGTAGAAACATAGTAACCTTCAAGTGCTGTTCTGACACATTACTAGTGTAGGTTGTGTGGTCAAAGCAAAACTAAATGAGCTTTAACACTAAGACAAGTATTTACTCACCTGTGAACAGGAATCAAAGTGATCGGAGGAGTGAAGGAGCTCACTGGAGAGGAGTATGGAGTCTATGTCAACGGATTCTACCTGGTGGCCTTGCAGCATGTGATGGTAAGTACTGCTTTATCAATGTTTGTTTGCAGTCCCCAGATCCACATTATGCACATTCTGGAAAGTTTTATGTGAGGATGAGCATAATGAAGCTCATGCCTATTAGAGCATCTCAATGGCCAGTTTGGTTTGAGAAAGACTGCCATTACATCTTTGTTAACTTGGCATTTAAAAAGGTTAAGGGTCAGTTTAATGTTTCAAATGCTAGTGTCATTGTTTTTTGCCGGTCCTTGGGGTTTACTTCATGTAAATTAGGTAATTTTGTAGACAGTCACATGTTATCACTGCTAGACAATGTAAAGATTTGTGCAGCAGGTGACTAAGTGAAATAGGGACCAACCAAAGTTATAAGAGACATGCAGTGCTTTCTGCAGTCTCGCAAAATCCCTTTTTAGCCTGAATCAGCCATAAATAACATTTAGTCATGAAAGGCTGACACAGAATATAGAGTTTATAGGACATGTCTTAGGACATAGTGCCTAGTGAAAATTGCTGCTCTAGAGCACGGATCCTCTGACCTTTGGTATCTCTAAAGTTAGGAAATAGTGGACTAATAAATCACTACACTGGACCCCGGAGTGTATCTGTCAGCTCAAATGAACTCAGTTCATTCAGTTACGCTGTCAAATGCATGTCTATGACCTTTACCATCCAGTTGAAGCTCCCTACCAGCCAGTCAAACCTTTGCTTTTACAGTGCCTTGCGAAAGTATTCGGCCCCCTTGAACTTTGCGACCTTTTGCCACATTTCAGGCTTCAAACATAAAGATATGAAACTGTAATTTTTTGTGAAGAATCAACAACAATCATGAAGTGGAACGAATTTTATTGGATATTTTAAACTTTTTAACAAATAAAAAACTGAAAAATTAGGCGTGCAAAATTATTCAGCCCCTTTAACTTAATATTTTGTAGCGCCACCTTTTGCTGCGATTACAGCTGTAAGTCTCTTGGGGTATGTCTCTATCAGTTTTACAAAACAGCTCGAGCTCAGTGAGGTTGGATGGAGAGCATTTGTGAACAGCAGTTTTCAGTTCTTTCCACAGATTCTCGATTGGATTCAGGTCTGGACTTTGACTTGGCCATTCTAACACCTGGATATGTTTATTTGTGAACCATTCCATTGTAGATTTTGCTTTATGTTTTGGATCATTGTCTTGTTGGAAGACAAATCTCCGTCCCAGTCTCAGGTCTTTTGCAGACTCCATCAGGTTTTCTTCCAGAATGGTCCTGTATTTGGCTCCATCCATCTTCCCATCAATTTTAACCATCTTCCCTGTCCCTGCTGAAGAAAAGCAGGCCCAAACACGATGCTGCCACCACCATGTTTGACAGTGGGGATGGTGTGTTCAGGGTGATGAGCTGTGTTGCTTTTACGCCAAACATAACGTTTTGCATTGTTGCAATAAAGTTGGATTTTGGTTTCATCTGACCAGAGCACCTTCTTCCACATGTTTGGTGTGTCTCCAGGTGGCTTGTGGCAAACTTTAAACGACACTTTTTATGGATATCTTTAAGAAATGGCTTTCTTCTTGCCACTCTTCCATAAAGGCCAGATTTGTGCAGTATACGACTGATTGTTGTCCTATGAACAGAGTCTCCCACCTCAGCTGTAGATCTCTGCAGTTCATCCAGAGTGATCATGGGCCTCTTGGCTGCATCTCTGATCAGTCTTCTCCTTGTATGAGCTGAAAGTTTAGAGGTACGGCCAGGTCTTGGTAGATTTGCAGTGGTCTGATACTCCTTCCATTTCAATATTATCGCTTGCACAGTGCTCCATGTAATGTTTAAAGCTTGGGTAATCTTTTGTATCCAAATCCAGCTTTAAACTTCTCCACAACAGTATCTCGGACCTGCCTGGTGTGTTCTTTGTTCTTCATGATGCTCTCTGCGCTTTAAACGGACCTCTGAGACTATCACAGTGCAGGTACATTTATACAGAGACTTGATTACACACAGGTGGATTCTATTTATCATCATTAGTCATTTAGGTCAACATTGGATCATTCAGAGATCCTCACTGAACTTCTGGAGAGAGTTTGCTGCACTGAAAGTAAATGGGCTGAAGAATTTTGCACGCCCAATTTTCCAGTTTTTTATTTGTTAAAAAAGTTTGAAATATCCAATAAATTTCGTTCCACTTCATGATTGTGTCCCACTTGTTGTTGATTCTTCTTTGGCCTGGCCTATTTTCCTTCTCCTACACTGACAGATATGGGCCATAGTGTGTGTGGCTCTTATATCATAATGTTTGTAGTTTATTTGCTTTGATTCATTTTGACAATACTGAATCTGTTTGAGGATCCTTAGATTAGCATATGGCTCTTAGCCACAAAACTCCCTCTAATATTTGGTTGGATACCTGACATATTTTCAAAAGTTTATTGATGCCAAAAACTTACTTTCTATCAACATCATTCATTTTTGTCCTAGATCTTGGAGTCAGTCATGTATGGTAGTTGCTAGACATTATAAGTAACCATATCATCCACTTTTCTATCAGATTTATTTTAACAAAGTTAGTAAGTAGACTTCCATTATAAGTGGCAATAATATTCCTGATTCTATTGTGACACTAATGGAAAAAGACTCACATTTGGAGTTGAAGACTTACATAGGACTTTACTTTGTGAAGAATTATATTGGGCTGTACAGATATTAGGAAAATACCTTTAGACAGAGTTGAAGAACCATGTGCTGACAAGAAGCTTGTGAACTGCCTCTCTGGAATGACCAGCTTTCAACAATATTACACAATACTGTCAAAATAATAATATTTGTCAATATATGTTATGTATAATTTAGGTCACACAGTTCTTTTACTATAAATTATTTTCTATATGCATATGATTACATATAGAAAAGACTATACCATGCCAGGGCGACAGCTAGGTGTACCACTAACTACTCCACCCTGACTGTTAACATCTTTACTCAGCCAGTTTGCTATTAGCACAACTAGCAGCTAACTTTATGCTCATCATATTTTCAAATATGGGATTCAATTCAAGTCTACGTAAAATAACCTACAGAGTAAACTTGTCTGATAACTCCAGAAATGTAGGAGTTTATTTGTGGATGTTGTGTGAGTTTCCCTTTTTTTCTCTTCTGTGGCATCAGTAACAGATCACATGCTTAAGTGGTGGATATTCAAAAAATAACACATTTGTGGCGCTCTCATAAATGTCTGTAGTGATGCGACTGATACAGCTGACTGTATGATACTGTATGTGCTGGACCTGTTCACACCTGTAATATTTGTTCACGTTTGACACCCATTGACATGTGACCTTTGACCTCTGCCAGGAAATTTGCTACCAGGGGACCAGATCCTAGAAGTGAACGGAGACAGCCTTGTAGGAGTTACCAGTGAAAGGTAGAGGAGACATAAATCATGTTTTTTACAGTAGTGATGCTCAGGTGCATTGACATTATGGTTGTGTTTGTGTGTTACAGAGCGGTAGACATTTTGAGAGCAGCCTCAGCAACCAATCATATGCGCCTTCTCATAGCCAGAGACGAGGAGGCAAAGTAAGCATTCATACACTCATGCTGGGGGTGAAGCAAAGCAGACATGGTTCAGATCTACTAGACTGCACAGGTTTATCTGGGCGCTAATATGCAATTGTGTGGCATGGAGTGGCTTATTTAGCACAGGATTTAAATGCTGCTAAGTCATGCAGCACAAAATTGCACTTTAATCACTTTAATTACAAAACAGATAAGCTGTCTCTGACAGAGGACAGGAGTGCACAGTGTTTTTCACATGATGTGCACAGCAGAGAACTGAAGAAAAATGCATTGTATGTATTCTTTACATACATTTATCTACATTATTTCTGCATCAATTAGCACAAGTCAGAATGACAAAAATCCTTCATGAATCTGCAGAGGGGACACAGCATTGAACTCCCTTTATCATTGTAAAGAATTTAACAAATCTTTCAAGTTGTAGTGTTAAAGAAGAGTTTTTGAAGGAGTTCAAGCGGGTTTTGTACATTTGTGGAAGATACAGTGACTTTATATGTAAAAGCATTAGAACAACACATGAGAAATGAAAAGTAAAATAACCTACAGAGTAAACTTGTCTGGTATCTCCACAAATTTTGTGTGGCATCAGTAACATGCCTCATAAATGTCTGTAGTGATATTGTTTAATGTACAGTGCTGTTTGATCCTGAACCTGAGTGAGCTTCAATCAATTTATTTAAAGAGACCAAACAACTGAGTTCCCAATACTGTAGTAGGTCTGTCCCATGAGTCTACTTTAAACCTTATTCCATAGCTGTCATTTGAGCAATTTGTACATTTTTACATATCCAAGGAGTCCACCGACAAACCTTACTCATCATGAGAACAGTTTGCATCTTTGAATACTCTCTGCATCCTTCTCTCCGTAGTTCTCCCTGAGCCATGGAATTAGCCATAAGAATACGATGTTAATCCACAGTGCAACCGTTTTAGAAGCATGCAATATATATGAGAATGTTTCATTAATTCACTATTTTTGAAGACTTTGAGTGTGATGTGTAGATGTTGAGATAATAACAAACAGAATTGTCTCTGTTATTTTATTTACTGAATTTGAATGTTCTCAGATTTGAACCGAAACAACTGAGATGAAAATTTAAGTGAGTCACTTTGTGTGTTCAAGAGGTGTCACTAAAATATAAAATGGCTTGAGTTAAAGCGCTCTGGTGCCAGCTGTGGTTCTTAAACTGAAGATAATATGAAGCAGTAGGGTGCTGTGATGGATTTACATATTTTAGGGAATAGGCCTGTTTGTGTAATCCTTGAGGAAGATACTTATAGCTGTAGATTTCTTTCAAATCCCATGAATATGTAGAAATGTTGTCCACAATTTGTCACATTCTTCAGATTTCTTAAATAAGGCATAAATACGTCCATTGGAGGCTCTAATTTTAGTGTTTAACATTGTTGTTATTGGAGTGGGTCTTGTCTCCGAGGGAGGGGGCATCTTTAACTCGCCCGTGCTCTTGACAGGATGAGACATGTGCTAATCTGTACTCACTGTGTTAACTCCCATCCTGCCCCAACCCAGCCCAGGGGGAGGGTTGGGGCAGGATTATGACTGACTGCCTTTGTTTGTTCCACCGACTAAAACAATCTATTTCCTCAATGTTTGTGTACAACTAGCTTCTTCATTGACTACTTTAAAGTATGAGTCCAATGTGAAAGTGTTTTGCCAGTGAAGACACTTCAGTAATACATACAGCGTCACACCCCACTCATCTTTATGGAGTTATGAGACACAAAACATATCAAACACACTGCACCACTGTGTGGTGTTTGTTTTGTAGAAATAAGGTCTTGTGAGTCCCCTTTAATCTCCATTTGAATGTTTTTCCTTTTCGCTTTATATGCAAAACTCAAGATACTTCTAATTGGTCAAAAACAGAGCTTTCACTATCTTTATTATATTCATTGTTTCTTTTTCCATGTATAAGCCAGTACAATACAATGGTAGGCTACTCCTAAATTGTGCTTTGGCTTTAAAACACACATCACTCTCAATGTTTACACCTTTTGAGCATGGAAGGGTTACGGGCTCCCTGAACGTTTTGCCCAGGGCCCCACACAACCCTTAATCTGTCCCTGCTCGTGAGATACATCTGAATAGATCTGGTTACATGAGGCTAGGTACAAATGTGGAACATTTTGCATCAAAGTTGGCTACATTAGATTCAGTTCATCGATGTTAGTGGCAGGTCTGACAACAGCAGCTGTTAATATGTACAGAATTGGTAGAAATATACATTAAAAATATTAATTGTAGAGATTAAGATTTGAGACCTTTGAGATATTGAAATATAAAAATTGAAATATGAAATTGCTACAGTGTAACATTTATTAGAATGAAAGTGGTGCTGGTTATGAAACATGTATAACCTGGGTTGACCTCTTTGTGCCGTTGTGCTACAGTTTTAATGCAGGCGCTCATCATAATCTGCTTTGAAACCATTATTAAAATGTCCAAGCACAGACAGGATGTACAGTGTATGTTTATTTGTTGTAATAAAATGTAATTTTGACCTAAATGGCGACCAATAGTTTTTCACAGTTTAAAAGAAAGGGTCACTGTGTTTTTTTTTTTTTTTAAGGAGAGAATTTGCAGAGCTGATGGAGAAATATGGGTCCAACGGTAGCACAGGATCAACCCGCAATTCTCCCATCCAGCAAGGTGGGGACAGTCATGGGACTCAGCAACCGGTAAACAGCAAGACCTCCAACGGTGCGTTTATGTTTTAGAGATATATGTTGTAATGGTTTAAATGAAGTTTGCCTAAAGGGAAGTTTAAAATGACTTATGAAAAGTGCATTTGCCCGTTACACAATTTGCAACATCTGTTTGAGTCAGAACAGATATAGCCAGCTTCCACTGATGTGTTCAACGGGTTTTAACACAAACTGACCAGTGCCTTCATTTTGACACCTCAGGATGTAGTCACACACAGATGCCTTTGCTTTACCTATTTCTTCAATCATGGGGAAAAAATGCTAATGTTCTCTTTTTGTCCTGCTCCTGCCAGGCTTTTAGCTCTGACTGTATAATTCTATAACTGCAGCCAGGGATTACAAAACCATCAAATCATCAAAACTACATTAAAATACAAATCTAAACTCTTTAACATCTTTGTCCGTTTTTAACTTTGCTTAATAATTATGCAACTTAGCCACATGGTAATGTGTACTTACACAAGCCTAAAGAAGCCTGTGTCACTGCCAGAGTCTCAGGACACACAGCACACCTGAGATAAAGTATTATTTATTATCTGTACACTGTCAACACTAGAATAAACCCAACAAAGCCTCGTGTGTGTCATTACCTCGTTAAGAGAAGCATGTTTTCTTTCACTCACCCATTTGTTAAACTTCATTTACATTTTTGTCTCTTTCTGAACAAACCTCCTGAATTTCCTGTAAAGTTTAGTTTGTAATGAGCTTCGCCTGAGGGTGAGCTGTCACAGTTCTGTCAGACCCAAATCCTGGTTTGTAACTCTCCAGAGGCTTGTCTGCGCTCTCCGTTCATTACCAGCTAATTGACCTGCTCTCATGATCCTTTTTAATATAATACAGTAGCCTGATATACAAGACCGTTTTCCTTTTTTCAAAAGGAGGACGTCTGGTCCCTTTGTCACAGCAAATCCCTTCCTCTGCAATTTTGAGGACAGACCAATCACAGACCGTTTGTCTGCAGCAGTGTGTGGTTTACTGGCCACGTCGTACACAAGTGCTTGCGAGGCTTGTGGGACGCTGCTACTGAGCGGCTGTTTATTTTTGCTCGCTTTGGTTTTGGATAACCAAGTATAAAACGATGAAACTGCTCTGGTGTCCGCTCTACTGCTGGCCATGTTAACTAGCGACACTCATGGGTCTTCTTTGTTGACAAACGGCTGTGCAGTGTTGCCTTTTTTCGCAACACGTCCGGCGTTTCTCTGATTAGTTAACATTCCTCTTAAAAACCCGCCCTTGAAATCAAATGCAAGCAACAGGGTACCAGACTAACTTTTGTATTGAATTGAAAAAGAGTTAGTCATGGCTGGCCAGGCTAATAGTACAGACTTGTAACATGCTTTTGGGTCAAATATAAGCTGCCAATCAATCAATACAAGACGTGGTTTGGGTTTTTGACACAACTGTGTCCTCACAGAGATGTGAACGGGACACAATTCATGCTAAACTCCAGCTTCCATCGTACTCACTCCTTTCATTCAGTTCCAGTGAGACATGATGTGAAGTAATATGGAATAGCAGCTGTTTGCTCTTTTTGAATTGTTTAAGGATGTTTAAACAAAGACATTTAGAGCATATCTGGGGTTTGTCCTCTTTCTGTTCAGGGTGAGCTGGCTGCAGTACAGCAGCAGAACAGTGCGCTCCCTATTAACACGGCACATGTAAGATATTTGAATTAAGCTAGCGATAGCTAAAAAACTTGATATTGTATCAATTTAGTACCATGGTAAATACCTTAGAAGTATCGATACACTGTGCAACACTACCTACCTTCAGTGATCTTTCCTGGACATGACCACAATAAAAAAGAGAAACATTTTGGTTAATGCTTTGCCGTGTTTTTCTATCCAGGAGCAGTAAGAGTGAAGAAATCCCTGCCCAATGCAGTGCGTAACCTTTCAGTGTGAGGACACATGAAAATAGAAACAGCTGTCTCACAAATAGAAAATGTCTGGGGGATATGCGAGCTGCTGGCACGGGTTAGCACTAGGCTTTAGCCTGTTCAGTCGCTCAGGCTTAAGTATGTGACAGAATGACACATGTTCAGATGAGATCCATGCACTGATTGGGAGCAGCCGCAAACTAGTGTTTATTTCAGTCTTATCTAAAAGTCCAGTTTTATTGTATAGTGCTGACAAAAGAAATAACCTGACACTTTATGTCTTTTTGTCCTTGTTACACAGGGGGTCGGTACCTGGACAGCACATCTTCTGGCTCGTCATCTCGTTCCCAGAGTCCTTTGCTATCAAGTCCAGCCGGCTCTCAGAACATGTACAACAGTGGGCCACTGCTGCGCTCTCTCAGGTAGTCTATCCACTGTGTGGAATGGTACAGGTTGGGTTTTCATGGGTGCTGTGTCAGGAGAGTGCTGTCTGCTACATACACTGTGACGTTACACAGGTTTCAAAACTTAGATGTGTTGCTAATAATGAATTTAAAGAAGAGAGTAAACTCTAGTGTGGACTGTGTAGAGGTGTGCAAGGCTGGAGGTACAGATGTATGGTGCTCCAGTAAAAATAACTAAATAGTTTCTGGTCTATTCTCAGCATTCTCAACATCCAAGGTGCACTTTGCAACTTTTTGGCCACAGGGGCTTCCTAGATTTTCTTCACTTTCGGCTTTGCAACATGGCAACCACAGTTACAGCAGAGTTTACATTACAACACGGATAAAAGAGAGAAGAACTTCTGCAAACTGTCCTCTGGGACTGACACAGTAGGGGACAGTAATATATGACAAAACAACTTTTTGTGCAGATATACGTCCTTTAGAGCTGTTTGTTTGTAAAGTAGAAGACAATAGCTTAGAATGTTGTACAAATGATTTACGTTCAGAAAAAAGCATTTATCACTTGCTAGAGTTATTTAAAGTTTGTGGAGTTATGACTTTAGATCGCTAACATGTAGAGAAAAAGAGGAATGTTTTCTCCACAGTCTGTATTCATCCCTGTTCATCTCAGAACGTAAGAAATGATCTATCTAAGAAATGATGTTATTATTATTACACATAGGGCTAGATCTTCATGAGGTGAAATGCAAAGTGCTTGGCGGATGGCACACTCATTTTTCTGTGCGTGTCCACAGCTGGCGCGTTGTTTAATGAAATGCTGGCATAAACGAGCATAAACAAGTAATTTTTTTTAGATTGACCGGTCAAGTTGCGTATGCCAGTGGTGAAAGCATTTTAGATGTTTTAATGATTATCTCAAGGGACATGTATTTACAAGATAACAACATATTTCACAAATAACAGCAGTTATTAATATACAATTTATACAAGAGTTACGTTATTTTACAGTCACTGATGTGCATGTCTGAAAAATAAACTGAATGAATGCACCTTAAATAGAATATAAATGAAGGAAATAGAGACTCAAGTAGTGTACGCTTGTGTTTTACTAAAATAAATGAAGAGCAATAGCAGCGTATAGGAGTAAAACAGAGCATAACCTGAAGCAGATGAATATATAATAAATTATAGGACAAACAGATTTCTTGGGGTACAAACAAACACAATTACCAAAAGGTTGGGACACTGTACACATTTTGAACATTTGTACATTTGTACATTTTGAAATGTCATGCCAGATATTGGCTCATTTTGGATTTCATGAGAGCTCGAGGTTGCCCCATCACCAGTTGTGGTCAGGGCACATTTAACCCAGGAAATCTCCACATCAGTGGCCCTGTGTAGGGCGTTTCTGTGGAGGACATATGTCTTGGACGTCTGCTCTGTTACTCAGTGCTGAGTGGGATCCAGAGTCTCGTTGCCTAGGTTGGCGTACGTTGCATGTCGGTGTTCTTATTGTAGCTGGTGGCACTCTTGGAGGCTGCCCTGGTTGGTGGCTCTCTTTTGGGCTGGTCTTGTGTGTGCAGCCTTGTTGTGCTCTTGGGAAAGGCGGTCATGGGCTTGGCAGGTGTGACAGGCACTCTTGGGAGAGGTGGCCTGTCACCATGCCATATTACTGAAAGGAGAGGCAGGCCTGGGCACTGCTTGGTTTGGGCCTGCTCGTGATGACGTCAAACGCTATTGGGAGAGGTGGTCTGGGCGCTGTTGCCTGGGGACGTGCATGGCTATTCTGAGGTGGGCCCGCATTGCTCCTGCTTTTTTTCTGCGCCAGTTGTTTGTGAGCCTGTCCAGTTGGGAGTACATTGGTCTCCTACATCCTTTGCCTCAGTGGGTAACCAATAGCGAAGCCCGTAGGTGGGCAGAGCACACACAAAATAGAAATTATAGTTACCTGATGTAACTACAGTTCTGGGAGTGTGTGCTTAGCCCACCTACTCAGGCCCAGCTGGACTTCCTCCTCTGTTGAGCTGGTTTCAAAGAAGAGGTTGTGATGAGGTTGTACCAAGGCGTGGGTATGATAAGCACAATGAATGCTTTGATCTGTCTTGTAGGTGCTGGCATGCGCCAGTGAGGTAAGCATTAGCGAGGCTGCAAAGCCCATAGATGGGCTACTCACACACTAGAAATCTAGTTACATCATGTAACTATAATTTTTGTGGTTTATGTGTCTTTTAAGTCTTTAACAAAGAGAAATATTGACAAAATAGCACTGCGTGCCTGCACATTTCTGTGCAGAGACCCTGTGGATTTGAAACTTGCAAGCACTGCTTCTGAATAGAGGATCCTGTCAGACTCTGAGAGGAGCTTTATTTCCCTTTTTTATGGCAAAGAACCATGTGTTCTAAATGTTACGTTGCCCTTGTGGACTCTCTTGATATGTAGAAAAAATGACAAGAAAACTAAAACAAAGAATAAGCAAAAACAAAAGCGCTATCAGACAGTGGGACCAAGACTGAAAAAAAAAAATCAAGCACAACGTGTCATCGATCAGTTTTTGTGGAATTGAGCAGATGCCACTCCCACCTGGAGAGGGTGACCACGACGCGTGAAGCATAGGCTAATGGATCTTTACTTTGCAGGCCCTGTCCCCTAGTCTATATTCTGATGTAGTCTATTAAATATTTAAATTGTATTAATTTAAATAGTTCTATGATGTGATAAATAACTTTGATGTGATTTTGATTTATTATTCTGTGTAACAAACTGGTGTGTGATGCCCTGTTTTGTGTGTATTTTGTTGTGTTTTCCTTTTTTTGGGCTTGAATGAAAGACCTTTTGAAACCTTTTGCCAAAGAACCATCCCAGATGATTTTAAGGTTTTGTTTTTGTAGGAGACCTCAGTCTCCTCCTTAGAAGGTGGAGGGAACTCTGGCCCTTCTTGTACAGGGCGCTGGTGTTGTGTTACTAGTCCGGGTGAACACCCAGGTACTTGAACCTCTCCACCCTGGACAATGTCCGAGCCCTGGATGTTATCCGGTGTTTGGAGGGATGTCTTTCTCCTGACGTTGATCACCATCTCCTTTAGTCTTGCTGGTGTTTAGCTGCAGGTGGTAACACTCCTCCAGCCAAAGTTGAATTGAATGTTGTTTATATTTTATTGTTAAAACATAATCTGAAAAAAGTTGTCTAAAAGTGGGTGTTTGTGTCTTCAGTCACCCAGGGGAAGGTGTGATCCAGCTCATCTCGATCACTCGATCCTGCAGCCCGGGTATTACTATCGGAGGAGGCTCCAACCGCCCAGATGGTCCTGCCATATTTATACAGGAGGTGCTGTCTGGGGGTGACTGTCACAAGGTAAGGACACTAGCATGACTATAAAATTGATTTATGTCATTTTGTATGTCTTCTGAGTAGTCTGGCCTGACTGCTAACATTATGAATGTCTTATTAAACTAATACTTGATGAAGCTGTAAAGCTGTTATCACTGCTGTACTGGCTTTTATCATTAATATAAGGGCTGAACAATTTTGAAAAACAATCTGTGTATTAGTCAGAATTTAGATAATTTACAGTTATTCTAATCAACGAAAAACAGAATCACCTTGAGTACTCTCTTCAAATAAATTACCGTATTTTTCGCACCATAAGACGCACCTGGTTTTTAGAGGAGAAAAATAGGAAAAAAAATATTCTGAACCAAATAGTGTAATAAAATATTTAATAAAGTATAACAGAATAATATTTGAATTATATGACTGGAGTGAAGGGCATGCGCACTGCTGTGTACTGTAACACCGCCTACTACATGCTATCCTCCAATAGCATACGGCGGTGACACAGTACAGCAGCATCGCGCCTTCCTGCACACATCGGCTTCCGTAAGGAAGGTGAGGGAGGACCCGGGGTCGCTGCCACTCTGCCACTCTGCCAGTATCTCAGTGGACTACTGAGAAGCCTGGACACGGGGCGGGGGAGGGATGATGCAGTTTCCAGGGACACGGAAGGTCCCGGGGGACCCGCTGCCACTCTGCAACTCGGACCATGAGACGCAGGCACTTTTCCTCCCACTATTTGGTGAAGAAAAAGTCCTTATGGTCCAAAAATACGGTATTTGTTAAACTAGATTATATAAATGAATCATTAGATATATACATTACTGATCTCCAGTTACTGGTTTTGCTCTTCTCACTGCACTTTACAACTTCCAAAATTTAGCAAAAGTCAATCTTAGACAGTCAGACTCTTAAACTGCCTAGGATATTTTGACTTAAATCCCCTCAACTCTTTATGATTGAATGCTTCGTTTAATTTTAATACCACAGATCCTTCAGAGAGCGTTGCTGAAGAGTCAACACTCAGTTTAGCTCAGTTTATACTGAATTCTGTGCATGTTTAGCTCAGTGTTAGCTCTTCAAATTATTGCGTAACGAGCGGGACACAGTGGCAGAGAGAGAGAGAGAGGGAGAGAGAGATTAAAACGTCTTTCTGAGAGGACAGATATACATTACATTTAGTCATTTAGCAGACGCTTTTATCCAAAGCGACTTACAAGTGAGGAAAACAATGGAAGCAATTTTAACAACACGAGGTACAAAAAGCATAAGTGCACCAAAAACTAGTCAGTTTAAACCCAGCACAGTATATAAAGCTAAACTAGGATTTGTGTAGAGTGCTCTGATAGGAAATGTTCCTAATGTTGTAGAGGATGAATCTACAAGACCGGGTGGTGCTGGCGACATGACTTGTGAAGTTTAGCTGATCATCAATTACCACTCCCAGATTTCTGGCAGTGCTGGACGGTGTAATGGTTGATGGGCCTAGTTGAATGGAGAGGTTGTGGTGGGTCTTTGGATTGGCCGGAATCACAAGCAGTTCTGTTTTTGCAAGGTTCAGCTGCAGGTGATGGTCCTTCATCCAAAGTGAGATGTCACTCAGACATGCCGAGACGCGAGCAGAGACCGTCGGATCGTCAGGTTGAAATGACAGGTGGAGTTGAGTGTCATCTGCAGCAGTGATAGGAAAAGCCATGCTTCTGGATGACAGAGCCAAGGGATGTCATGTATATGGAAAAGAGTAGCGGTCCAAGCACTGAGCCCTGTGGCATTGTAGTATTTTGGCAGTATATAATTCAGATTGATATTAGATTCATTAATATTTTTTACGGGGCACCATTCTCGAATTATTAAAATATATATTTTCATATCTGTCTCAAGATAAATAGTTATGTTATGATCTAAAGGAAAGTTCTCTTGTATTCAAATATTTTCTTTTAATAAACAGATAAACAACCAATGCCACGACTTAACGTTTTATGAAGTTTTATTAAAAAGATTATACAAATTATTAATAATGAATGATAATGATATAAAATGGCATAGTTATGGTTCGGTGGGGCTGGGATCAGTGTTCAAGACAAGCAGTCCAAATGTTCTCCAGAACTCTTGTCGCTGTACTGATGATGCGTTCCACACAACAGGATGCACGCCACTCCAGACGGGGTCGCTGGGCGGCTTAGTAGAGGGAAGGCGGATAAGTTCTGTCGTTGGCGTTAGCTGGCTAGGCCGTTAGACTTCCAGATAAAAATTAAGTCTTTAGTTTTTCTGGACTCACTGAAAGGTAGTCTGAGAAGTTGTCTTTCTTGGATTTAAACTTGCTTCTGCGAGCGCTCGTTTTGGTCAAGCACACTCGTCTTTAGCAGGCCCAAAGTCGTTACAAAATAAAATACAAAAATACTTCAGTCGCAGACGTGACGTGACGCACTCTTAAGCGGTTGCTTGAGGAGAAAACTTATAAGTAGAAAAATTCACGTTTAGCATGTGGTGCGTAAAAAAAAAGAAAAATGAAAGCTAATGCTAAGACAAAGGAAACTAAACTAAGCAGGAAGCTAGAGAGAGAGCGAAAAGGAAGACTGAGCGCTTGGTTACGGGCGGCTTTATGGACTTGGCCCGGGGGCGTGTCTAACACTTTTTTCCGGAAAAGGGGCTTGGTTTGAGCATTTAAATGTTTAAATTAAGTTTTTAAAACATTCCTTGCTTCACAATGTCTTTCTTGGTTTTTCATACCTTATACACACCAAACATTTGCACTGTAATTATACAGAATTATACAGAGAAAATGCATTATTAAGCATGTTGGAAAAATACATATGTTCATAAAACTTTTTATGAAACTGCAGCTGTGAAAAGCGGGTGAAAGCAGTCATTTTATCTTGGTCAGGAAGCAACATTCTGTAAAAGGGACAGTATAAACATCAACACATTAATGCAATACACCACATAATTCCTTTTAATTAAGTAAAACCAAATGTCCTTCTTATGCGAAGTCCGAGTCAGTTCGGCCATCAGAGGACAGTGTCTGATCACAGTATAGATCAAGATAATTCTACATTGAATCATTCCTAATTGTCCATCCAAATAAGAAAAAGTATGTCTTTGGCAGTTTAATAGCCTTACATTCATCCCAGAATTATGGTTTGTCTAATATTGTGCCAGTGATTCTGGCCAGTTTCCTTGTTGTGAAAACAAACAGCACAATAAGTCTTCTCTAGATTTCCTGTTTCTGAAAGACAAGACACTATGTAGCGTCTGGGAATAATTCAAATAGTCAAAGGTTAATCCGAAAGGAATTCCTGTGGCGGGTACGATAGTCACTACAGACCTCATTTCTCCAGGAAATTACCTACCCGAGAGGTAAGACTTGAACCATTGCAACGCCATTCCAGTGACACCCATCGCCCTGAGAGAAGACAGGAGGATGTGATGATTAACAGTGTCAAAAGCAGCAGACAGATCCAGTAAGATGAGTACAGATGACTTGGATGTTGCCTTTGCCAGTCTCAGAGCTTCGATGACTGAGAGCAGGGCAGTTTCGGTGGAATGTCCTGCTCTTGAACCCAGACTGGTTCTGGTCCAGGAGGTTGTTCCGTGTGAGAAAGGATGAGAGCTGAGTAAACACAACTCGCTCCAGAGCTTTGGCAATGAAGGGAAGGAGGGAAACCGGTCTGTAGTTTTCTAACAGTGTAAACTGGGTTTCGCCAGTAATGGTGTGATCCAGACCTCTTTGAAAGCTGTGGGGAATAGTGAGAGATGAGTTGATAATGTGGGTCAGAGCACGCACAACAGATGGAGAGTTTTGTGTCCGATACTGAACCCCCCATAGACATATATAAAGGCTAGATGGCTCAAGGCGGAGTCAGCTGTGTCGTCACTTGGCGGCCATCTTAGGTCAGTGCTGCCATAGTGCTGCTCCCTGCTGCTGTGGACGGAAGGTGAGTGACATACGCCAACTAAAATGCTCGTAACTTGCTGAATTCTTGACGGATTTACAAACGGTTTGGTGTATTACAAACCTTATTAACGTCTAGTCTGCTTAATATACTATTTTCTTAATAAACTCCGTGGCTATAATTTTTCACAAGTATGCAGTTAAATAGCCGCATCCCTGACGTTTATGACACACCAAGCCGTTTGAAAATCGGTTGAAAATTGAGCAAAATATAGTTATTTCAGCACTACATGCACAATAGACTTTAATGTTATAACTGGACGAGCGGTCCTGTCCTAAGATGGCCGCCGTGTGACGTCGTCGGGTCCCATTGGCTCTCAGCGCCGGTAAGCCATCTAGCCTTTATATATGTCTATGGAACCCCAGCCTTCAGAACACTTGTATGCAACAACTCATGAACACACAACCAGTTCAATGCCATAGAGTCTTTATTGTCATGACAACAAGTAGTAGACTATCCCCAGGTCTACTAAAGGCCTGCAACTCAACCTTGGGTTTTTATACATTTTTCACATGACATTTCACAAATTTACAGATTACTCTCAGGGGGAAGGAAGACCCTCCTTCTAGTGGCGACATTCTTCCTTTTAACCTTTGTCCCAGTTCCTGGTTATCTTTAACCAGATCTTCCCTGTATGTGTGTGTGTGTGTGCATTAAACTAATCATGTTCAAAAACCACACACTCTGACATTATGTTATCTCTTTTCTATTACTATGTTTCTAAATGTATTAATAAAACCTCCCATACCTGATTATTATTTAATCAATTATTATTAACCGTACAAAAGTATAAACCATAAGGCACATAAGGCATAATGAATTGCTAAATAAGTACAAAAAATAAAACGCATAACCAATATTTTGGTGTAATATCCAAAATATTACTCCACAAGAGATGGCCTGAAGGAGATGTGTGGGGATGGGATCCAGCGGGCAGGTAGTAGGGTGGTTAGAACTAATGACCTTGGAAACATTTGCTTCAGTTAGAGGAGAGAAGGAAGTGAGCAAACACATATCAGGGGTCTGAATGAGCTCGACAGGTGGTGGCGCAGAGAACTGACTGCTGATGGTGGTCGTTTTCTTTACAAAGAAAGACGTGAAATCATCAGCTGTTAAATCATCGCCTGCTCCCCCACCTTCCGATGAAGGTGGGGGAGCAGGCGGACAAAGGAGGGCAGAAAAGGTTTTAAAGAGAGTGCGCGAGTCAGGTGAGTTGATTAACCTAGAATGGTAGTAGACAGTTTTTGCAGAGACATCAGCGGAGAAAGTAGAGAGGAGAGACTGGTAGATACAGAGGTTAGTAGGATCTTTTGACTTGCGCCATTTTCTCTCAGCTGACCGGAGGCTGGCGCGGTGCTCGCGAGAACATCGGATAACCAGGGTCAGACGAGGATGTATGGGCTGGTCTAGATGTACGAGGGCATAAGTTGTCCAAGCAGGATGTAAGCGTGGAGCACAGAGTGAGTCGGTAGGGATAAGTAGTCCGGTCCCTCCTCCGCCTTCCAGTGAGGCGAGGACTGTGGGAGAAAGTGTGATTATGGGAGAGGGCGGCGGGAGTGGCAGAGTCCTCTGGTTTGATCCATGTTTCTGTAAGTGCTACAACCGAAAGACCAGAATGTTGAACAAAAGCTGTAATGAAATCAGCTTTGTTCACAGCAGACTGGCAGTTCCACAAGCCTATTGGGAAAGTAGAAGGGGCAGTTACTGACAGTGATACAACATGCAGATTACTATGGTTGCATCGTCTTTGCGTGAAACAGATGATAATTTCCGTGTTGTGTTGACAATAAGGATTTGAAAACACATCGAAGAAGAGCAGAAAAGGAAATATGTATAATTAATTAAAATTAGTAATAATAAATTAAAAGTGCAAACAATTACAGTATTTCACATTTGCTAAAACACATTTGATGAAACCTCCAACCATATTCTAAAAAGTTTAAACACAAAACCCAGTCTTTAAACTACATTCACAAAACCCCCGACTCTTCTGGCAAAATCAAACACTTGTCTCAAAACCCTTTGATCTGTGCTCAAAATCAAATAATGCTTTTAAAACATAAACACTCATCAGCATTCATTAGACACTACATCAAAAAATTGAGAACACAGCGTCCAGGGCATGTAGTTATAGAGAAAAAATGTTTATTGCATAGAGAAAGTAAATAAAAGTAAATAATTCACAACTCAGTACAGCAAATATATTGCATACTGTAAGTAATGCAAGTAATACAGTATTGAATTTCTGTATATTTTCAGCATAAAGTAAGTAAGCCCAAAAGAACAAAGACAACTCTAAATAAAAAGCGTATTACACAAAATATTGTGCAATTGCAAAATCAAAGTCAAGAAGAGACTCATTCTGCCTCAGCATCCGTCTTCGTGCTGGCTCCGGCCAGAGGACTTTGTCCACATCACATGCAATGTTGTCCCTTTCTAGGCAACGATTGAAGAACCCTCTCCGGAGTGTGCCGGATCCAGTCTTAACAACACCTACGTATGTCATCACCAATTCCATTGCCTGTAAGAGATTTACCCTTGTATATGGGCTACAGTCATAGACCTTCCATCGCCACGCAGAGAAAAACTCTTCTTTTGGGTTAAGAAAAGGGCTGTATGGTGGAAGGCAAACATTCACAAATCGCTGCTTGATGTGAAACCTCTCACGTATTCAGACACGACGGTGAAAGCTGACATATGCTCCAAACCACACATAGACAGGATGCAGTCCCGGCTGATGATCCTGCTACACATAGGGTGACATTGCCACCACGCTGGCCAGGGACTTCCACAATGGCACGTTGGCCAATTATGTTCCAGCCTCTCCTCCTATTTGCCAGATTGAACCCTGCTTCACCTACAAAAATATATTCATGGGGCCTTTCCATGGAATCCATTTCAAACACCTTCTATATATAAAAGAGATAAATAAATAGTTTTGTGTTACAGTGTATATGCACTCCTGATTTACATACACTACAATATAGTGCAGTTACAGTAACAGTATACAGTGGGGATAGAAAGTTTGGGCACCCCAGGTAAAAAAAAATTATTAATGTGCATAAAGACGCCAAGAAAAGATGGAAAAATCTCCAAAAGGCATCAAATGACAGATTAGACATCCTTATAATAAGTCAAAAAAAGTTAGATTTTATTTCCATCATTTACACTTTCAAAATAACAGAAAACAAAAAAATGGTGTCTGCAAAAGTCTGGGCACCCTGCAGAGTTAATACCTTGTACTGCCCCTTTGGCAAGTATCACAGCTTGTAAACACTTTTTGTAACGAGCCAAGAGTCTTTCAGTTCTTGTTTGAGGTATCTTTGCCCATTCTTCCTTACAAAAGTCTTCCAGTTGGGGCAGAAGCTCAGTGGTAGAGCGGCCGTCCTTCAACCGGAAGGTAGTAGGATCGATTCCCGCCCCACAGTTCATACTGTCGTTGTGTCCTTGGGCAAGACACTTAACCCACCTTGCCTTGGAGCGCTGTCCGGCAGCTGCACCGGTGTGGTCTGCAACCTTAGTGTGTCTGTAATAGGTTGCACCACCCTCTCACATTTCACTGCTGATTATATATGCTGTATGTAATTTGGTATGTGACAAATAAAGTAATCTTTCTTTCTTCTTTCAGTTCTTTGAGATTTCTGGGCTGTCACGCACTGCTCTTTTAAGGTCTATTCATAGATTTTCAATTATATTGAGGTCAGGAGATTGTGAAGGCCATGGCAAAACCTTTAGTTTATGCCTCTTGATGTAATCCACCGTGGATTAAAATTTTTTACCTGGGTGCCCAAACTTTCGATCCCCACTGTAGGACTATAACTGTAGGCTACAAACTTGTACTGTAAGCATCAGTGTACTTGCACATACTAATATTGTAGATCTTTGACCCTTTCTGAATTGCGCTCAGAAGGTACTCTGTACACTTGCTTCATGCTTACCCTGTTGCGATGGAGGACACGGGAAATGGTAGAAAGGCTGACACTGTTGATACCTTCAAAGTTTACATTGTCTTCTACAAGTCTTTGCTGTATTTCAAGCAGTTGGATGACATTGTTTTGACGGGAGAACATAGGAGTCCTTCCACCCTCATTTGGTAGTCTTGCAATACTACAAAAGCAAAATGCTCTTACAAATGTATACATAAAGAAAAATAGTAATGTACATCACATTCATATATAAAATGTATTATAAATCTTTTTCTTTTCCCACTCCCTTTGAATTGACAAACTGATGTACTATATCAAATGTATACAGTAAACTGTCAGTCAAGAAAACAATGAAAGAAAAACAATACATTTACCTGTTCTCTTCTCTGAATGTCCTGATTATGATGGCCACAGAGAATCAGGACAAATTGGGTTGTACTTTTTGTTCTGCTTCACTCATTGTCATTCCATGAACATGTAGGAGATTTGGCAGTATATAATTCAAATTGATATTAGACTAATTTAATATCAGATGGGCACCATCTTGGATTTCAGTCCCGAGAAAACTATTCTATTTTAATATTCTGAAGGAGAATTCTTTTGTTTTTGAATATTGCTTAACATAAACAGGGAAAAACACCCGTGCACCGACGTACAGTTTTAGGTTACACAAGTTTTAATAATAATGGATAAAGTGATATGAAAAAGGTACACAGTTATGGGTGAAACACATAATGACAAATAACACAGTGATGGATGAACCACAGAACAATAAAGCATTTTTCCTTTTTTTATCAGAGAAAGCAAAAGGAATTTTTGATTATTTGAAATATATTATTAAGCTTAAACTAAGGGATGTTTGAATGGAAGGATATGGCGGTCTTATAGGCCCGGGCCTTTTTAGACAGTGTACAAGTTTTTATAACGCTAAATGTGTGTCACGTGCCACTCTGTTGGTCGTTGGACCGGTACCGGGTAGGTCCTCGCGGCAGAGGCCCGGAAGGATTCTCCCAAACTCTGGCGCGTCCTGAACGGGGGTTCCGATCCGACCCGAGATGGCCGCAGCATGCACGTTTTCTCCAGAGGGGGTCGCAGTGCATCCAGAAGAGAACAAAGGCGTCCTGGTACTGTCTAAGCTGGCAAGGCCTTTAGCATCAAACTCTATCAATCAGACAAAAATTCAGTCTACTTATTACTGTACCACTGAAGGGCGTCTGAAAGCTGTCTTTCTTTGGATTTAAACCCACTTCTGAGGTCGCTTGGTGTGGTCAAGCCGAATCCTCTTACACAGGCGAAAGGTCGTTACAAAATAAAATAACTTCCGTCGCACAGACGTGACGGGGGCACTTTACACGGTTGCTCGAGGAGAAAAATTATAAAAAGCAAATCAATACGCGCAGGTTAACAACTAAGTTCGTATGAGTGGAACAGTAACTTATGTGTTCGTATGAACTTAGTGATAGAAAATTTCACGTTTTTCTTTTTCTTTTTCTTGTAAAAAGAAAAAGCTAATGCTAAGAGAGCGGACAAAGCAGGTTTGGAAGGAAGAAAAGAAGAAGGAGAGAGAGCTTTTGCTAACAGCCCGTTTATGAACTTGTCTGGGGCGTGTCACAAAGTTCTTCGTCACAAAAGTGGCGTGATTTGGTGTTAACAAATATTTCTTGCTTCACAATGTCTCCTTTCTTTAGTTTTTCAGCAACTCATAAACACACAAAACACTTATACTGTACAATCGTACATAGAAATGCATATTTACGTATGTTGGAAAATACACACATTCATTAGACATTTTATTAACCTGCTAGCTGAAAAGGAATAAAAGAAGTCATTTTGTCTGGTCATAAATCAGCATCCTGTAATGAACAGTATGAACATCAACACATTAGTCCTTCGTACTTTCGGCCACTAGATGGAATTGTTTGATCGTCGTAGAAATTCAAGGTAATTCTACATCAAAGCATTCCTTCATTATTCCCGACTGTGGTTTCTTGGGTTTGAATACACAAATCGTATTTAAAAGTTATGGTTGTTTGACAGCTGGCGCCAATTGACTGTCCTGGTCTTAAGTCACTTTTGATCTGGGTCCTTGTTGTAAAAACAAACAGAGACGTTAAGTCTTCTGAAGGTTTCTTTGGTTTGACAACCAAAATACTGAAGCGAAGGTTAATCTGTGTGGAATTTTCTGTGGCTGCTTCTGGTCACTACAAGTCCCCCCTTTCAACAAAAAGCTGGTATTTCAAGCTTTGTGTCAATCACATCCTTCAGAGATGTGATTGACTTAAGACACAGAGTTTGGCGTTATAACATATGTAATAATGTAAACATGATTAAAGAAAACACATGTGTATATTAGTGTTTTAGGGGATTTTACTTGGTTTATCCTACATCAGTTGTTAGAGGGAGATAGGTTAAGTTTAACACTTATTTGGGATAACGACACAAGAGAGAAGTCTCAAGTTAGTTATCTGAAATTTATTAAGTCGTTTACAATAAAGGAAAACACCTTATGGCAGGGGTCTTCAATTAAAATCAGCCAAGGTCCGCTTGGACCCCTCACTTTCCTCACCGTGAGGGGTCTGGAAATTTTTAGATAGATAGACGCAGGCAAAGTCTCGTCTAGTCTAGATAGATAGATAGATATTTAATGTCATTGTCATATATACAACGAAAATTTAAAAGTGCTCTCCATTAGTGCATCACTCATACGTAGTTAAAATAATACTAAATGTAAATGTAAGAAAAACATTAAAACACTAAAACAATAATAATTAAAAAATAAAAACACCTAAAAACCCACACATACATCAAACAAAAACATTGGTTCAGACTTTTGTGTTTAGCCTTATTTTTTTGTAGCGTTTAGAGCGGTTATTACAGTTGGGTAGAAACTGTGCTTGAGTCTATTTGTCCTGACTTTATATAATCTGTACCGTCTCCCTGAAGGCAACAGTTTAAATAAGGGGTAGCCAGGGTGTGAAGTGTCCTTTATATTGCTCTGTGCTCTTCTGAGGCAACGGGAGCTGTGTAGATTTTCCAGCGTGAGGAGAGGGCAGCCCACAATCTTCTGCGTGTGTTGATGACCCCTTGGAGAGCTTTCGTATGAGCCACTGTAAAGCTGGTGAACCAAATGCATATGCATTATGTTAAAATACTTTCTATGGTGGCTCGGTAAAAGGACACCAACAGTCTTTGTGTGATGTTATTCTTCCTGAGTAACCTCAGGAAGTACAGTCTATGCTGGGTTTTTTTCAGCAGCTCGGAGGTGTTTGCACTCCAGGACAAACTCTCTCCAATGTGCACTCCTAGGAAGCAGAAGTCTGCCACCCTGGCAAGGCAAGGCAAGGCAATTTTATTTATATAGCACAATTCATACACTGGGTAACTCAAAGTGCTTTACAGGAATAAAATACAATTTACAAGATTTATATTAAGAAACATAAGAAAAATTAAAAACATTTTAAAAAGAAGAGTGCAGATAAAAGAAAAACACTTTAGGTTGTAGTGTAGGCGGAGCTAAAGAGGAAGGTTTTTAACCTCCCTTGAACATTGTTAAGGTTGAGGCTGTTCCAGGTTTTTGCTGCATGAAACTTAAACGCTGCTTCACCCTGTTTAGTTCTAACTCTGGGCACGAGCAGAAGGCCTGTCCCAGATGTTCTCAGAGTCCGAGGAGGTTCATAAGTAACTAGCATGTCAGAGATATATTCTGGTGCTAAACCATTTAGAGACTTGTAAACCAGCAGTGCTGTTTTGAAGACTATTCTCTGAGCAACAGGAAGCCAGTGCAGAGATTTTAAAACTGGCGTAATGTGGTTGTACTTCCTGGTTTTGGTTAGAACCCGAGCAGCCGCGTTCTGAATAAGCTGCAGCTGTCTTAACCCTCGTTTTGAGAGACCAGTGAGCAGGCCGTTACAGTAATCTAACCTGCTGGAGATAAAAGCATGGATAAGTTTCTCTAAGTCTGGTTGAGACATTATCCCTTTGACTCTGGAAATGTTTTTAAGGTGATAAAATGCAGATGATGTAATTGACTTAATGTGACTGTGGAAATTCAAGTCTGAGTCCATGATGACCCCTAGATTTCTAACCTGGTTTTTAGATTTTAGAGGAAGAGACACGAGGTGACTGCTGACACTTTCTCTTTGTTTCTGTGGCCCAAAGATGATTAGTTCAGTCTTGTTTCTGTTCAGTTGGAGAAAATTGTTTTGCATCCACATGTCAATCTGTTCGATGCAGTGACACAGTGAATGGATTGGTCCATTTTCACCTGCTGTGAGTGAAATGTAAATCTGAGTGTCATCTGCATAATTATGGTAGGATACGCCACAGCTGCATATTAACTGGCCTAAAGGAAGCATGTAGAGATTGAATAATAGAGGTCCCAAGATAGACCCCTGTGGAACCCCACATGTCAGGGCCATTTGGTCTGACACACAGTTACCAACCGAAACAAAGTACTTCCTGTCTTCAAGATAGGACTGAAACCATTTAAGGGCAGTTCCAGTGATACCTATCCATTCCTCTAATCTTTGTGTCAGGATTTCATGGTCCACTGTATCAAACGCAGCACTCAAGTCCAACAGAACTAAGACAGAGACTTTGCCTGCGTCAGTGTTCATACGGATGTCATTTGTGACTTTGATAAGTGCAGTCTCAGTCTGTGATGGGGCCTGAATCCTGACTGAAAAGGATCAAAGCAGTTGTTAAGTAATAGAAAGTCATTAAGTTGTTGATATACAACTCTTTCGATGACTTTCCCTAAAAATGGCAGGTTTGATATGGGCCGATAGTTGTTGAGCACTGTAGCATCAAGACTGCTCTTCTTTAGAGAGGCTT
>CM044553.2:31742060-31789560 GCA_024416835.2 Perccottus glenii
GCATTTAGGCAAAAAGTATCCAGTACCTTCAACAGCCTGCAGATGGCAGTATCGCCTCTTACACCCAAGAAACAAGCCACGGCAAACAAAGTCGACTCGACGCACAAACACAATGTAGCGAGTAACGCTAAGTGTCTGTTCAAATGTAATGGAGTAAAGAGTACAAGTATTCAATCAAAAATGTAGTTGAGTAGAGAGTAAAAGTTGCTTATATTTTTGATACTCAGTACAAGTACAAAGTAGCCCAAAAAATACTTATGTACAGTAACAAAGTAGATTTACTCAAGTACTTTACACCTCTGGCTCTGAATGTTGAGTTTCAGCCTTTGATTGAGTACACTAAAAACCCACTGGCTTTTTTGTAAGCTCCAATGCCATGGTCCACGGCCCTGTCAGCCCACTCACTGTCACTGTGACACGACTGAAGCAGACACAGGAAATATTGCTTTGTCCTTGTTTTTGTTCATCTACAAAAAAAACTGCTCTCAGAGCTGTTTGTGATTGAAATACTGTATCTGCACCTGGTTATATCATTTTGATTCTAAATTCAAGTTTAATATTTCATTTCATTGGTTTAACTAGTTTTATTTCTCTTTTCAATTAATTAACAAAAAAAGTTAATTAATTGTGATTTTTCATTTTAACATAATATAGCATCGTAACTTCAAAAGCATATTGAGATATTTGTTTTTACCTTCACTGGATATGGTCAGGTCTAATCTGAGAACTTTTATTTAAAAAAATAAGACACTTAATTATAATATGAATTATTAATATTATTTGATTATGTGTTCAGGACGGACGGCTGCGGCCCGGAGACCAGCTTATTGCCCTTAATAAGGAGTCATTGATAGGAGTGACCCATGAGGAGGCCAAAAGCATGCTCAACAAAGTCAAACTGTGGTGAGTACTTCACTGCTGCTCATTTGACTAAATACTGCTCTCATGAACCTGTCCCTGCTGTGTGTGTCTTGTGTTCAGTCAGGACATGCTGTGTGTGTCTTGTGTTCAGTCAGGACCTGCTGTGTGTGTCCTGTGTTCAGTCAGGACATGCTGTGTGTGTCTTGTGTTCAGTCAGGACCTGCTGTGTGTGTCCTGTGTTCAGTCAGGACATGCTGTGTGTGTCTTGTGTTCAGTCAGGACATGCTGTGTGTGTCTTGTGTTCAGTCAGGACATGCTGTGTGTGTCCTGTGTTCAGTCAGGACATGCTGTGTGTGTCCTGTGTTCAGTCAGGACCTGCTGTGTGTGTCCTGTGTTCAGTCAGGACATGCTGTGTGTGTCCTGTGTTCAGTCAGGACATGCTGTGTGTGTCCTGTGTTCAGTCAGGACATGCTGTGTGTGTCTTGTGTTCAGTCAGGACATGCTGTGTGTGTCTTGTGTTCAGTCAGGACATGCTGTGTGTGTCTTGTGTTCAGTCAGGACATGCTGTGTGTGTCTTGTGTTCAGTCAGGACATGCTGTGTGTGTCTTGTGTTCAGTCAGGACCTGCTGTGTATGTCCTGTGTTCAGTCAGGACATGCTGTGTGTGTCTTGTGTTCAGTCAGGACATGCTGTGTGTGTCTTGTGTTCAGTCAGGACCTGCTGTGTGTGTCCTGTGTTCAGTCAGGACATGCTGTGTGTGTCTTGTGTTCAGTCAGGACATGCTGTGTGTGTCTTGTGTTCAGTCAGGACCTGCTGTGTATGTCTTGTGTTCAGTCAGGACATGCTGTGTGTGTCTTGTGTTCAGTCAGGACATGCTGTGTGTGTCTTGTGTTCAGTCAGGACCTGCTGTGTGTGTCCTGTGTTCAGTCAGGACATGCTGTGTGTGTCTTGTGTTCAGTCAGGACATGCTGTGTGTGTCTTGTGTTCAGTCAGGACCTGCTGTGTATGTCTTGTGTTCAGTCAGGACATGCTGTGTGTGTCTTGTGTTCAGTCAGGACATGCTGTGTGTGTCTTGTGTTCAGTCAGGACATGCTGTGTGTGTCTTGTGTTCAGTCAGGACCTGCTGTGTATGTCTTGTGTTCAGTCAGGACCTGCTGTGTGTGTCTTGTGTTCAGTCAGGACCTGCTGTGTATGTCTTGTGTTCAGTCAGGACCTGCTGTGTATGTCTTGTGTTCAGTCAGGACCTGCTGTGTATGTCTTGTGTTCAGTCAGGACCTGCTGTGTGTGTCTTGTGTTCAGTCAGGACATGCTGTGTGTGTCTTGTGTTCAGTCAGGACATGCTGTGTGTGTCTTGTGTTCAGTCAGGACAGTTCGGTGGAGATTGCCTTTATCCCAGGAAAGGGGCTGTTCCCAAGCAGCACGTCTCTGCACAATGGAGTCCAGCGGGCCGGCAACAGCCACAGCTCAGGACGCCTCAAAGTCCACATCCGCTCACCGGAGGTCAGACTCTTACTGTCTCTACAACAATGAATTTAGCCAAACTGCACATTTCTTTATTTATTTATTCACATTTTTTGTGAAGATTATCCCTTGAGCTGAATCACATTGATTTAAAATATAAAATTAAATTATTAAATATGTATTTTGGTATTTTGTTTTGTTTTTGATTTTATTTTAGTGGTATTGTTTCTTTTTTGTATAATTTTAGTGGCTTTGGTGCAAGGAAGTAGATGTCAAATGTGCTTTTCCTTTTTAGATCTGCACTGAGGAGCCCTCACAGGTGTCCTCTCCATTGTCTGATATATGTGCACCTGATATTCATATCTCTGGTAAGACGCATTTATTCTCTAGTCCTAGAGATTAGAATAGCACAAGAGACAGTGGTTTAATGTTAACTGTTGGACATGGCCCTGGTCCAGGCCAGCTGACCTACTGACTGGGATTACCCAGGACAAGGTTATTTCCTAGATGTTCTGGCCACATTATTGGTTAAGCCAGTTGCTAACTGTGACAGATGTCTGCTGTTTGTGTGAAAGTGAGCACCAATCGAAAAAAGTGTATTCATTCTTACAAGTATCACACTTAATCAAATGAATCCATCACTTTATTCTGTGTAACTGAACTAAAGTAAATCAATATATACTGGATATATGAGCAGAGACAGTCAGCTGGACTCCTGGGGGGGCTGTTGTGCTCTCTTAGAGCACCCACGTCATCACAAGTGCTAATCCTTTTAAACAGATAAACATCCGTCTGCGTTGTAAAGCTCCATTTGCACGGAAACATTACCTGGTGTTATGAGTAACAGAGCTTATTGATCTCTAATCTGTTTAACTTCAGAATAATACAGCAGTTATTCTTTTTTATTATTTTATTTGAACAGATTAAAACTCATATAGATTAAGAGTCTCTTTTACAAGAGTGACCTATCATTAACACGCTGAAATAAAAAACAATGCATTTATTTGAATTGCCATTAGCAGGTGCTCAATATGAATGTATATTGTCAAAAAAAAGAAACATTTGACAACACTACCTAGTTATAAACAAAAATGTACTGAATTGAGATGGAATAAAAAGAAAAATCCCCATTAGTAGAAGATGAAACCTGGACTAATGTACTGAGTACCTCTAGTACTACTGACACAAACAGTATTCAGTACTTTTACTGTGTACATTTAGAGTAATCTATGTTCAAAATGCCTAACTTTGGGAGGAAATGATTACATCTTAGGGCTGGGAAAAAAACCCCAATATTTTCAAAAATCGAGAGAACAGAAAGAAGCAGTGATGAATGAAACGGACGTGTATAAATAGGGCTTGTGGGAAAAGAGGTGTGTTTGAGGCATAGTTGAGGCGTTAAACCTAAGTTAACACATTATCTTCACTGAATATACGTAAATATAAACATGCAACAAACAAACAACAAACCATGATTCTCTAAAATGAAGAAACGTTTATTAATACATCAATGATTTAAATGAGTTCAGCGTTAAGGGTATCAGACTGCATTTTTCATTTGACCTTTTGTTGTTTAGGTCAGTCTGTAGCAGGCCTGTCATTATGAGCGTGTGTTTGAGAGTGGTCCTGGCCTCAGTACATCCAACAGGGGGGGCAGACAATTCAGATGACACTCATCAAATGAATATTAGACCTGGCTGTGAGCCCTGCTCCACTGTTGCCTCGTCTGTAATCACATTTCTTTTTAATCATCAGTGTATCCCACCCCCACTCACCGCCCTACAGCATCATCACCAAATCCACTGGGACAGTTTTTACTTTTGTATTCTAAAGTGTCAGCATTCGTTCTAAAATATCCAACAACATTCAAGTGGTGACCCCAGTATGTATTGCATTTTCATTATTGCATACACTCAAATCTGAAGGTGCCACAGTCCTACCAGTTTTAAAAACCATTTGAACATTTGAAGTCTTTAGCTTGGCTTTGAACAGTGCCAAGTCATTGTCAGTGTGTCATTCATTGGGTAAGTGGCGACCAAAATGAATGATCACTGTTCAGTTTACATCTCAACTGACCCCAAGGCCATGTATGCATGAACCATTAATAGCTTTAAAATCTCTTGGATCCTGTAATTGTGCCTTGAAGTGTTGGAAGGTGAGCACTGACTGTATTAATGGCAGACATTGTATAGAGCATTTTCATTTGGACTGTTAACTTCACTTTCACACCTTCTCCAGACCTCCTCATTCAATACACAGCTCCTCTCTTGGCATCCTCTCATACACTTTCTCAAACTCTACAAAGACACAATGCAGCTCTTTCTGACCCTCTTTACTGCTCCATCAGCATTTTCAAATCTATACTTCCACTTACTGCTCTTTCCCGAACCTTCATCAGCGTAATACTTCTGTGGTCCCCACAGTTGTGCACGTCACCAAAACACTTCTCCATACCTCAGGCTTCCTCTCACTCTTGTGAAAAGATCTTGTTGAACAACCTCTTTAAAAACTCCCTCCTCTGGTATGTCATCAGGACCAACCACCTCTCTTCAAAGCACCATCACTTCACACTTTCTAATCCTTGCTACCTTCTGCTTTTAGTCACCACATCTACTCTTCTTTCCTCATCATTATCAGTTCTTTAAAGTACTCCTTCAGTCTTTCCCCCACACTCTTGTCACCTGGACATTGTCCTTTCTATCCTTAATCCCTCTAAAGATAGCTGGGAATCCTTCACTTCTACTCACCAAACGTAACCCGGGCCCTGAACTCTTCCGTTATGGAAGTCATGTTAGTGATTCGCATATTGGATTTGGCAAAGGTTTTTTGTCAGATGCTCTTCCTGACTCTCTTTATCTGGGCTTTTTCAGTACCATTCCTACATCATCCAATCATGGTTTATAAAAATCAGTAAAGGTTATGAAGTTTTTGTGCCAACATGCGTCCTGTTTTGGGCTCTGAATTATGTCACATTTGAACAAACCCATAGGAAGTATAGTAGTAGTATAAGGCTGAACAGTCTTTTTATTTTTTTTTTATTTAACCTTTATTTATCCAGGTAAACTAGTCTGAGCTAATATGGACTGGTTTTTCTGTAGAGTTTTGTTTCTCACAACAAGTACTTCTCAGGACTCGATCCCACTGTCACTGTCTCCTTTAGGATCATCAAGTCAGAGGTCTCCTACAGGGACCAAACCTAAGATAACCCTGGACCCCTACATACGCCTCAAGTCTGACAAGTTAGACCTGGTGAGTCCTGGTTTGTTTTGTTGAACAGTTATTATTGCTGACATTTTCAAGACTCAACAATATTAGTGTTGCTGAGACCATAGGAGAGATAGTCTCTGTTCTTGAGATTTGTTCCTCCTGATCAACCTTTTCTAGAAGTTTTCAAGACGTTATAGAATTGAGTTGATGATGTCATGAGCTTTTGGACATAATAATTGGCCTATTCTGTCCAAATAATTAGTCTGGTCCCTTATAACCCTGAATGACCTGACCATGACCATAATAAATGCAACAATGAGGCTAGTTTTAATTCTTTATAAGTCATCACAAAAGCCCACCCAGTTTGAGATAAACCATTGGAATTAGTCGATGTTGTTCTGCGGTCGAAGACTTTGATAAAAAAGTAAAAATCCGTGGGTATGGCAGGCCATTTTTTTAAAGGTTACCTGTTTGACTGAATGTCAACTAAATGCCTTTTTCCCCAAAAACCTGTACACTTAACATATTAAAATATTATTTTACAAATGAATTATAAACTACAATATTTCATAACTACATTACTAGTTACATAGAGTAAACACATTTTGTCAGGATATGCAACAAAGCAGAAGGCATTGTAAAACATTTTTTATTTCTATACAATATGAGGGTAAATATTTACTATTATAAGTAAATATAGTTCTTAGTGAATAGACTATCATGATCCTTATTACACACAGAATGAGCTGTATGTTGTATGAGCAGCTACACAACTCTCTCCCTAACATCTCCGCAGAACGACACAGGCCTTCTCAGTGTTGCACAGACAAAGCTCATTTTTCTTCTTGTGCCTCTTCCATAGCACTTACATTTATTATTATATACAAAAGCAATACTGTTTGCAGTTGTTTAGCTGAATTTTATTTAGATTTTGAGATAATAATGTAATACTTATTGAGAGAACAACAACCACTGAAGAAATATTAAGAGAAGTGTTAGACAAGTGAAGAAAAGTTGAAATCTAATACAGACAAAATAATGTGCTGTGCTGCTTTAACATGTAAAGAAGCTGGTGTGAAAGCTGCCTTTATAACTGTGTAAACTGTCCTGGTCTCAGGCCCTGTCCTTCCTGGGGCTGGACGTCACTGAAGACAAGAGAGAGAGGCTAAGACAGAGCCTAACTGCTGACCCACAAGGCACTGTGGCCTACGGAGGTACACCCCAGTCCGAACCATAACCTGACCTCAACTCTCTCCCACCTACACTTCTGTTTGTGTGTTCACAAGTCTTTATGTAGGCTACTAACAGTACGACAAAGAGACAGATTTTTAAGAACTGTGTTTGTTGAAGCATCTACAGCAAAAAACACAGTGGTGCGTTTATATTAATTAAATGAAATCATAACTATTTCATACTTAGAAACCAGTAAAGGCCAGGCAATAGTTTGTCTAGTGAGGGTTGCTATTTAGGAATGACAGAATAATGTGGCAGACAAGTCGTAAATAAAATTGTATGCAGCCATTTACAATTTATTTACATTTAAGGCTCTGTCATACAATCATCAGGTGGAAGATGATAATAATTCTTTACACTTCATGCACACTGGTGCTGTACTGGCCTCTATCATGCTCAATGCAATATGTCATCAATGCATTGTACATACACATGCACTGGACTCTCTTGTAGTCCACTCTTGTAGTCCACTCTTGTAGTCCACTCTTGTAGTCCACTCTTGTAGTCCACTCTTGTAGTCCACTCTAAAAGACGCCCTACTTCTGATTAGGAAACTCATGTGGAAGGTACTGCAAGTCAGTTGTTAGGTCTAGAACTAGATCATCATTTAAGGGGGTTTGGTGTCTCTCTTGTCAGTCTGGCTTTAACTTGTGATTGGAGTAGCCATTAGCTGTTTGGCCAGCCAAAGCAGCTAAGCTTTGGCTGTAATATTTTAGACAAAAGCGATCAGTAAATGGGCTATTAGATTGTGTATGCTGTTTCAGACTTTGTGGAGGCCACACGGAGCGTCTTTCTGGACAAATTGGAGGAGCTGGGGATGGGGGCAGGTCCCTTCATGTTCTCCTATCATGAAGCAGCCAGCCTGATGGACACGTCGGCCTTTCACTCCCCTGTAAGCACTGCTCACACTCACTACACATAAGTGTTGGAAAATATTTGGTCTCCTGTACTTAACTTTATATTGCATTGGCCCTCACTTATGGTCTACATTTAAGTTGTCACACAAAGGTGTTGGTTCTTCCCTACCAAAGCTCAGACGCCACAAACTATTCAGTGTACTCTGATTGGAATGGATGAACACCTAGTCTGGTTTAACGAATCATAGACATCCTTGGATCAAGCCTTGTCTTGAGGCTAGATACCTGTTGATGTTAAATAAACTTCTCCTGCCTAAGACATCCAGAGTGCCTCCAGCCTCTCTTTTTACTGTGACTTCTCTCAGCTCTAAGGGCAGCTCAATTATTCTCCAACAATAACTGATCCAATGATGTAAATCCATGTGCTGTGTGCAGACCTATGAGTCGGAGTGCAGCTACAGCAGTGAGGAAATGGAGCAGTTTCAGACAGAGGTCAAACAGCTGCAGACCCAGATGAAGCAGCTCAAGGTATACTCCCAGGTCCTGATGGTCACAAAAATATTGATATTTGATTTATAGTCAAGACCTGATTCAGCTTGTCTCTCTTCAGCTCCTTTCAAATCTATGAAACTACATTAACCCTTTGAGACAATTGTCACTGTCATATTGGCTTTTATAAACAGAATTGAATTGTCAGTATTATTAATGTGATAGATTTATATTTAGAGTCAGTAATGTAAAAAGTGAAGAGAAATGGAGCAAGTGACGTTCCTTCATCTATTAACAGTGAGTGTGAAAACATAGTGTATTCTTGCATCTTAGGGCAGCCAGAAGTCAACAACAGAGAGATTTTGAACTTCAGTCTCTTCCTTTAAGTTGTATAAAGAAATAAGTACAGAATATGCAAACTGCCCAAGTCTTGACAGAGTGACTGAGGTTCTTCTGTGCTTTTGGTAGGTTATCCTGAAGGACATGGAAAACAGCAAAAAAGACCTAGAGGAGGAACTGCAGAAGACCTCAGAGGTAACAATGCATGAAAACTTTACACAACTGCATTGAGAGTCTGGCATTGAATTTGAAATATATTGTGTCTTACAGAAAGCTTGTCTGACTGTCGAGGAGAACAACCGTCTGAAAAGCCGTCTACAGGCAGTGGTGGGCGGTCAGCGTCAGGCCAGCAGCGCCGAGCAGGACTACGAGGAGGTCATTCAGCTGCTGGAAGCCGAGATCCGAGACCTGAAGAACCAGCTGGCTGGAAAGAAACAGCCACGAGGACTGGAGTCCACCAAGGTCAGTTTAAACTGAAAGCTCTCCCAGTGCAGAATCAACAGAAACAACCCAACAACCACATTCTTATACCTGTGTGCTCCCATCAATCAAGGATAGGGCTAGATATGGCCACATTAAATTGTTTTAAATATATTTATAAGTTGGCTCTCCCAGATAGTCTGTGACAGACCTTTATTACATACAATTAAAGAAAATATATATTGACCCAAAACAAACCATCCAAACATAGCAAAGGGGAGATGAACAGAAAAGCACCACAGTCATGTCATCATAAGAGACAAGCAGCAACTATACAATCTTCACACTACCTTAGAGCGACTTCAGACACTATGCCCTGGGACATTTTTAAATCGTACTGAGCCACAAAGCGGGCAGACGTTTTCAAATCCATGTCTTTTTCTGACACACATTTGTTTTCACAGTTTTCTGATTTGAGTGAGTTTATAATGAGCTTAACTGTCTGATTTGATTTTTTTCCAGGAGGATGTGCTGGAACTCAACAAAAGGCTGACAACCATCGACTCCCAGTTGAGGAAGTCTGAGCTGAGCAGAAAACACCTGGAGATCTCCAACAAGAAGCTGCTGGGCTTTGCACAGGTACAGTACGTACACAATTTAGAAAGCTGAAAACCTTATTCTGAGCAGAAAGTTTAGAGATAGTTACTGCTGCTGCTGTTCACCTGTGTACAACATGTTTTTGTATTTATTTATCCACATTTTCGTGAGGAATAATCCCTTGAGATGAATCATCTCGCCCCCTCAGCTGGCTCCTCTCGATGTGGAGGAGCAGCGGCTCTACTTTGAGCTCCTCCCGTGTGACCGAGCTCCTCACCTTATCTCTAAAGGAACGCCCCCCCGCCCTGCGGAGAAAACCCATTTCAGCCGTTTGTATCCGGGATCTTGTTCTTTCGGTCATGACCCAAAGCTCATGACCATAGGTGAGAGTAGGATTGTAGATCGACCGGTAAATCGAGAGCTTTGCCTTACAGCTCAGCTCCTTCTTCACCACGACAGACCGGTACATCGACCGCATCACTGCAGATAAGACAGGAGACAGTAGATATATTTTTTACAGAGTCTAACTTTGGAGCTGAAGGTGGTCTATAAATATTTCCAATAATCATTTGTTTATTTTCATGAAGAGTGACTTTCACAAACAAGCCTTCAAAGTGTATTGGTTTCTCATTTGGAATAAAGACTTGAGATTTAAGACTTGAAGAGACACCTCCTCGTCTGGAACCTCTATCGGTTCGATATCAAATATAGTTATCGAGTTTAATATCAGTGTCTGCTATATTCTCAGTGAGCCATGTTTCAGATTATGTCATTATTTTTGGGTTATTATAAACAAGCCAGGCTCAACTTTGGGGAATAGACTTCTAATGTGAACATGAATAGCTTTAAGACCTTTACCCATTTAGAATTTGAAGGAAAATAGTGACAGGTATGAGAGCACCACAGCACAATCACACCATACATACCCACATCCACACAAGCATGAAACATAGAAGAAAAATCTGATTATTAACAACAAACCAAATTAAGTATGTAATAGCCTAAATTAAATATTTCATTTCCCTGGTTCAGTACTAATCCAGTTATTGCATATGACGAAGTTAAGTGAAAAAATATTTTTTTTCTTTGTTTTGTTTTTGACTCTATTAAGAGTCAATAATAATAACAGCAGCTAAAGGAATGGTACAAGATTAGAGTCCAAATAGGAAGTGTGTACACTGCACTACCTTAAGATCAAATCATCATCAATAAGCCTGAATAAACCATACAAATAGTGAAGATAAAGGAAACAATATCAACTGCATGTCACACAATCTCACACAAAAACAGGAAGATGAAACCGTCTTTTATAATACAATTCACAAAGAGGAAAAATGGAAATGAGCTTCTGAGACGGAAACTGAACTGAAACTGAAAGGCACAAACGTATATGTACATGAACACTCGTAAAAGAAAAGCAGACATCCCAAGAGAAGTAAGGTTACTAAGAAAACTAAATCCCAATGTTGCACCTTGGCTTTGGAACTGCAGAATATGGATACGAGCTACAGAAGGATCAAGTGCTGTGCAAATCAGAAACTGAAATAAATACAAAAAAGCAGGTTAGTAAGAAAATGGTCTGTCATGTGCAGTTAGTTCTAATAACCATGTTCATCACAAGCACTGACTGTTTATGGATAAGAACATAAACATGGAATTAGAGGATCAAATATATGACATAGATTCAAAAATAGATGAACACATATTTAATGTAAATAATGACCAATGTAGAAGCATTTAATAATCAAACATTTGAAGAAGACACTTTATAAGTCATCCACATAAACAGTCGAAGTCTCTATTGTAAGTTTTCAAAAACAAAAGACTACTTTAATGAGTTTAAGAAGAAATTTAGTTTCATAGCAGTCACAGAAACATGGTTTAGGGATGACATCCTGGAAGTTTAAATGGATGGATTTGAGCTTTATTCTGTAAATGAAGGAAACAAAACAGGTGGAAGCATTGCTCTAAACATAAATTCAAAATTGAAAAGTAAGAAAGTAAAGGAAATGACATTAATAGAGAATGTGACAGGAACTTGTATCTGAAACAACAAAGAACATGTTAATCAGTTGTATTTCCAGAGCACCAGGCTCCTGTGTTTAACGTTTACTGAAGAAATAACAGCTGTATTTGATAATATTAAAAATAAGATGCAGATAATATGAAATTTTAACATTAATTTGGATCATTTGGGTCGTCTTGGATCAATTGATTTGATTAATTCCATGAACAGTTTGTGTCTCTTTCCATTGAAGAAACCATTAAATCCTTGAACCAACCAGAAGTACATCCCAAAGTGCTATACAAGCAACAATGTCAACAAGCATGTTATTAGCAATCATTTATCAATATTTACAGTATTAGATACAATCACAAGATAACAGAAACAGGTCAATAAAAGCCCTGAAGGAACGAAGATCTCAAAAAACAGAAGTAGGATGGAGTAAATGCAGCATTTAACTTCTTTGTGGAAAAAAAAAACTTTTAGAAAGAATAATCTAGATAAACCACGGATGACCAACCTACTGTGAAGGTCGACATTCAAAACTTACTTACAACTTATATTTGACAAAACTAAAAGTTATAGGGAATTGTCAGTATAAGGATCCATCAAACATATTATTTGTCATTCTTAAGATTCTGAAATTCCATGATTTAGTTGAATTCAGCATCATTCAAATGTATAAAGTAAACAACAAACATTACCATTAAACATCCAAAAGAGGTTTGAAAAAAAGAAACTAGAGTACAAACTTGAGGCTGACATTTTTTCGGGAGTCCCGCAGGTCTCGGGATGTAAAACAAAATCACTATTAATCACGTGATCGGGCGGGACATAACACTAGACCATACACAGTGGGTCACCTGGCCGTTTTCCGTATCTTAAGCCCCAAATGTTTTAGGCTTAGTTCTGAATTAAAACTGACAGGAAAATGCAAGCCTAACCCAGTGCTGACAGTGTGGAGACTCTTCAGCGTCGTTCTGTTCCAGACCTTAAACACATCTGCACGTTTAAGTCTGGTCTTCTTTAAAACCAACGCTCCATTCAAACTGTACACACAAGTTCCTCTGTAGCAATGTTAACTTCCTGTTTGCAGCAGCCGGCAACTCTACATTTCTGTGATTTTGACAAAATAAAATCAAAATAAAATCTGTCATTTGACAGATTGGCAGCTGAAACCACGTTATTATGGCGGAGGCAGAAGAGGACACAGCATTAGAACTTTATCAGATTTGTACTGTATTTTTTACTGTACTGTTTACTTGGATAGAAAACACAACATGGGAGTGAATGGGAGTTATTATTCTGGGATTGGGACAGGATTTCCCCACAGTTTTTTTGTGGGATTGGAAGACTGGAGAGGTTTAAAAATCCACTTGCATGTCACCCTCTAGTATAAACTTAAAGGAACGAGTATCTTTAAAAAAGCCAAAATTAGGCCCAAAACAATGGAAAGGAGATATTTAAAAAAAAAAAAAAGCATAAAAATCTAAAATGTTGGAGCTGTATGGAGGGGATGGTTAGGTCGGTGTGGGTGATGGAGCTGGTGTAGGTTCAATGTGTTTGATGGCAGTGATAGTGATGGAAATGAAAAAAATGAATGGTGATTGGATAACAGCAGAAATCATATCTGTTTTTCTCGTTCTTTGTGAGTGTGACTTGTTTTGTATTTGTAGTTTTGTTTGGACTAAATGGTGAGAGGGGTAGGCAAAGAAATAGGTTTTTTTTACCTTCAGCCTACGCCAGGGCTGGACTGGGACAAAAAAAGGCCCTGGCATTTTTGCTCAGACCGGCCCACCACAATCGGTCAGACACAACCAACTAGTACACCATCCTTGCGGTCCCTGTAGATATGCATATCTACTGTTCCATTCCAAAAACCCCTACAAAGCTGAGAACTAAGTGCCATGGACCTGTGTACCAGTGCAAGTGGACCAGTGTACTCACTCTCTCTTGACAGACTCCCTGGTGATCAAAGGTTCCTCCCTGTCTCTCTCCTCCACTGCTAACTCAACCTGGCTTGACTATACATAAGGACAGAGAGAGAGAGGATTACAATTATTTGGAAGAGTTATTAAAAGTACACTTAGTAAGGATCCATTTTGGTTATATAGTCCTGTATTCTTGAAGAGCAGGATTTCTAGATGGACAAAGTGCTCCATGTTATAAAAGCTAGTTAACCCTTTAGAACCCAATAAAATGTGGATGTAGAATACTGCTAATTCTAAAAAGAAATGTTTTTATTTTTTTTCCAATGAACCAGACAGCAGAAAAACTAGTTTACAATTGCAAGTATAGGCTACTTTGTTTTAAAGAGCACAAACCCTCTTTAATATGACACCAAACAAGATTTACCTCTCATTGTTGAGATACTCCCTTAAAAAAGAAAACCAACCTATACTACCAAATTACTCACACAAAACGTCCTAAAAATATATGATATTCATATTATTCACTCACCGTAAATATTGCATATTAATGATGTTGGAAATTCATTAGAAACATGAGCAAATATCTACTTCGTTGAATATACAGCTAAACAAAAATATACAGCTTTCAAAATGCAAGCGGGTTTTAATCCCCAAATAGCATGCGTTACTCGTCGTGGCGCTTTGACACAGCCATTCTGAGTAATAATTAAAATAATCAAATGGCATCATTTAAGTTTTTCTAGAGAAGGGCCGTACGGCCATTATGGGTATTAAAGGGTTAACATTAGAATAGTCAGCCAAAGTTGCAATTGAATAAGTTAACTCTGCTAACCTAGCTTATGCTGTGTTACTTGACTTTAGCTGACTGGAGCTAGTGCAGTGGGTGACAATCTGACAGACTATATAATGGCAACAACGATTAAGTTGTCTTATTATAATATTCATTAATTTAGGTAAATCATCATCTTCGTCGTGGCCCAACCAGGCACACACACACACACACGCACACACACACACACACACACACACACACACACACTTTCCTCCTGCACCCGCCCTGATTAACACTCCCTCCCTGTTAATCATGTAGCTAACATGCTTACCGTTTCAATTACACTCTCCATGTTTCTGCAAAATGTCGTCAGGTACTGTAGGCTTGGATACTGAAGCTACAGCACTAAACATGTCTGTTATTTTTGCACATGTTGAGGCATCAACCTCTAGCATTTTTATTTTTTTGGCCCGCAACTTCTCCGCACCCCCCTTGCACTTTTGTTTCTCCATCCTAAATCCACAGATTTCTGGCTCTGAGCCACTAACTGCATCTGACACAAGAAACAGAGGAGGAGGGGGGGAGCCTGTTAAGAGATGATTGGGCCAGCCCAGTGTCAGTATGAAAAATGAACCAATGGGCCGCTGTCCCTGCTTTATGGGCCGGTCATTGGCCAATTAAAAAAATAAAAAAATCATATTATATGGACCGGCCCCCAAGTGCGTCGGCCCACCGGGCATTTGTACGGTGGCAGAGACAGCTCAACACGCTGCAAATGAAGAAAGCACCAGCAAATAAAGAAAACATCTTCATCAGTTTGACAACACGCGCGCTGCAAAAGTTCACAACACATACAAATACAAAAACGCGCTGCAAATACAAAAACGCGCTGCAAAAGTTCACAACACATACAAATACAAAAACACGCTGCAAAAGCTCACAACACATACAAATACAAAAACGCGCTGCAAAAGCTCACAACACATACAAATACAAAAACACGCTGCAAAAGTTCACAACACATACAAATACAAAAACGCGCTGCAAAAGTTCACAACACATACAAATACAAAAACACGCTGCAAAAGCTCACAACAGATGCAAATACAAAAACGCGCTGCAAATTCAAAAACGCGCTGCAAATAACACAGACCACAACGGAAATGTTTTAAGGGGACTCCTTTGAGTGACGAACCACTACTGGGACCTGCTTATTGTTTACTCGCCTGTCGCCAGTGTTGTTGTCACTGACCTGAAAGGTGAGGTTTTTATGTTTACTTTTATATCATGATATATTTATATATATATATATATATATATACACTGTTGCGGTATAACGTTACATTGTTGCTTATGTTAGCGGACTTAATTTAGCAACTAAATATACCCCCGGTTTCACAGACCAGGCTTAAACTAGTCCTGGATTGAAATTCATATTAAGCTGTTTTAACTAAAAGCAACATATACTGACATGCCTTCAAGTATGTCACTGCCATTGTTTTGTCTCAATATGCACACCAGTAATGTTTTTGTGTAGGGTGTTTATAAAAACTGCTTAAAACCAAGGCCTAATCCTGGCTTAATCTAAGCCCTGTCTGTGAAACTGGGCCTATAACTTTCAGTAGTTGTTCACATAACCCCATTGTAGTAGTCTTTTTTGACATGACACTTTTGTAGGTTTAAAGAGGATTAGCAACACTTGATTTTGTCAATGCTTTGGAACAGCATCCTTCACTCTTCCTCTCGATCATGTGCTACACTGACACCAAGCTGACAGCTGATGCTGTAGAGAACATCTTCCACGTGCAGTTCAGTCAGCCTGGTAGCACCAAACGTCAGGAGGAGGCCAGGGTACTGAGCTACTGGCGAGATTATCTGCTCTACCTAGAAGGTATGGTTAGACTTATAAGGAATGTGCAGCAAATAGATCTAAAGTACCAAAATAATCAAATAGAAAACATGTCTAACATTTTTTCTTTTGCTCCCTAGAAAAAGAGGCTAGTACTTCCTTGGAAGACGTGCTTATGTTTGGGACTGGACTGAAAGAAGTTCCTCCTGCAGCAATACAGCCACAGCCAAAGCTAGTTTTTCAAAAGAGCTCACGCTTTCCCATGGCAAATGTATGTACAAATACAATCAAAATTCCAATCTTACCCAGTTATGAAGAGTTCTTTCCTATTTTAAAGTGCAGGCATGTTCGTTTAATTGATTTTAAGTTGTTATATTTGAACATTTCAAGCCACTCAGTTAAAATAAAAAAAAAAAGGAACACTCAGGTTAATATTTTTGACTGTACATAGATATACTGGTTAGATTTAAGGAAAATTTTATTTTATTTTAAGATACATTTGATCAAGGACTAATATTTTTATATGTATATAATTTTTTTTACAGAAATGCATGGCATGTTCTTTGCACACAACTTGAGATTTTCTTCTATACTGTTTCAATCATTGATGTACAGTAAAACATTGATTTATGCAGTGAAAAAAATAAAGTTGTTCTTTGGACTTTTAAAGTCCTGACAAATTTTTGAGTGTTATGTAATTCTCAACAGCTGTTATCCAGTTGACTGGTGGATAGAGCCCATTCTGTCTTTGCAAGTTCTTAAAATGAACTTGGAGATTAGCATCACCACAAAGACTGCGCTGCAGTAGCAGAATGTCCTCAAACTCTTGAATAACTTCCTGTGACACTGGGAATCCACAGTCCCTTGCATCAAACCTAAGGCCAGTCAGAAATTAAAACAGTATGAGTCAACTTATTACAAATTTAAATAAAACCTACAAATGCTAAAGTGAAAAATGATAATCCAACACTTAATTTTGTCATATCCCAAAGTTTGACCTTCAATGTTGACAAGATCTATTTTTCAAATATGGTTATTACATTTGCTTCTAAGACACTTTGTGGTACACTTTGCGAATCGGAAAATCCACCTTTTAGCTTTGTGCACTGGTGTTTTTTTTGGTCTAAGAGTATCTGAATTCTTTTTAAAATAAAGATCTAGTTTTCTGATTTAAAATAATAGGATAATTGTAAAGTGAAGGACACTATAAACTTCTATGTCAGCTAAAGGCAATCGATCACATTTTATTTGATAATTAATGATTAAACTTCAGTAAAATGAAATCTGATATAATAATAATAATAATAATAATAATAATAAATTTTATTTGTAATGCACTTTACATTTGGACAATCTCAAAGTGCTACAGAGCATCTAAAAAAATCAAAGTAATTCAATATAAAAAGAAAACAGAACAACATAAGCCTATAAAAAAAAACGTTCATTGAAAAGCTTTTATAAAAAGAAATGTTTTTAGGTTGCGTTTAAAAGCATCAGTAGTCTGTGGGGCCCTCAGGTAGTCCGGGAGGGTATTCCACAGCCTCGGAGCAGCCGATGAAAAGGCCCTATCACCCATGCTGCAAAGTTTTGTTCTGGGAATTTGGAGGATGTTTGAGTTTGCAGAACGAAGAGTGCGTGCAGAGTGTGAAAAGGTCGGGTGGGTGAGAAGTTCCTGCAGGTAGAGGGGGGCATGTCCGTGAATACACTGATGGGTGAGGAGGGAAACTTTATATTCAATTCTAAGTTTGACAGGGAGCCAGTGAAGAGATTTCAGAATGGGGGTGATGTGTTCATGCTTGCGCACCCTCATCAGGATTCTGGCAGCGCTATTTTGGATGTATTGAAGTCTCTGGATGCTTTTGCCAGAGATCCCGATGAGGAGTGCATTACAGTAGTCCAGCCTGGAAGAAACAAAGGCATGGACGAGCTTCTCTGCATCCTCCATGCTGAGTGTTGGGCGGAGTTTGGCAATGTTCTTGAGATGGAAGAATGAGGTCTTGCATAGGTGTTTAATGTGGGTGTCAAAGGTGAGATGAGGATCCATTTTGACACCTAAATTACTGACCGATGTGGAAAGGGAGATATTTTGGCCGGAAAAAGTGATGCTGGTGATGGTTGAAGTGCGAAGTTGATGTGGTGTACCAATTAAGATGGCATCAGTTTTAGAGCAATTTAACTGAAGGAAATTGAGCTTCATCCAGCTATCTCCTCCAGGCAGGTGGTCAGTGTGGATGTTGGTAGGGGAGCAGAGAAAGTGGAGGTTGTACTTAAATACAGCTGTGTATCATCAGCATAACAATGGAATGATATACCATGTCTACTAATGATTTTACCGAGGGGGAGCATGTAAATGGAGAAAAGTGTGGGACCCAGCACAGAGCCCTGAGGAACACCACAGGTGACATTATGAGTGAGTGATTCGGCTTTGCCCAGGGCAACGTACTCAGTTCTGCCAGTCAGATATGAAATGAACCAGTCGTAAACATTTTCTGAAAGTCCAATGGTGTGTTTCAGGCGGTGTAAGAGAATGTTGTGGTCTACTGTGTCAAAAGCAGCTGTTAGATCTAGCAGGATAAGGAGTGATGGGGAACCAGTATCTGCTGCCATCAGAAGGTCATTGGTGATCCTGACCAAGGCTGTTTCAGTGCTATGACCAGGGCGGAAACCCGACTGAAATTTTTCAAACAGGTTATTTTTTTTGAGGTGAGTATGAAGTTGTACTGCAACTGTTTTTTCCAAACCTTTGATAGAAATGGTAGGTTTGAAATGGGCCTATAGTTGCAGAGAACTTCAGGGTCCATAGTTGTTTTTTTAAGTAGAGGTTTGATGACAGCTGTTTTTAATGTGGATGGGATATGACCAACCAGAAGGGAGTTGTTTATTATCTTGGTGATGAATGGAGAGACAACAGAGAGGTTGGCCTTCAGCAGAGTGGAAGGGAAGGGATCCAGGGCACAGGTGGCCGGCTTCATCTTTCTGATAACATCCTCCACTTCTTCCTGTGTGACATCAGTGAAAGAGCTGAGGGCTGGACAATCTTCAATGCTGGATCTTCCGTTGGAGGAGGCAGAGCAGCAGTGGTAGTGAGTTGAGAGCGGATATTATTTACTTTTTGTTTGAAAAAGGTAATAAACATATTACACCTCTCCTCAGTGGTCTCAGAGTGGGAGAGTACGGGGGGTTTGAAAAGATGGTTTATTGTTGAAAAAAGTTGTTTTGAGTTTCCAGGATTGTTATTGATGATAGTGGAATAATACCGTGACCCCGCGTCTCTCAGAGCTTCTGCATAAGCCCTCTTTTGTTCCCTGTATGCCTGTTTGTGAACAGTCAGTCCAGAGGCCTTGAACCGCCGCTCAAGGACACGCCCAGCCGCTTTCATCTTTCGCAGCTCGCAGGTGTACCAAGGTGCTGATCGTGTGAATGAGACGGTCCTTGATATCAGAGGGGCATGGAGGTCCAGGAGACTGCTCAGGGACTGGTTATAAAAATCCACCGAGTCAGCAATATTTACAGAACATGGTCACATATTGCATGGATTAAATACGAACCTGTGAGGCAGGTGATACATGGCTTCTGGTTTACCAGAATCACAAGAAGACTGACGAACAGGTCGGATGGTGTGAAAAGTTCTCTGTACTCATCAAGGTCTTTCTGCAAGATGCTCAAGAAGACGTACCGTAGAAGGCTCTTATGCTCATGGCTGCCATTGAAAAGGTGCCTCTCTCTCAGGTCACTGAAGAGCTCAATCCAGAACTGAGTCCTAATGATGATACAATTTTACTTCAGTGCTTAATTAATGTTATATGAAAATGATTTCTAAATATATATATATATATATTACGGCATTATAGGAGGGTTAAAGAGCCAAAATAATCTTAACCAACTGTGTGGGTTTATTGTGGTGTCTTTTTGTGCATTTCTGTCGACAGCTTACCATTCTGTAGAAAAGGTGCCAAAAATTGAATGATGCTCCCGCATGAACCACAAAAGTATCCAATAGGTCCAGCCAATTCGAGTCCACAATATGAACAATACATAACCTAGGAAAGGGAACAAAGTGACTGCTTAGTGCTAAAAGATATTGACATGTAACTAAGCAGATGCCTGTGATACAGACCTTCTCACAGCAGAGGAAAAATGCAGATGTAAGAGAAGCCCTTAGTTACCCAAATGTGTATTGAGGTTATACATGTATTGAAGTTACTCACTGCAAAGGAAATATAGATCAAGAATCATTAGAAAAAGTCAATAGGACTATTAGGCTATTTTTATGTAGCAAGTTATGCCTACTGTAGTATCCTCCAGTCAGGGTTTAATTACTTAAATCGCCATTAAGGTTATTTATTTGTTAACCAATAAAACACATATGACAAAATGTTATTTTATTACTCATGTTGGAAAATCCTACTGATTTTTTACTAGCGTGTTCCCATTACAATAATGTTTCACATTTAAATGTGTACTGTGTCAGATCATTTAGGCTAATAATATAAAAAAGATCAGGCAATCATACGTTCAGGATAAATAAACAAAACAAAAAAACTCACCTTTCAGGTCAGTGACAACAACACTGGCGACAGGCGAGTAAACAATAAGCAGGTCCCAGTAGTGGTTCGTCACTCAAAGGAGTCCCCTTAAAACATTTTTGTTGTGTGTTATTTGCAGCGCGTTTTTGTATTTGCAGCGCGTTTTTGTATTTGCAGCGCGTTTTTGTATTTGCAGCGCGTTTTTGTATTTGCAGCGCGTTTTTGTATTTGCAGCGCGTTTTTGTATTTGCATGTGTTGTGAACTTTTGCAGCGCGGGTGTTGTCAAACTGATGAAGATGTTTTCTTTATTTGCTGGTGCTTTCTTCATTTGCAGCGTGTTGAGCTGTCTCGGCCACCGTACATTTGCCCGGTATACCAGATTACCAGTCCAGCCCTGGCCTACGCCCTTTCGGTCGATGAGGGTTTTGTTTTTTGTTGGAGATTTTTGTTTACCAAAATAAAAAAATAAAAAATGTATTAAAAAGATGAGAAAGACAATATTTTATTCTCAGGTAAATCAGGTAACAAAACATTATTTTTCCTTCTCCAAGCCTTGAAGTCACTTTTTAATTTTAATTTTTTTTTTTACCAGACAAGGTTGTATTTTTTTGCTTTGTCTTGGTTTGAAGTAAGACATATCTTTTCAAATTAAAAACCCAGACATAACTAAATGTTACCTCGATTAAGTTTTGCACATGAGCACTTTTGTGTCATTGCTTTACAGTTTGGCCTCCTTTGTATTGTTTTTCAGAATGTCCACAAAGTGCTGACCACTCCCAGCCGGTTTGGAGCAGAAGCAGGGTAAGACACTGCTCACGGCTTACATGACCCATCCTCGCTTTAATCACATTTTTTATTTGATTTTTTATTTAAATGTGCAAAGTTTAAATTAACTCTGACCGTACAGTGTGTGTTTTCCTCAGGAGTAACCGCTCGTCCCCTTCCACAGAGAGCCCAGGCACGCCCTCCCCTCTGCCCGACACTGCCTTCCAGCTGGCTGTGGAGGCCAAGGAGCTGGTGGAGAGTGCCTGTGGACTCACTGCAGATGACAAAGGTACACAACACAAAGGAAAACAAGACAAGACAGCCCTAGACATTTGTATTACTGTGCTATTTTTGTAGTTGTTTAAAGATAATTTGTTAGTGTTTTGGTGCACCACTTTCAACTCGAGAAAAAAACTGGGTCTGGGGTAAATTTCTCAGAGGCTGTCCCATTGTTTCTCGCCCTTTTAAATATCAAATTGTAAAAAAAACAGTGTCACAAGTTTTCTACATTTTAGTGACTCACTCTTTCATGTCACGTGATGTGTTCCTGTTTAGTACAAATTGTATGATTGTATGAATGAAAACCACTGCATTGTTATCTGTATTAATACAGATAACAATGCAGTGGTTTTCATTCATGAGGCCAATCCAAGATGGCATCCTCCGTCCTTACAGTGAACCTAAATGCTTTCATGTCTTTATTACACTAATTAGCATTCAAAATGGCACTGGAAAAGGTATGTGAACCCTTGAGTTGATGACCTCAAAAAAGCTAATTAAAGTCAGGTTTTAGCACACCTGGAGTCTCGTTAAGATAATATGTTTGGCTACTTTGATAAAAACCCCTCAAACCTTTGGACTTTGCTCTGCACAAAAACATTATGTGAGCCATGCCTCGCCAAAAAGAGCTTTCAGAGGACCTACCATAATGAATTGATGCTTTACATGAAGCTGGAAAGGGCTACAAAGTTATTTCAAAGACTTTAGAAATTCACCAGTCTACAGTTAGACAATCTACAAATAGAGACGCTTTGGGACTGTTGCTACTCTACCAAGAAGTGAGCACCGAGTCAAAAAGACACCAAGAGCACAACAAAGACTCATCAATGAGGAAAAGAAACAACCCTGAATGAAAGCCAAAGTTAAAAGGCATCATTGGAACATTTCTGTTCATGAGTCTACAATACGTTAAACACTGAACAAGCAGAGTATCCACAGCAGGACACCACGAAGGAGGCCACTGCTTACTAAAAAGAACATTGTTGCACACCTGAAGTTTGCAAAAGAGCACATTGACACTCCACTGCAGTATTGGCAAAATGTTTGGTGGACGGATGAAACTAAGATTGAACTATTGGAAAAGCGCCACATCGGGGATGGGCGCAGCATATCATCCAGAAAACATCATCCCAACTGTAAAGTCTGGTGGAGGAGACCTCATGATTTGGGCTTTGCTGCATCAGAGCCTGGCCAGCTTCAGTCATTGAGGGAAGGATAAATTCTCAAGTATATCAGACAATTCTTCGGGATAATGTGAGGATGTGTGTACGTCAGCTGAAACTGTGTAGGACACCAGAACAAGTCCACAACAGAATGGCTCCAGAAAAACAAAATCGACCTTTTGGAGTGACCAAGTCAGAGCCCAGACCTGAACCCAATAGAGATGCTAAGGACTGACGTGATGAGGGCCAAAGAATAGGACTAAGTGAGCTTCTGACAGGAAGAAAATTCCTCCAACAATGTCTGCTCCACAGCTACAAGAAGCACCTGGTTAAGGTTATTGCTGCCAAGGAAGGGGTCGACCAGTTTTTAATTCTGAAGGGTTCACCTACTTTTTCCACTGCCAGTTTGAATGTTGAATCAGTGTGTTCGATAAAGACATAATAGATCAGAATTTATTTGTATAATTCTTCTAATTCAAACATTATTAGTTTGTCAATTCTCTTGAGTTAGATGAAGATCAGATCATTGACTTAAGATTTAAGACACACTTATTCAAAAAACCATGAAATACCAAAAAGATCAAATCCTTTTTCTCTCCACTGTAGTCTGAGTATTTGTAATAGATTGGACACCTAGAGGTTTCAGATGCACCAGGGACAAGAAAGACCATAAACAAAAGGATGATTCTTTTTCTTGGTGTTCTTTCAGTGAGTAAAGTGGCGCTGGCTCCAGACTTCGACACTCGGGACATGTGAAAGAACTGTGGGAGAACCAGGACATGCTGGAGAACAGGCAGCTGAACCAGGACTGGCCTCACTGCAGTCGACTCGCGTTACACCAATAAATGAAATTTCCAGTTACAAGTTAATATCAAAGTTTCTGATAATCATAAAAACGTTTTAATGCCAAAGTTGCACACACTGATAAGAATTTGTGTCTTCCGTTAAAATCCCGGGGTTCGGCAGTAGTCAACGGGACTTCCTCTGTTGGACATTTTATTATATGTATATCTCTGCCAAAAGAAAAGCTTGCTGGACGCCCTTGTCAGATGCATGACACTGATGTAAACCTTGTTACTAGTATGTGTATTTTCTGCTCACTCGTGCTTGTTTACTCTGCGCAGAGGTAAACCGTCAGCATGAGCTTTCATGTCCCTTTGTCTGGCCTCAAACCCGTATTCAGAAACACAAGGACGTTTCCACTCACAGTTCACACACATCTCTGCATGGACCATACGCTTTAGTGTGTGCTGTGTTCAGGAGCAGCTTCATGTTGTACATCTGGAACCCCTGCTGGAAATTTTAGTCTCAGAGGCTAACAATTCTGAAAAACACACACATGTCCTGAATTCAACCTGATTATAGCATCATGGTGTGGCCTAATACTTTCTGTTACTGTTTTATATTAAAGGAACTACTGAGAACAAGAGTGAGACGAGTCATTCAAAAACACTTCAAAAAGGAGTTATAAAGACTATAAACCTAAAATTGAAGTGGTGATTTTACAAAAACACATTATTTTCCTCAAATGTGTGAGTGTTAATTCTAACAGCAGAAAGACTACGTGTCTTCTACAGCTTTAAGCCCCCTTCTGCCATAAAGCTGTAGTACAATGTCAATTCAATAAAGGACTTTTATCTTTTAAGAACTTTTAATAGTTTACTGGATTCAAACACAGGGATTATATTGAATTGGAAACCCAAGAGAATATCATTTTAATCTGAGCCACATTACTGAGGAAAAAGACAAAAGTGAAAGCCCACAAATGCATTAGTCTAAATGAATTCAAACTACATTATGTATTCAAACATAATACATTGTTTGGGTCATGTTAGTTTTTTAACTTAACTAAAAATAGATTACCCCTTTGTGCTTCAGACTATTTCAGGTGATTGCTTCCAGACAAAAATGAAAACATACAGATGCAGTATCAGAAAATAAACTACATTTAAAGTGTATACAGAGTGTGTATACACATTTTAAATTTAGTTTATTTTAAAAACAGTGTTTACACTCTGTATACAAAAAGAATCTCCAGCTGCTTTAAAAAAAAGTGAAAAAACAGCTCCTAAAGTGAGTTAAAAGAGAGCAGGGCTTGTAACTAAATGGCTTCAGTGTGTTTTTAAAAGAACAACTGAAGAGGTCCCCTTCATTGTTCTGGGCTCTGTATGTGGAGCCCTACAGCGGTCTCTAGAAGGTCATGGGGGGTGAGCCCACACTGTTAGGGCTACGGATGTTTGAGTCATAGGAACTCGGGGTCATTCCCATAATGCCTTCTGTTTTGGGGGTCTCTCCAGACAGGAAGTCATCATCATCATCTTTGGAGACCTGTTAGACACATTATCAACACACATCTGTAGATATTCTAGTCACATTGTTGAAGGATCCACATAGAACATAGAAAGCTGTTCAAAATAAATATTTCCCCCTAAATCGAAGTACAATAAATTCCACATAGCTCACTCAGACAGCCCTATGTTTCCACTAGACTTAGCTTAAACATTAGAATTGAGGCTAAAATGGTTCCATAAATTAAAAGTCCTCAAACCTGTGAAAACATAAGCTTTTTCTTCCATGGTGATTGAGTTAGAAATAGAATGAGCATGTTTTACTGAGTAAAATGACCTATAGCTTATTGCTAAAGCTAACTTCAAGTAATATCTGAGTGTTTTCCACAACGTAAATGACAAATTACAAAAACAATCCTGAGTAATATATGAATCATAATCCTTAAACATTAATTCTCATTTTTGTCACCTGCTGGACAGCTTTGGCAGTATGAAGCTCAGCCTCTGCTGGTTCCTCCCAGACCTGATAGAGAGGCTCAATCAGCTGACCCGACCTGCACAGAAACTTCTGTGAATGTCAACCTTAAGTCCTTTAAGGTCCTTTAAGAGCTAATCTTCAGGGACAATGTACAACTGGCTATCTAGAAAATCATTGTATTCTGAATCTCACACAGCCTCTTGAGGGTACCTCTTGAGCAGGTAGGGGTCAAAGGGGAAGAAACAGTCTAGGGGGTTGGTGTTGGCGGTGACACTGTCCCCTCCAGTGGAGCTGCGTGTCACCGGCAGCATGTGACGGTTGTTTCTCTCAATGACGCTGTAGCAGAAAACCACCTGATACTTCCTGAGAAACAAAGAAGCACTGACTTTCTAAATCTTACCACTGTAAACGGGAACAAAGCACACTGGAAACAGTTAGGCCAATCCAAAGAGTCTCATCTAGTGTGCTCAAGTGCATTTACCTGGTGATGGCAGCGAACATGTTGGTGACTGCGGGCAGACACACTTTGAGAGGGTTGAGCTGACACATGACCACCCGCTCCAGGTTCAGACTCTGTAGGTACTCCAGGCCTGTCGCACACGTACGGTTTGAACATTAGGCCAATTATTAATTAAAAAGATTGTGTCTGTTCACACCAGGCATTTACAAAACACTCATTAGAAAAGCAGGACTAGCCCCTGCTCGCCAGTGTTTCCTCTGACACTCCAGAGGGGCTGCTCTCGCCAGTGTTTCCTCTGACACTCCAGAGGGGCTGCTCTCGCCAGTGTTTCCTCTGACACTCCAGAGGGGCTGCTCTCGCCAGTGTTTCCTCTGACACTCCAGAGGGGCTGCTCTCGCCAGTGTTTCCTCTGACACTCCAGAGGGGCTGCTCTCGCCAGTGTTTCCTCTGACACTCCAGAGGGCTGCTCGCCAGTGTTTCCTCTGACACTCCAGAGGGCTGCTCGCCAGTGTTTCCTCTGACACTCCAGAGGGCTGCTCGCCAGTGTTTCCTCTGACACTCCAGAGGGCTGCTCGCCAGTGTTTCCTCTGACACTCCAGAGGACTGCTCGCCAGTGTTTCCTCTGACACTCCAGAGGGCTGCTCGCCAGTGTTTCCTCTGACACTCCAGAGGGCTGCTCGCCAGTGTTTCCTCTGACACTCCAGAGGGGCTGCTCTCGCCAGTGTTTCCTCTGACACTCCAGAGGGGCTTCTGTCGATGCTCGAGGTGCAATGGATCACAAAACTCACAGTTCCAATCACATTATGGTTTTTGAGTCATTAATGTTTCAGCTAGACATTATTTTTAGTTGTGGGGATAAGGGACAGTAAAAATTATGAACAAATTCAAAATGTTGGGTGTGGATCACTATGTATAAAAAGCATTTAAAACAAAACACTAATAGATGAGACGTTCAACAATGGAGTCCATTACCATTGTCATTTTTATAAAATTAACAATCCTTCAAAATATAGACACACTTTAGAAGATATCTTTCACTTTTCTATTAATAGCCTGAAGACATTAAAACGTATCTATGTAATGTATTGAAAATTAAATTCTAAACCCCTGACTCTCTCACAGATAACTTCCCCTTTGCAGATTGTACATTATTGACTTGTTCACTTCTTCAATCTATGCTGGACTTGAATCTGATGAAGTTGGAGTTGAAAGGCAAAATTTCTCACAATAACAAACCAGCACCAAACTCCTCCTGCCATCCTGTAATAATTAGAGGATGTGAATAGAATGCACTACTGCAGTAGCAGGTTGAAGCACCTTTGGAAGCACAACTCCTACATTTGGTGTTAAAGACACAGCCTGGGCTGGGGTGTACCTTTCTTCATGTTGCCCTCCAGAATGGCCTTATGTCTGAATATAAGAATGTAGAAGACAGCCTGGCAGGTGCTGTAGAATGGCCCGTGCAGGCTGATGTCACAGTACGCCTGTCTGTCACTGCTGTCCTGAGTGTCTATGTAGCCATGAATCCAAGACACGAGCAGGTCCAGACAGGCTCGCACAGTCCTGTACAGAAAAAAGAAACTTCAGTTCATCTTTCACACAGAAACATGCCCCACCAAGGGAATACAGAGCAAAAACACAATCAATGAGAGCTTTTGTCCAGCGACTCCATATCTACTGTACTCTACATACGCCACACAGTCTATACGGTGAAGACTGAATAAAACCAGCGCTTACCAAAATCAAAACTGTCTTAAACAAAAAGCGGCTATGTGACATTGAGATCATTGCTGTACAGTGAACTCCAGAACAAGTGCAGAGCGCAGTGGAAAAACTGTATACCCGTTTGCTAAAATAAAGGGAAAAACACAAAAAGTAGAGTGGATGCTACCATAAGGTTACATAATACAATCCATCTTGTTCATTTATAGTTCCTACAGCCTTAGACAACTTTACATATGTGCTTTTGTGACTGGAGAGCCAACAGTTAATGTCTGTGTAACCTACTGTCAGAATGTGACTGACATTTTATTTTTAAAAATACGGATTTTTAAATTTCAAAAGGCTGTGATTTGATAGAGTCCTACTCTAAAATAGAAAAATGACAGGATTGAACCAAAGTATATGAGTGAAATAATTGTATGCATATAATTTGCATACCATGACATTATATATTGGCGGTTATGTTATTTACAGTACATACAGACTAATGAAGATATTAGTTTTTCTTTTTTCAGTCTTTTTCTGAAATTAAATTATTAATAACAGTAACTTGTAAAGCAAAATTAGTAAACTACAACTACAACTTCTAATATACCTTAACTAGTAAAATGTATAAAAATAGATCTGAGAAATATACACATGTACTGTAGGAGTTTGTGTTGCAGAAGCTTTATCTGTTCTTATCCAAATGGCATAGTTAGTAGTTTTTTAGAGTGTGGGACCTCTCATAAAAAGGCACAGCACACAGCCATCGCTTTTATTACGATCACTGCTTTTACTAGTGCGTCCACGCAGACTATGTTTACCCCTGCCTCTCCCTCCTCGACTGGGTAAAGTGTCAGGATGAACAACATGTATTTGTCCCAAACAGCTGTCAATAGAAGCCGCATTATTCCCAAACTCCCTGTCACTACCGCGGCCACTGCAGTACACCCGCCCCGGCTTCTATCACCTGTGCTAAAGGTAAAGCTGCAGGTGCTGAAGGTAAAGCTGCAGGTGCTAAAGGTAAAGCTGCAGGTGCTAAAGGTAAAGCTGCAGGTGCTAAAGGTAAAGCTGCAGGTGCTAAAGGTACAGCTGCAGGTGCTAAAGGTAAAGCTGCAGGTGCTAAAGGTAAAGCTGCAGGTGCTACGCGATCACGGCTTCCCTTCCCAACCTCCCCTTCACTATCGCGGCCAGAGCGACTAGTTTCCTACCGTTTCTTTCACTGATGTTTGGCAAAATGTGTGAAAAACAGCGTGTGCTTTATGAGAGACACTGAGAAAGGCACGAGCAGCGGCGCCGCTGTCCAAGTTACACACGCACTCACTCTCGCTCATTCTCACTTTCACTCGGCTGAAAAGACTCTAAAGGTAGATGTTCTCCCTCAGAATCAGAGTCAGCCATTACTAATACCAAAGCTTCATCACAGGTGTATTTTTATTTGTTATTTTTATGTTTATCAGCTCGCGTGTAGAGAATGAGGCTTCTATTGAGCCGGTCCTCCGACTCCGACTGAGACGCAGCCCCCGGACGGCGGTGTCTGACATCTGGTGGAAGGGAGTGGAAGCATAATTTAGCACATAAACCGGAAGTAGCAGCTGTTTTTTCCTGTTAAGTTGCTTGTCGCAATTTTGCGACTTTGGCGCTTAGAGGGTTAATGAAAGCTCCTCAGAAAAAGAACAGACTGAAATATGGTGGTTGGTGCTTTAAGTAATTGATCAGCTGCACTCACGGCACAGGAGTGAACTTGGCCCGGGCCAAAAAGCTGCCCATGTACCCCACCGCACTCTGACGGAGCACTGCAGGCTGGGACGGGTTGTGTACAATCTTCCACAAGTGATCCAGGAAGGCCTCGGCCAGCGCCTGCCACAGACCACAAGAACTCCCATAAACAGCTCAACAAACTCAGGTCAAATTTAGCATTTTTATTTTACAACCTGAGGAATTATAAAATACAAAATGCACAACATAACGCTGACTGGAGCCTATCCCAGCAGCTTAGGGCCTGAGCCGGGGCACTGCAGACACTGACAGACAACCATTTACTCTCACATTCATTCACCAGTTTACCTGTGAACCCATCTCAACACATATTATTATTTTATAGAATAAGAAAACTGTGTTCAACGGCTTAGTAAAATATAATAATTGTATTATTTTTAAGTGATTTGTTCATTATTCAATTACTATTATTATTATTACTTTAAAATTTAGCTGTTTTTTAAATTAAAAAAAATAAATAATAATAATCAAAACCTGTGAGTATGACCTTAACAGAACTTTTTATAATTATAAATATTTGTTTGGTATAAATGCCATTGATGCTGGTGTGCTGTGTGGTACTGACCAGCCTGAAGCTGCAGAGGTAGAAGAGTGTGTACTGCACATGAGAGCAGGCGTGGGTCGGCAGAATGACTTTGTCAAATGCACTCAAAAGGTCTTTATACAAATCCTTCATCCTCTCCACGTGCAGGGAGCCTGTGACAAGACAGAGACCAGACACTGGGGTAGACACAGTGAGAGTACATGCATTTAAAACCCATACATCTGCAATATTCTGAAGCAGAAACAGACTGGAAATAACTGCCCAAGACCTGCCTGATGCACAAACTGGTGTAGATGCTGTGGAGTCTATGATAATGAATTTATATTCTGCTAAGCCACTGGGTAAAAATATGCTATATGCACACTTAAACATAATAATTATAGTTCAGTTGCTCTACTTGCAGTTATTAAGTTCTTATTGAACCAAAAACACTTATTTTCTTGCATTATGTAAATAGCTCTTGGTTCTAAAGTGACAGAAACAGCTGGAATCAAACTTCTATAAATCCTGTGAAACATACTAAACAAAAATGTAAATGCTTTTGTACACAAAAGGCCTATTTCTCTCAAATTCACAAATCTGTGTTGGTGACGACTTCTCCTATGCCGAGATAATCTATCCACCTCACAGATGTGGCATATCAAGATGCTGTTTAGGGAGCATAATTATTGCTTAATTATAGTGTGCCTTAGGCCCTCCCGTGGGCCCACCACCTGCAGGAGGAACCATAAGAGGTCGGTGCAATGTGGATTGGGTGGCAGTCGAAGGCGGGGGCCTTGGCGACCCAATCCCCGGACACAGAATCTGGCGCTAGGGACATGGAATGTCACCTCACTGGCGGGGAAGGAGCCTGAGCTTGTGCGGGAGGTTGAGAGATGTGGGCTTGCTTATTGCCCCCCGGCTCAGCCATGTGTTGGAGTTCACCCCGGTGAACGAGAGGGTCGCTTCCCTGCGCCTTCGGGTCGGGGATAGGTCTCTCACTGTTGTTTGTGTTTACGGGCCAAATGGCAGTGCAGAGTACCGGCCTTCTTGAAGTCTCTGGGAGGGGTGCTGGAAAGTGCTCCGACCGGGGACTTCGTCGTTCTACTGCGGGACTTCAACGCTCACGTGGGCAGCAACAGTGACACCTGGAGGGTGTGATTAGGAGGAACGGCCCCCCGGATCTGAACCCGAGTGGTGTTCTGTTATTGGACTTTTGTGCTAGTCACAGTTTGTCCATAACGAACACCATGTTCAAGCATAAGGGTGTCCATCAGTGCACGTGGCACCAGGACACCCTAGGCAGGAGATCAATGATTGACTTTGTAGTTGTTTCATTTGACCTCTGCTCAATGCAAAGGAGATATGTTGCACTGCGTGAGGCAAATGATGGTCACACCAGATACTGACTGGTTTACGGACACCCCCCATTTTAGAGTGGCCTTTTATTGTGGCCAGCCTAAGGCACAACTGTACAATAATCAAGCTCTCTATGTTGATATGCCACCCCTGTGAGGTGGATGGATTATCTTGTGCTCACTAACACAGATTTAGACAGATTTGTGAACAATATTTGAGAGAAACAGGCCTTTTGTGTTCATAGAGAAAGTCTTAGATCTTTGAGTTCAGCTCATGAAAAATGGAGGCAAAAACAAAATACCAAATTTATGTTCAGTATACTTTGGTCATAACGCTGATGCTTGTGACAAGAACTTTGAATTCATCTAAATGAATGTGACAAACTGTCTACGTCTGAAGATCTGCTACTAGGGGTGTAATGGTACATTCGGTTATTTATTCAACTGGTCCTTCACACAAAACCATTCAAACGTGAGTTTCCGCACGGACATTATTAAGTAACGGACCGTTTTGCAGAGCGCCCGTGAGCAGCGCACTATTTCTAGCTTCTTTACTTTTACAACGCTACATTTAGTCTGAGATAAAAAGCGCTGCAGCTTGTTTAGCTCCATTTCCAGTGTGACAGAAACTCCTGTTATAACAATCTATAAGTCAAATCCGAGTCTCGCAGACTGTTGCTGTAAACCTGATCTTGTTGCTCTTAAATCAACATTAAAGCTACAGAGCATATAGTATTCAAAATATAAGAACTACATCATTTTAAACCAGTGTTGGAAGTAACGGCGTTATGGTATAACGGCATTACTAACAGAGTTTTGTTTTCAGTAACGGAGTAATCTAATTAATTACTTTTTCCATCGTTGCAAAGCCGTTACTGAGAATAAAAATGGTTGTGTTACTACAATTTGGTTGATTGCATGGTATGTTGTAATCAATGTTAGTTGTTAGATGAGGAGTATTTTAATATAGATTATTGTGTGACTGTGTAGTGAATGAATAATTAAAGCAATATGTAAAGCGTCTTTGCGTCCCCGGAAAAGCGCTTTATTAAATTGATGTAATAATAATAATAATTAAAGCTGCAAGCGGCGATAAAGACCCTCGCCTCCCTTGAGACCGCGGGGGCACATGCACTCGGAGGATTGCATTTCGTACTTTAAAGCGTAAACTTCACGGTAATGTCAAATAACCGGGCCTGTGCTACTGCTGGGGCCTGCTACACCACCTTGTAATTTAGAGTTAAAGGTCTCCACAATCCCTGGTTTTCCTGGGAGCTGTCTGAACCTTTGAAAATAATAGATTATGCTTGGGCTAAGGCGAGAAAAACAAAGTACTGGCTGGAGATTTGAGATGACTCAGGAATCGCTGCACCCCCCTGTTTAAAAAGGCAAAATGTAAATATAAATTGTCTAAAAGTATAAGGTTACAAGTTCCAAAGGATTCTGAGGAGTTTTCTAAGACTCTAGCCGTGGCTCTGGAGGGGCCTCCTCTAAAGGAAGGATCCTGGCAATTGGGAAATGGCATTTATTTCCCAAAGGTTGCCTCTTCACAGACTCATTACAACCACAGCCACAAATGTATCAAAAAACAAATTGATAACTTTTTTGGCACGTGTCTAGATGATACTCACCAAATTTGGAGCTGTTTAGATGAAAAGCCTTTAGACACAAGGGGTGCGATTTAGGTGGTCACGCATTCCACCCAACATAGATTTTCTGTTGAGTTTACGATATGGTTGTAATAAACTTTTCTGTTTGCCCTGAGGTGTCCTATGGATGTACCAAGTTTTGTATTTCTACATTTGAAATAATTTACTTTCACTTTCTATAGGCACAATGTATTTTCATTTTCCAGGGGTCGCCACTGAGTCATTTTTTATTCTTTATTTATGACTTCAAATACATACATTTTTTTGCCGGGCTTGAATTTTGGGGCCAATAAATTTGACTTTTAGTTGCACGTTTACTGGTTCAAATTGAGGATCATTTTACAGAAAAATTATAATTTAAAATTAAAGCCGCAAGCGGCGATAAAGGCCCTCGCCTCCCTTGAGACCGCGGGGACACATGCACTCGTGCTTTAAAGCGTAAACTTCACGGTAAAAGGATTCTGAGGAGTTTTCTAAGACTCTAGCCGTGGCTCTGGAGGGGCCTCCTCTAAAGGAAGGATCCTGGCAATTGGGAAATGGAATTTATTTCCCAAAGGTTGCCTCTTCACAGACCCATTACGACCACAGCCACAAATGTATCAAAAAACAAATTGATAACTTTTTTTTGCACACGTGTCTAGATGATACTCACCAAATTTGGAGCTGTTTAGACTTTAGACAGAAGGGGTGCGATTTAGGTGGTCACGCATTCCACCCAACATAGTAGATTTTCTGTTGAGTTTACGATATGGCTGTAATAAACTTTTCAGTTTGCCCTGAGGTGTCCTATGGATGTACCAAGTTTCATTTTTCTACATTGGAATAAAGTTACTTTCACTTTCCATAGGCCCGATGTATTTTTACTTTTCTAGGGTCGCCACTGAGTCATTTTTCGTATTTTTTTCGGGACTTCAAATACATAAATTTTTCGCTGGGCTTGAAATCTGGGACCAATAAAAATGACTTTTAGTTGTACGCTTTACTGGGTTAAATTGAGGATCATTTTGCAGAAAAACTATGATAAAAAATATATACGAATTATAAAAAAAATAACTCGAGCAAAAAGTCTAGAAAAACACTTGTCTCATTTACATACATGTGTTTAGCTCATTTTGCCCAAGTTTGGTGTCTGTGGAATGAAGCAGCTATTTTCTGAGTTCTTTTAAAAAGAGGTGTATTTTAAGTCGGTTCACATTTTCAATTCAAAATGGCCGCCTTCCCGTGTGTGATAGGGTGTGGTCCCCATTGGCTTTTTGTTCATAAGCCCATGCTGGATGTGTGTACCAAGTTTCATTTGCCTACGACAAACTAAAATTTTCACTTCCCATTGACTTTTTCCAAATATTTGGGACGTTGCTATGGCAACACATTTATAGATAGGGATGGTTGTCATTGGCTTTTATGCTCGTCATGACATAAGAGATGTGTGTACCAAATTTTATGTCTCTATGACAAACTAAATTCTTGGGTCCCATTATAAGTTTGTAGGGGCGCTGGAGAGCCATTTCTAAAGATAACCCTTTTATTTACATATTTTTGTGTTCAGGTCATGAATGTGCACAAACGCCTTTTTGGGTCCAACTCGATCCGAGAAGCCGTTTGAGAGTTAAGAGACGTTTTATTTTCACAAAAATGGCCACCTCGTTACAGGCTTGCCACACCCATACCCGATAAGATATCAACAACAAAGTCACAACTTTGGTTGGCACACGTGTCTAGATGATACTCACCAAATTTGGGGCCATTTAGATTAAAACACAATGATTTGCATCTTTCTGCGCAAGTGCGAATTTAGTGGCCGCGCCTTTCACCCCACATGGCGGACTTCCTGTTAAGTTTAGGTGTGACTGTCATTGACTTTTCTGTTTGCCCTGAGGTGTCCTATGGATATACCAAGTTTCATTTTTCTACGTTGGAAAAAAGTTACTTTCACTTTCCATAGGCCCAATGTATTTTGACTTTTCTAGAGGCCGCCACTGAGTCATTTTTCGTATTTTTTTCGGGACTTCAAATACATACATTTTTGCGGGCTTGAAGTCTGGGACCAATAAAAATGACTTTTAGTTGTTCGTTTACTGGGTTAAATTGAGGATCATTTTGCAGAAAAATTATAATAAAAAATATATAACAAATTATAATAAAAAAATATAACTCGAGCAAAAAGTCTAGAAAAACACTTGTCTCATTTACATACATGTGTTTAGCTCATTTTGCCCAAGTTTGGTGTCTGTGGAATGAAGCAGCTTTTTCTGTGTACTTTTAAAAGAGGTGTATTTTAAGTCGGTTCACATTTTCAATTCAAAATGGCCGCCTTCCTGTGTGTGATAGGGTGTGGTCCCCATTGGCTTTTTGTTCATAAGCCCATGGTGGATGTGTGTACCAAGTTTTATTTGCCTACAACAAACTAAAAATTTCACTTCCCATTGACTTTTTCACATTTTTGGGACGTTGCTATGGCAACACATTTATAGATAGGGGTGGTTGTCATTGGCTTTTATGCTCGTCATGACATAAGAGATGTGTGTACAAAATTTTATGTCTCTATGACAAACTAAATTCTTGGGTCCATTATAAGTTTGTAGGGGCGCTGGAGAGCCATTTCTAAAGATAACCCTTTTATTTACATATTTTTGTGTTCAGGTCATGAATGTGCACAAACGCCTTTTGGGTCCAACTCGATCCGAGAAGGCGTTTGAGAGTTAAGAGACGTTTATTTTCACAAAAATGGCCACCTCGTTACAGGCTTGCCACACCCATACCCGATAAGATATCAACAACAAAGTCACAACTTTGGTTGGCACATGTGTCTAGATGATACTCACCAAATTTGGGGCCATTTAGATTAAAACACAATGATTTGCATCTTTCTGCGCAAGTGCGAATTTAGTGGCCGCGCCTTTCACCCCACATGGCGGACTTCCTGTTAAGTTTAGGGTGTGACTGTCATTGACTTTTCTGTTTGCCCTGAGGTGTCCTATGGATATACCAAGTTTCATTTTTCTACGTTGGAAAAAGTTACTTTCACTTTCCATAGGCCCAATGTATTTTGATTTTGTAGGGTCGCCACTGAGTCATTTTTCGTATTTTTTTAGTCTTCAAATACATACCATTTTTGCCGAGCTTGAAGTCTGGGACCAATATAATGACTTTTTGTGCATGTTCACTGGGTCAAATTTAGGATCATTTGGTCACAATAAAGATAAAAAAAAAAAAAAAAAAAAATCCGAGCAAAAACAATAGGCCCTCCCGGCCATCACCGGCTCGGGCCTAATTAAAGCCGCAAGCGGCGATAAAGGCCCTCGCCTCCCTTGAGACCACGGGGACACATGCACTCGGAGGATCGCATTTCGTGCTTTAAAGCGTAAACTTCACGGTAATGTCAAATAACCGGGCCTGTGCTACTGCTGGGGCCTGCTACACCACCTTGTAATTTAGAGTTAAAGGTCTCCACAATCCCTGGTTTTCCTGGGAGCTGTCTGAACCTTTGAAAATAATAGATTATGCTTGGGCTATGGCAAGAAAAACAAAGTACTGTCTGGAGATTTGAGATGACTCAGGAATCGCTGCACCCCCCTGTTTAAAAAGGCAAAATGTAAATATAACTTGTCTAAAAAGTTCCAAAGAATTCTGAGGAGTTTTCTAAGACTCTAGCCGTGGCTCTGGAGGGGCCTCCTCTAAAGGAAGGATCCTGGCAATTGGGAAATGGCATTTATTTCCCAAAGAAATGGCTGCCTCTTCACAGACTCCATTACGACCACAGCCACAAATGTACAAAAAACAAATTGATAACTTTTTTGGCACACGTGTCTAGATGATACTCACCAAATTTGGAGCTGTTTAGATGAAAAGCCTTTAGCACAAGGGGTGCGATTTAGGTGGTCACGCATTCCACCCAACATAGTAGATTTCCTGTTAAGTTTACGATATGGCTGTAATAAACTTTTCTGTTTGCCCTGAGGTGTCCTATAGATGTACCAAGTTTTGTATTTCTACATTGGAAAAATTTACTTTCATTTTCCATAGAACCAATGTATTTTGACTTTTCTAGGGGTCGCCACTGAGTCATTTTTCATATTTTTTTTTCGGGGACTTCAAATACATACATTTTTGCCGGGCTTGAAGTCTGGGACCAATAAAAATGACTTTTAGTTGCACGTTTACTGGGTCAAATTGAGGATCATTTTGCAGAAAAATTATAATAAAAAAATATATATACCGAATTATAATAAAAAAATATATAACTCGAGCAAAAAAGTCTAGAAAAACACTTGTCTATTTTACATACATGTGTTTAGCTCATTTTGCCCAAGTTTGGTGTCTGTGGAATGAAGCAGTTATTGTCTGTGTTCTTTTAAAAAAGAGGTGTATTCTAAGTCGAACCAAATTTTCAATTCAAAATGGCCGCCTTCCCGTGTGTGATAATGTGTGGTCCCCATTTGTTCATAAGCCCATAAGAGATGTGTGTACCAAATTTCATGTCTCTATGACAAACTAAATTCTTGGGTCCCATTATAAGTTTGTAGGGGGCGCTGGAGAGCCATTTCTAAAGATAACCCTTTTATTTACATATTTTTGTGTTCAGGTCATGAATGTGCACAAACGCCTTTTTGGGTCCAACTCGATCCGAGAAGCCGTTTGAGAGTTAAGAGACGTTTTATTTTCACAAAAATGGCCACCTCGTTACAGGCTTGCCACACCCATACCCGATAAGATATCAACAACAAAGTCACAACTTTGGTTGGCACATGTGTGTCTAGATGATACTCACCAAATTTGGGGCCATTTAGATTAAAACACAATGATTTGCATCTTTCAAGTGCGAATTTAGTGGCCGCGCCTTTCACCCCACATGGCGGACTTCCTGTTAAGTTTAGGGTGTGACAAACTTTTCTGTTTGCCCTGAGGTGTCCTATGGATATACCAAGTTTCATTTTTCTACGTTGGAAAAAAGTTACTTTCACTTTCCATAGGCCCAATGTATTTTGATTTTGTAGGGGTCGCCACTGAGTCATTTTTCGTATTTTTTTTTCGGCGTCTTCAAATACATACCATTTTTGCCGAGCTTGAAGTCTGGGACCAATATAATGACTTTTTGTGCATGTTCACTGGGTCAAATTTAGGATCATTTGGTCACAATAAAGATAAAAAAAAAAAAAAAAAAATCCGAGCAAAAACAATAGGCCCTCCCGGCCATCACCGGCTCGGGCCTAATTAAAGCATAGCGGCGATAAAGGCCCTCGCCTCCCTTGAGACCACGGGGACACATGCACTCGGAGGATCGCATTTCGTGCTTTAAAGCGTAAACTTCACGGTAATGTCAAATAACCGGGCCTGTGCTACTGCTGGGGCCTGCTACACCACCTTGTAATTTAGAGTTAAAGGTCTCCACAATCCCTGGTTTTCCTGGGAGCTGTCTGAACCTTTGAAAATAATAGATTATGCTTGGGCTATGGCAAGAAAAACAAAGTACTGTCTGGAGATTTGAGATGACTCAGGAATCGCTGCACCCCCCTGTTTAAAAAGGCAAAATGTAAATATAACTTGTCTAAAAAGTTCCAAAGAATTCTGAGGAGTTTTCTAAGACTCTAGCCGTGGCTCTGGAGGGGCCTCCTCTAAAGGAAGGATCCTGGCAATTGGGAAATGGCATTTATTTCCCAAAGAAATGGCTGCCTCTTCACAGACTCCATTACGACCACAGCCACAAATGTACAAAAAACAAATTGATAACTTTTTTGGCACACGTGTCTAGATGATACTCACCAAATTTGGAGCTGTTTAGATGAAAAGCCTTTAGCACAAGGGGTGCGATTTAGGTGGTCACGCATTCCACCCAACATAGTAGATTTCCTGTTAAGTTTACGATATGGCTGTAATAAACTTTTCTGTTTGCCCTGAGGTGTCCTATAGATGTACCAAGTTTTGTATTTCTACATTGGAAAAATTTACTTTCATTTTCCATAGAACCAATGTATTTTGACTTTTCTAGGGTCGCCACTGAGTCATTTTTCATATTTTTTTCGGGACTTCAAATACATACATTTTTGCGGGCTTGAAGTCTGGGACCAATAAAAATGACTTTTAGTTGCACGTTTACTGGGTCAAATTGAGGATCATTTTGCAGAAAAATTATAATAAAAAAATATATATACCGAATTATAATAAAAAAATATATAACTCGAGCAAAAAAGTCTAGAAAAACACTTGTCTATTTTACATACATGTGTTTAGCTCATTTTGCCCAAGTTTGGTGTCTGTGGAATGAAGCAGTTATTGTCTGTGTTCTTTTAAAAAAGAGGTGTATTCTAAGTCGAACCAAATTTTCAATTCAAAATGGCCGCCTTCCCGTGTGTGATAATGTGTGGTCCCCATTTGTTCATAAGCCCATAAGAGATGTGTGTACCAAATTTCATGTCTCTATGACAAACTAAATTCTTGGGTCCCATTATAAGTTTGTAGGGGGCGCTGGAGAGCCATTTCTAAAGATAACCCTTTTATTTACATATTTTTGTGTTCAGGTCATGAATGTGCACAAACGCCTTTTTGGGTCCAACTCGATCCGAGAAGCCGTTTGAGAGTTAAGAGACGTTTTATTTTCACAAAAATGGCCACCTCGTTACAGGCTTGCCACACCCATACCCGATAAGATATCAACAACAAAGTCACAACTTTGGTTGGCACATGTGTCTAGATGATACTCACCAAATTTGGGGCCATTTAGATTAAAACACAATGATTTGCATCTTTCTGCGCAAGGGGTGCGAATTTAGTGGCCGCGCCTTTCACCCCACATGGCGGACTTCCTGTTAAGTTTAGGGTGTGACAAACTTTTCTGTTTGCCCTGAGGTGTCCTATGGATATACCAAGTTTCATTTTTCTACGTTGGAAAAAAGTTACTTTCACTTTCCATAGGCCCAATGTATTTTGACTTTTCTAGGGGCCGCCACTGAGTCATTTTATTTTTTTTTTTCGGGACTTCAAATACATACATTTTTGCCGGGCTTGAAGTCTGGGACCAATAAAAATGACTTTTAGTTGTTCGTTTACTGGGTTAAATTGAGGATCATTTTGCAGAAAAATTATAATAAAAAAATATATACCGAATTATAATAAAAAAAATATAACTCGAGCAAAAAAGTCTAGAAAAACACTTGTCTCTTTTACATACATGTGTTTAGCTCATTTTGCCCAAGTTTGGTGTCTGTCGAATGAAGCAGCTTTTTCTGTGTACTTTTAAAAAGAGGTGTATTTTAAGTCGGTTCACATTTTCAATTCAAAATGGCCGCCTTCCTGTGTGTGATAGGGTGTGGTCCCCATTGGCTTTTTTGTTCATAAGCCCATGGTGGATGTGTGTACCAAGTTTTATTTGCCTACAACAAACTAAAAATTTCACTTCCCATTGACTTTTTCACATTTTTGGGGCGTTGCTATGGCAACACATTTATAGATAGGGGTGGTTGTCATTGGCTTTTATGCTCGTCATGACATAAGAGATGTGTGTACCAAATTTTATGTCTCTATGACAAACTAAATTCTTGGGTCCCATTATAAGTTTGTAGGGGGCGCTGGAGAGCCATTTCTAAAGATAACCCTTTTATTTACATATCTTTGTGTTCAGGTCATAGATGTGCACAACGCCTTTTTAGTCCAACTCGATCCGAGAAGGCGTTTGAGAGTTAAGAAGGCGTTTTATTTTCACAAAAATGGCCACCTCGTTACAGGCTTGCCACACCCATACCCGATAAGATATCAACAACAAAGTTACAACTTTGGTTGGCACACATGTCTAGATGATACTCACCAAATTTGGGGCCATTTAGATTAAAACACAATGATTTGCATCTTTCTGCGCAAGGGGTGCGATTTTAGTGGCCGCGCGTTTCACCCCACATGGCGGACTTCCTGTTAAGTTTATGGTGTGGCTGTCATTGACTTTTCTGTTTGCCCTGAGGTGTCCTATGGATATACCACGTTTCATTTTTCTGCGTTGAAAAAAACTTACTTTCACTTTCCATAGGCCCAATGTATTTTGATTTTGTAGGGGTCGCCACTGAGTCATTTTTCGTTTTTTTTTTCCGGCGACTTCAAAAACATAACATTTTCGCCGAGCTTGACGTCTGGGACCAATAAAAATGACTTTTTGTGCATGTTCACTGGGTCAAATTTAGGATCATTTGGTCACAATAAAGATAAAAAAAAAAAAAAAAAAAAAAATCCGAGCAAAAACAATAGGCCCTCCCGGTCATCACCGGCTCGGGCCTAATAATATAACTCGAGCAAAAACAACAAGAAAAACGCCTGTCTATTTTACATACATGTGTTTAGCTCATTTTGCCCAAGTTTGGTGTCTGTGGAATGAAGCAGCTATTTTCTGTTGTTTTTTAAAAAAGAGGTGTATTCTAAGTCGGTTCACATTTTCAATTCAAAATGGCCGCCTTCCCGTGTGTGATAGGGTGTGGTCCTCATTGGCTTTTTTGTTCATAAGCCCATGCTGGATGTGTGTACCAAGTTTCATTTGCCTACGACAAACTAAAATTTCCACTTCCCATTGACTTTTTCCACATATTTGGGACGTTGCTATGGCAACACATTTATAGATAGGGGGTGGTTGTCATTGGCTTTTATGCTCGTCATGACATAAGAGATGTGTGTACCAAATTTCATGTCTCTATGACAAACTAAATTCTTGGGTCCCATTATAATTCTTGGGCCCAGTGTATTTTGACTTTTCTAGGGGTCACCACTGAGTCATTTTTTGTATTTTTTTGGGGGGGGACTTCAAATGCAGAATAAATAAATAAATAAAAATAAATAAATAAAAATAATTCGAGCAAAAAACAATAATAATAGTGAAAATGAACAATATATTATTGAGAAAGAACATGTTAATCTACAGAGAGTTGGATTGTGTTCTGTTTATTGTGCAATAATTTACAGGTACAGAGATTTGTACTACTTAATGGCCAGGTCTCCCTTTGTTTCTTTTTACCCAAGTTTACATTTGTGTATCTTAATTTTGCACTTGAATTTTATTTTCAATATTTATTTTTTATGTTTTTATTCCTATGCATATCACATGGCAGACTGCAATCTATTGAGTTGAAATAAATACCAAATGTTCTAAAATACTGGATATAATGTTTTATTCTTCAATCAGTTAATTAAAACATCTGATATTAAAGATGTTATTAAATATAATAGCGTTATAGAACATAAAAAATGTAATGTCAGTTACTTTAATGAGTAACTAATTACTTTTACAATGTGATAACTGAGTTACTAACTCAATTACATTTTGGGAGAGGTAATTTGTAACTGTAACCAATTACTTTTTTGAAGTAAGATGACCAACACTATTTAAAACCTATAGTAAATGATCATGTGCTAGATCTACATTTCAGCACCTTTCACTTCTGTCTGGTTTGCGCTCTTCTCTGGAGCACAGTGAGAGAAAAACAATTACAAGATTAAAGCCGCAAGCGGCGATAAAGGCCCTCGCCTCCCTTGAGACCGCGGGGACACATGCACTCGTGCTTTAAAGCGTAAACTTCACGGTAAAAGGATTCTGAGGAGTTTTCTAAGACTCTAGCCGTGGCTCTGGAGGGCCTCCTCTAAAGGAAGGATCCTGGCAATTGGGAAATGGCATTTATTTCCCAAAGGTTGCCTCTTCACAGACCCATTACGACCACAGCCACAAATGTATCAAAAAACAAATTGATAACTTTTTTTTGCACACGTGTCTAGATGATACTCACCAAATTTGGAGATGTTTAGATGAAAAGCCTTTAGACAGAAGGGGTGCGATTTAGGTGGTCACGCATTACACCCAACATAGTAGATTTTCTGTTGAGTTTACGATATGGCTGTAATAAACTTTTCAGTTTGCCCTGAGGTGTCCTATGGATGTACCAAGTTTCATTTTTCTACATTGGAATAAAGTTACTTTCACTTTCCATAGGCCCGATGTATTTTACTTTTCTAGGGTCGCCACTGAGTCATTTTTCGTATTTTTTTGGGGACTTCAAATACATAAATTTTTCTGGGCTTGAAATCTGGGACCAATAAAAATGACTTTTAGTTGTACGTTTACTGGGTTAAATTGAGGATCATTTTGCAGAAAAATATGATAAAAAATATATACCGAATTATAATAAAAAAATATATAACTCGAGCAAAAAAGTCTAGAAAAACGCTTGTCTATTTTACATGCATGTGTTTAGCTCATTTTGCCCAAGTTTGGTGTCTGTGGAATGAAGCAGCAATTGTATGTGTACTTTTAAAAAAGAGGTTTATTTTTAGTCGGTTCACATTTTCAATTCAAAATGGCCGCCTTCCCGTGTGTGATAGGGTGTGGTCCCAATTGGCTTTTATGTTCATAAGCCCATGGTGGATGTGTGTACCAAGTTTCATTTGCCTACAACAAACTAAAATTTTCACTTCCCTTTGACTTTTTCCACATATTTGGGACGTTGCTATGGCAACACATTTATAGATAGGGGGTGGTTGTCATTGGCTTTTATGCTCATCATGACATAAGAGATGTGTGTACCAAATTTTATGTCTCTATGACAAACTAAATTCTTGGGTCCCATTATAAGTTTGTAGGGGGCGCTGGAGAGCCATTTCTAAAGATAACCCTTTTATTTACATATTTTTGTGTTCAGGTCATGAATGTGCACAAACGCCTTTTTGGGTCCAACTCGATCCGAGAAGGCGTTTGAGAGTTAAGAGACGTTTTATTTTCACAAAAATGGCCACCTCGTTACAGGCTTGCCACACCCATACCCGATAAGATATCAACAACAAAGTTACAACTTTGGTTGGCACACATGTCTAGATGATACTCACCAAATTTGGGGCCATTTAGATTAAAACACAATGATTTGCATCTTTCTGCGCAAGGTGCGATTTTAGTGGCAGCGTTTCACCCCACATGGCGGACTTCCTGTTAAGTTTATGGTGTGGCTGTCATTGACTTTTCTGTTTGCCCTGAGGTGTCCTATGGATATACCACGTTTCATTTTTCTGCGTTGAAAAAAACTTACTTTCACTTTCCATAGGCCCAATGTATTTTGATTTTGTAGGGGTCGCCACTGAGTCATTTTTCGTTTTTTTTCCGCGACTTCAAAACATAACATTTTCGCGAGCTTGACGTCTGGGACCAATAAAAATGACTTTTTGTGCATGTTCACTGGGTCAAATTTAGGATCATTTGGTCACAATAAAGATAAAAAAAAAAAAAAAAAAAAATCCGAGCAAAAACAATAGGCCCTCCCGGTCATCACCGGCTCGGGCCTAATAATATAACTCGAGCAAAAACAACAAGAAAAACGCCTGTCTATTTTACATACATGTGTTTAGCTCATTTTGCCCAAGTTTGGTGTCTGTGGAATGAAGCAGCTATTTTCTGTTGTTTTTTAAAAAAGAGGTGTATTCTAAGTCGGTTCACATTTTCAATTCAAAATGGCCGCCTTCCCGTGTGTGATAGGGTGTGGTCCTCATTGGCTTTTTTGTTCATAAGCCCATGCTGGATGTGTGTACCAAGTTTCATTTGCCTACGACAAACTAAAATTTCCACTTCCCATTGACTTTTTCCACATATTTGGGACGTTGCTATGGCAACACATTTATAGATAGGGGGTGGTTGTCATTGGCTTTTATGCTCGTCATGACATAAGAGATGTGTGTACCAAATTTCATGTCTCTATGACAAACTAAATTCTTGGGTCCCATTATAATTCTTGGGCCCAGTGTATTTTGACTTTTCTAGGGGTCACCACTGAGTCATTTTTTGTATTTTTTTGGGGGGGGACTTCAAATGCAGAATAAATAAATAAATAAAAATAAATAAATAAAAATAATTCGAGCAAAAAACAATAATAATAGTGAAAATGAACAATATATTATTGAGAAAGAACATGTTAATCTACAGAGAGAGTTGGATTGTGTTCTGTTTATTGTGCAATAATTTACAGGTACAGAGATTTGTACTACTTAATGGCCAGGTCTCCCTTTGTTTCTTTTTACCCAAGTTTACATTTGTGTATCTTAATTTTGCACTTGAATTTTATTTTCAATATTTATTTTTTATGTTTTTATTCCTATGCATATCACATGGCAGACTGCAATCTATTGAGTTGAAATAAATACCAAATGTTCTAAAATACTGGATATAATGTTTTATTCTTCAATCAGTTAATTAAAACATCTGATATTAAAGATGTTATTAAATATAATAGCGTTATAGAACATAAAAAATGTAATGTCAGTTACTTTAATGAGTAACTAATTACTTTTACAATGTGATAACTGAGTTACTAACTCAATTACATTTTGGGAGAGGTAATTTGTAACTGTAACCAATTACTTTTTTGAAGTAAGATGACCAACACTATTTAAAACCTATAGTAAATGATCATGTGCTAGATCTACATTTCAGCACCTTTCACTTCTGTCTGGTTTGCGCTCTTCTCTGGAGCACAGTGAGAGAAAAACAATTACAAGATTAAAGCCGCAAGCGGCGATAAAGGCCCTCGCCTCCCTTGAGACCGCGGGGACACATGCACTCGTGCTTTAAAGCGTAAACTTCACGGTAAAAGGATTCTGAGGAGTTTTCTAAGACTCTAGCCGTGGCTCTGGAGGGGCCTCCTCTAAAGGAAGGATCCTGGCAATTGGGAAATGGCATTTATTTCCCAAAGGTTGCCTCTTCACAGACCCATTACGACCACAGCCACAAATGTATCAAAAAACAAATTGATAACTTTTTTTTGCACACGTGTCTAGATGATACTCACCAAATTTGGAGATGTTTAGATGAAAAGCCTTTAGACAGAAGGGGTGCGATTTAGGTGGTCACGCATTACACCCAACATAGTAGATTTTCTGTTGAGTTTACGATATGGCTGTAATAAACTTTTCAGTTTGCCCTGAGGTGTCCTATGGATGTACCAAGTTTCATTTTTCTACATTGGAATAAAGTTACTTTCACTTTCCATAGGCCCGATGTATTTTTACTTTTCTAGGGGTCGCCACTGAGTCATTTTTCGTATTTTTTTCGGGACTTCAAATACATAAATTTTTCGCTGGGCTTGAAATCTGGGACCAATAAAAATGACTTTTAGTTGTACGTTTACTGGGTTAAATTGAGGATCATTTTGCAGAAAAATATGATAAAAAATATATACCGAATTATAATAAAAAATATATAACTCGAGCAAAAAAGTCTAGAAAAACGCTTGTCTATTTTACATGCATGTGTTTAGCTCATTTTGCCCAAGTTTGGTGTCTGTGGAATGAAGCAGCAATTGTATGTGTACTTTTAAAAAAGAGGTTTATTTTTAGTCGGTTCACATTTTCAATTCAAAATGGCCGCCTTCCGTGTGTGATAGGGTGTGGTCCCAATTGGCTTTTATGTTCATAAGCCCATGGTGGATGTGTGTACCAAGTTTCATTTGCCTACAACAAACTAAAATTTTCACTTCCCTTTGACTTTTTCCACATATTTGGGACGTTGCTATGGCAACACATTTATAGATAGGGGGTGGTTGTCATTGGCTTTTATGCTCATCATGACATAAGAGATGTGTGTACCAAATTTTATGTCTCTATGACAAACTAAATTCTTGGGTCCCATTATAAGTTTGTAGGGGCGCTGGAGAGCCATTTCTAAAGATAACCCTTTTATTTACATATTTTTGTGTTCAGGTCATGAATGTGCACAAACGCCTTTTTGGGTCCAACTCGATCCGAGAAGGCGTTTGAGAGTTAAGAGACGTTTTATTTTCACAAAAATGGCCACCTCGTTACAGGCTTGCCACACCCATACCCGATAAGATATCAACAACAAAGTCACAACTTTAGTTGGCACACGTGTCTAGATGATACTCACCAATTTTGGGGCCATTTAGATTAAAACACAATGATTTGCATCTTTCTGCGCAAGTGCGATTTTAGTAATGGCGTTTCACCCCACATGGCGGACTTCCTGTTGAGTTTAGGTGTGGCTGTCATTGACTTTTCTGTTTGCCCTGAGGTGTCCTATGGATGTACCAAGTTTAATTTTTCTACGTTGGAAAAAGTTACTTTCACTTAATATAGGCCCAATGTATTTGACTTTTCTAGGGGTTGCCACTGAGACATTTTTGTAATTTTTTTCGGGACTTCAAATACATAAATTTTTCAGCTTGAAGTCTGGGACCAATTAAAATGACTTTTAGTTGCACGTTTACTGGGTCAAATTTAGGATCATTTTGCAGAAAAATTATAATAAAAAAAATACCAAATTATAATAAAAAAATATAACTCGAGCAAAAAGTCTAGAAAAACGCTTGTCTATTTTACATACATGTGTTTAGCTCATTTTGCCCAAGTTTGGTGTCTGTGGAATGAAGCAGGTATTGTCTGTGTTCTTTTAAAAAGAGGTTTATTTTAAGTCGGTTCACATTTTCAATTCAAAATGGCCGCCTTCCGTGTGTGATAGGGTGTGGTCCCCATTGGCTTTTTGTTCATAA
>CM044553.2:31792060-31857060 GCA_024416835.2 Perccottus glenii
AGATGCTTTTGCCTTAACCTTTTCTTCAAGATGACCTGGATGACTGAGAACCTTCACAGACATGCAGTTCTGAACTCAGTTCTGAACATAAGTTTCTTGTGAAATATGAAATATCCTGGTCAGAACCAACCTGGTCTTGTTCTTGGAACCTTGAGAAAACAAATTTCTCTGTTTTTGCGGAGTATGTAAGCTTAAGTCTTACCAAAGTCCGGGAGGATTTCTGAATAAAGGGGAAGTTCTCCTGAAGGATTGGCGTCAAAAACCGACCCGTCCTGAAGGAACAGAATAAACTGTAGAACAGCAAGCACTTGACACACTCTAAAAACATGACTATACCATTTGATACCGTTAGGATTTTTATTATGGAATGTGAGGAAATCTCTTTATGACAGTTCAATATATGGCGTATGATTTAACCCAAAGTTCATTTTTCAATGGAAAATTTCAAAAGTGAACTAGAATTACCAAACAATATCATAGGTATGATGTAAAAAAGGACATTCTGTGATTTTTAAAGGAAAAGACCTTTGTATGAACATTGTCTAGTTTTACTTGGATATAAATTATAAGAGATGCAGCACAGTGAGGGTAACAGGATGAGTCATATATCCAGATAAAAGAACCACAGAGAGTTTTGAGTGACTTACGATGGGACGTATCTGGAGATGAGCTGTAAAGCCTGATGACACTGCTCAAAGTTTCTGGGAAGGTCTCCACAAAACAAAACAAAAAATGTTTGATTCAATCTGGTCTTCCAATTATTAACTGAGCAACATCTAAATTCTGTCGGAATAACAACACATTAGTAGCCACTGCATTTGAATGGATTGTATTAAGTCAAATCTTTTGGAAAAAGTGTACACACGTGGACAAAATTGTTGGTACCCTTCGGTCAATGAAAGAAAAACTCACAATGGTCACAGAAAAAACGTATTCTGACAAAAGTAATAATAAATAAAAAATTCTATGAATGTTAACCAATGAAAGTCAGACATTGCTTTTCAACCATGCTTCAACGGAATTATTTTAAAAAATAAACTCATGGAACAGGCCTGGACAAAATTGTTGGTACCCCTAACTTAATATTTTGTTGCACAACCTTTTGAGGCTATCACTGCAATCAGACGATTCCTGTAACTGTCAATGAGACTTCTGCACCTCTCAGCAGGTATTTTGGCCCACTCCTCATGAGCAAACTGCTCCAGTTGTTTCCGGTTAGAAGGGTGTCTTTTCCAGACGGCATGTTTCAGCTCCTTCCAAAGATGCTCAATAGGATTGAGGTCAGGGCTCATAGAAGGCCACTTTAGAATAGTCCAATGTTTTCCTCTTAACCATTCTTGGGTGTTTTTTGCTGTGTTTTGGGTCATTGTCCTGTTGCAAGACCCATGACCTGCGACTGAGACCAAGCTGTCTGACACTGGCCAGCACATTTCTCTCTAGAATCCCTTGATAGTCTTCAGATTTCATTGTACCCTGCACAGATTCAAGACACCCTGTGCCAGATGCAGCAAAGCAGCCCCAGAACATAACAGAGTCTCCTCCATGTTTGACAGTCGGGACAGTGTTCTTTTCATGATATGCTTCATTTTTCCGTCTGTGAACATAAAGCTGATGTGCCTTGGCAAAAAGTTCCATTTTTGTCTCATCTGTCCATAGGACATTCTCCCAGAAGCTTTGTGGCTTGTCAACATGTAGTTTGGCATATTCCAGTCTAGCTTTTTTATGATTTGTTTTCAACAATGGTGTCCTCCTTGGTCGTCTCCCATGTAGTCCACTTTGGCTCAAACAACGACGGATGGTGCGATCTGACACTGATGTTCCTTGAGCATGGAGTTCCCCTTGGATCTCTTTAGAAGTCTTTCTGGGCTCTTTTGTTACCATTCGGATTATCCGTCTCTTTGATTTGTCATCACTTTTCCTCCTGCGGCCACGTCCAGGGAGGTTGGCTACAGTCCCATGGATCTTAAATTTCTGAATAATATGTGCAACTGTAGTCACAGGAACATCTAGCTGCTTGGAGATGGTCTTATAGCCTTTACCTTTATCATGCTTGTCTATAATTTTCTTTCTATTCTCCTGCGACAACTCTTTCCTTCACTTCCTCTGGTCCATGTTGAGTGTGGTACACACCATGTCACCAGACAACACAGTGACTACCTGAAGCCCTATAAATAGGCCCACTGACTGATTACAAGATTGTACACACCTGTGATGCTAATTAGTGCACACACCTTGAATTAACATGTCCATTTGGTCACATTATTTACAGTCTTTTCTAGGGGTACCATCAATTTTGTCTAGGCCTGTTCCATGAGTTTATTTTTTAAAATAATTCCGTTGAAGCATAATTGAAAAACAATGTCTGACTTTCATTAGTTAACATTCATATAATTTTTATTTATTATTACTTTTGTCAGAATACGTTTTTTCTGTGACCATTGTGAGTTTTTCTTTCATTGACCGAAGGGTACCAACAATTTTGTCCACGTCTGTATATGGGGTAATGGATGTGGTAACATACCTGATTAAAAAAAAATGTGTTTAAACTAATAAACTGACGTGAAAAATGGCAGTAAATAAAAGTACATGTGAATAAAAAATAGCAGTAAAAAAGTGCCTCTGGTTTGAGAAAATGTTGAAGTGAGTTTATACACAATGTTGTACTTCTGCTTTTGACAACCAATCCATAAATACAGAGTGAAGTGTGTAGTGTTTATGTGAGCTGTCTGGTTCATAGATTTTGTATATATTTTATAATAATTAATAAGATAAATATAAGAGAAGTTTTCTTTTAATGTTGCTTACTTTCATTTTCATCATCTGAATCAGAGATATCCACTCCTCCTTCACAGATGGTCACTCTCTCTATAAACAGAAGCACAACGTCCATATGAAGCCCTCACTGCACTTTGTCCAAACAAACATGTAGAGGTTAGAGATCTTACTGGGAGTGAAGTGAGAGACCACCATCCTTAGGCAGGTGCACAGGTAGACAGTCTGCGCTGACACCAGGTTACTGAGGAAGGCCATGTACTCCTCCACCACAGCCTGGCTGCGGCCCACCCAGGGCAGCCGCTACATCAGTCCCAAAGAAAACCATCAATACAGCTTAGATTTGGAATTTTTGTTTAGTAGACCAACACAAAGTATTGTTCAAAATAATAGCAGTACAATGTGACTAACCAGAATAATCCAGGTTTTTAGTATATTTTTTATTGCTAAGTGGCAAACAAGTTCCCAGTAGGTGCAGTAGATTCTCAGAAAACAAACAAGACCCAGCATTCATGATATGCACGCTCTTAAGGCTGTGCAATTGGACAATTAGTTGAAAGGGGTGTGTTCAAAAAAGTAGCAGTGTGCCATTCAATCACTGAGGTCATCAATTTTGTGAAAAAACAGGTGAGCAGCTCCAGGATGAACAAAGACAGTCTGGATTAACCTGTAAGTACTGTGACAGTTAGAAGATGTCTTGTTTGAAGCTAATCTGTGTTCAAGAATCCACTGCAAAGTTCCTCTGTTTAAAACAAAGCCATGTGCCGAAGAGGTTACAATTTGCCAAAAAACACATCAACTGGCCTAAAGAGAAATGGAGGAACATTTTGTGGACTGATCATAGATTGTAAAAATATGGATGTTATCTACCCATTGGTCCCCTATTCACCAATATTGTCATTACGACAGGGCAATAAAATGGCAGTTACATCCGGGCATTTCGACTTTTACTGCATAGTAAATAGTTTTTAGATAGCATAATCGGACATATTAATCAAAAAGGGGTCGGTGTTAGGGGTCGCGGGTGACTGGAGCCTATCCCAGCAGCTTTGGGCCTGAGGCGGGGTACACCCTGGACAGTGGCCAGTTAGTCGCAGGGCTAACATTTAGAGACAGACAGTGACAGACAACCATTCACTCTCACATTCATTCACTAGGGACACTTTAGAGTCACCATTTAACCTGTACATGCATGTGTTTGGACGGTGGGAGGAAGCCGGAGTACCCGGAGAGAAACCACAGTAACACGTGGAGGACATGCAGACTCCTCACAGAAAGACCAGAGTCGGCCGAGAATGTTTGAGTCGGCCGGGTTTTGAACTCACAACCTTCTTGCTGTGAGGCAGGAGTGCTAACCACTCTGCCATGTGCACCCTTGTGTGTGTGTTACTTTTTAAGAAGTTGAGAACAGAATTAACATTTCTTTATTTTTTTAATGTAAAATTAATAAAACAATTATTTGTAGTGCAAGAAACAGCCATGTTTGAACAGAACGTTTTGCTCTCGCGGGAGTTTTCGTACTGTTGTGTGTGTGCCGCGCTTGTTCTTGTGTTGTCTGTGTGTGACAGAGCGCTGTGACAGACAGCCTCCACATGAGAGATCTCACAGATCTCACAGACAAACGTCTTAATATGATCCACATTAGAAATGTTTGGTGAGATAAAATGTGCACGATAACATTATTAAGCAAAAATACATAGTACATTATTCTTTACCCTCCAGTACCGAAAGCAGAACCGATAGCGTCAGATCTTATTGATACTACGGTCTTTCATAATTTAGCCCCGGGGCCAGTTTAATACCGGGTTTCGGTACCCATCCCTAGCTGAGACAGAGCTACTAGTTGTAAGGGCTGATAAGGCAACAAACAACACTAGAAAAAACAAAAATACATTAGATAACAGAGAGGGAGCAGAGGCCATGCCGAACACAGGCGCCATCTTGCAAATGTTGTATTTCATGGAGGTAGATCATTGGTGGAATGATCTACTGCTGCTACAAGATCAGATTCTGTAGCCATCTTTAAAAAACACCTGAAAACACATCTCTTCCGTCAACACCTGACTGACAAACACTGAGTTCTACTTCCTTTCTATCAATTCTTTTTCTTCAAAAGAAATATTTAACTAAATTATAAATACTGTAAATAAATTTCTCTCCTATTCTTAGCTTTGTATACTGGGTTTAAACTGACTAGTGTTCCTTGTGTTGTTAAAATTGCTTTCATTGTTTTACTCACTTGTAAGTTACTTTGGATAAAAGCGTCGGCTAAATGACTAAATGTAATTGTCCAATTTCACAGCCTTAAGAGCGTGCATATCATGAATCCTGGGTCTTGTTTGTTTTCTGAGGATCTACTGCACCTACTGGGAACTTGTTTGCCACAATAAGAAATATACTAAAAACCTGGATAATTCTGGTTAGTCACATTGTACTGCTATTATTTTGAACAATACTGTATGTACAGCCTATGTGTGGTCAAGATGGAAATCAGGAGGTGTTTGACAAGTGCTGTCATGGGTAATGGTCTGAATTCAGAATTCTGAAATTCATCACATTTACTACATCACAACACTTTCAGTTAATCAATATCTCTAACACATCGATTTTCAAAGTGTGGTACGCGTCCCCCTAGTGGTACGCAGACAAAGTTCAACGAAAACCGCTATCGTGGCTTCAATCTGGTAAAAGAGGTGTGGATCAGGAGGAAAAAGTATCCAGCACAAGAACTGAAGAGGACAAAAGTGAACCGAGCACAAGTGCTAACAGTGGCTCTGACAGTGCCAGCGATGTCACCGGAGCATCTGCTAGCAGCAGCAAACGGTACAAAACAGTGAGAAATTATGACTCGAACATCAAATTTGTATTTATTTGTAGCGGGAGAGAGGACGAGCCCAGGCTGTGTGTTACGTGGCAAAGTTCTTAGAAATGAATGTATGAAACCATCGCATCTCAAACGACATCTAACAACCAAACACACGCCACTTAAGGACAAACCAGTGTTTTTATTTTACGAAAACGTGATGAACTGAAGCATTCAAAGTCCACCATTCAATCCTGTGGTACACACATAATCAAAGCACAGGAAGCTTCATATCGAGACTAAAACTGACCTCCTTTGATCCAGACATCGCAGGACTGTGTTCACAGAGGCATGCACACCCATCACATTAATCTGTTGTGTGTGTACAGTTATTATTAATGCTCTTCCTCACTTTGTTTTATTCTTATTCCTTTTTCCTGTGCGTGTGTGTGTGTGTGTGTGTGTGTGTGTGTGTGTGTGTGTGTGTGTGTGTGTGTGTGTGTGTGTGTGTGTGTGTGTGTGTGTGTGTGTGTGTGTGCGTGTGTGCGCGCGTTTCAGAAAGCAGTCACAGTGTAGAAGTTTGGGACACAGCAAGGCTTCGGGTGACTTTAGTGCAGTTACAGTACGTTACAGCTGTTGTTACTTGCAAATACACATTCAGTCTGTGTGTTTTTTTTTTTTTTCAGTACAGAAAATAGTTTACTTAACGTTTAAGTACAATCCATTTTAATTTGCTCTTTATTTAATTTCATTTTTATTTAAAAATTTAAAGTACAGTAAAGTTTTTATTAAACTTTTATGTTTAATACATTTTAATTTAATATTTTTTTATTTACCTGTATGTAAGTGCAGTGTTATAATAAATAAATAATAAACAATAATACATTTACTTATTTGGAATAAACTGCCTCGTTTTTTAACTTTAGCTGAATAATTAGGCCTACTATGCTACTGTATTTAAATGTTGGTCATTATGGTGGTACTACTGTTCTACTCACCAGTACGCAGCCTACTGTTCTACTCACCAGTACGCAGCCTACTGTTCTACTGACAAGGGGAGGCGGATTGTGTATTTATATTAACAAAGCTTGGTGCACAAACTCCGCTGTTGTTGGGAGCCATTGTTCAGCTAACCTAGAGTTTCTCATGGTTAAATGTAGACCGTTCTATCTGCCGCGGGAGTTCACCTCCACCATTATAACTGCAGCTTATATTCCCCCGGACGCTGATGCCAAGCTTGCTATGAAAGAACTTTATGCAGCCATCAGTAAACAACAGACTATTCACCCGGAAGCAGCGTTTATTGTTGCGGGTGACTTTAATCACTCTAACTTAAAGACTGTGCTACCCAAATTTCATCAGAATGTTTCCTGTCACACCAGAGGGAACAAAACCTAGACCATGTCTACACAAACATGGCTGGAGCTTACGTGGCGACACCCTCCCCACCTGGGACAATCAGATCACATATCTCTGTTCCTCACTCCCAAATATACACCCCTCATCAACCGTGTGAAGCCATCAGTGAAGACCATCAAGGTGTGGCCTGCGGGGGTAGATTTCACACTCCAGGAAAAGTTCCTACACACAGACTGGAGTATGTTTGCTTCCCAAGCCACCAGTGGTGCTCACACAGACATTGACTGCTACACCTCCTCTGTATTGGATTATATTAATACCACCATTGACAGTGTTACAACCCAGAAACAGATCACCACATACCCAAATCAGAAGCCATGGATGAATCAGGAAGTGCGACTCCTGTTGAAGACACGCAATACTGCCTTCAGATCAGGAGACGCACAAGCCTACAGCACATCCAGAGCAAACCTGAAGAGGGGCATCAAAAAGGCCAAGCACTGCTACAAGCTGAAGATAGAGGGACACTTCTCCAACTCTGACCCTCGACGCATGTGGCAGGGCATCCAGGCCATCAGTGACTACAAACCCACCCACTCCACCCCTGCAGCCACCGACCGTCAACTTCCTGAATGAGCTAAATGACTTTTATGCTCGCTTTGAAAGAGACAACAGAGAAACTGCAACCAAGCTCAAACCCTCAGTTGACCACCCCCCATTCACACTCTCATCCACTGATGTCTGCAAGGCACTGAGCCGGATCAGCACACACAAGGCTGCTGGACCAGACAACATCCCTGGTCGTGTTCTCAGGGCATGTGCGGAGCAGCTCGCTGGGGTTTTTACAGACATTTTCAACCTGTCTCTTGCCCAAGCAGCTGTACCAATATGCTTCAAATGCACTTCCATTGTGCCAGTGCCAAAACACTCTAGTCCAAGGTGCCCCAACGACTACCGCCCTGTAGCACTCACACCCATCATCATGAAGTGCTTTGAGCGGCTGATCCTGGAACACCTAAAAGACTCCATACCACCCACATTGGACCCGCATCAGTTTGCTTACAGCAATAGGAGCACAGAGGATGCAGTTGCTATGGCACTGCACTCTGTGCTCACCCACCTGGACAATAAGAACTCTTATGCACGTATGCTGTTTGTTGACTTCAGCTCAGCATTCAACACTATCATCCCGACCAAGTTAATAGCCAAACTTGAAGACTTGGGCATCAATACCTCACTCTGCAACTGGATTCTGGACTTCCTGACCAACAGACCCCAGAATGTCCGATCTGGATCCACCTGCTCCACATCCATCACACTTAACACTGGTGTACCACAGGGCTGTGTGCTAAGCCCATTTCTCTACTCCTCTTCACCTCTGACTGCAAGCCTGTGTTTGGATCCAACGCCATCGTCAAGTTTGCAGACGACACTACAGTGATTGGTCTCATCAGCAACAACGATGAGACTGCCTACAGGAAGAGATCCAGCACCTGTCCACATGGTGCAACGAAAATAACCTGCTCCTCAACACCACCAAAGCGAAGGAGCTCATCGTGGACTTCAGGAAAGAGTCAAGAGGCACACACGACACCATCCACATCAATGGAATGGACGTCGGCGTGTCTCCAGCTTCAAGTTCCTGGGGACCCACATCTCGGCTGACATGACCTGGACAACCAACACCTCCAGCCTGGTCAAGAAGGCTCACCAGCGCCTCTTCTTCCTGAGGACACTGAGGAAGAACCAGCTCTCCTCGGCCATCCTGGTGAACTTCTACCGCTGCGCGATAGAAAGCATCCTGACGAACTGTGTCACAGTATGGTATGGGTGCTGCTCTGTCTGAGCGCAAGGCATTGCAGCGGGTGGTGAAAACTGCCCAACGCATCACAGGGACTCCACTTCCTGCCATCGAAAATATCCAGAGGAAACGCTGTCTGCGTCGAGCTCGCAGCATCCTTAAGGACTCCTCCCACCCAGCCCACAGACTGTTCTCCCTCCTCCCCTCCGGCAGGCGTTTCAGGAGCCTCCGGACTAGAACCAGCAGACTAAAGAACAGTTTCTTCCCCAGAGCTGTGTCTTTACTGAACTCTAACCCTTGCTGACCCCACACCTCTCACAGACTCCTCTCTCACCCCCCACCATGCCACTCCCCTCACAGACTCTCCTCTCACCCCCACCATCCCACTACCCTCATAGACTCTTCTACCCCCCCACCACCATCCCACTCCCCTCACAGACTCTCCTCTCATCCCCCACCATCCCCTGCACTAATGCACCTTTGCTACCAACTGTTTACATTTCACTGTTTGCACTACCTTAAATCTACTGCTTACCTTAAGCTAACATACAATTGTATACACCTACCTGTAAAATTCTGTTCATAGTCAGAGACATCTGTATATCACGTGTGTGTGTGTGTGTGTGTGTGTGTGTGTGTGTGTGTGTGTGTGTGTGTTTGTGTGTGAGTGCGTGTATGTGAGTGTGTGTGAGTGTATGTATGTGTACGTGTGCATGTGAGTGTGTGTGTGTGTATGTGTGTATGTGAGTGTCTGTGTGTATAGCTCTCCCGGTTTAATTCCCCTGTGAGTATGTGTGTATGGTGGTGTGTGTATGTGAGTGTGTGTATGTGTGTGTGTGTGTGTGTGTGTATGTATGTGTATGTGTGTGTGTGTGTGAATGAGTGTGTGTATAGCTCTCCCGGTCTAATTCCTGGGTGTATGTGTGTATGTCAGTGTGTGTATGTGTGTATGGTTGTGTGTGTATGTGAGTATGTGAATGTCTGTGTGTACAGCTCTCCCGGTTTAATTCCCCTGTGTGTATGTGTGTATGGTTGTGTGTGTATGTGTGTGTGTATGTGAGTGAGTGTGTGTATGTGTGCGTGTGATCATTTAGAGTACATATTCACCTGTAAATGCTGTTTATAGAAAAGAGACACCTGTAATTATATTTATGGCACACACTCACCTGTTATAGTAATAACCATCTGTATATTTATATTCATTGTACATATTACCTGTAAATCCTGTACATCTCCATATCCTGCACGTACGCAACCATTGTATATATCCTGCACTTTACTGCTATTGCACTTCTGGTTAGACCTAAACTGCATTTCGTTGCCTTGTACCTGTACTTGTGTAATGACAATAAAGTTGAATCTAATCTAATCTAATCTACTCACCAGTACGCAGCCTACTGTTCTACTCACCAGTACGCAGCCTACTGTTCTACTCACCAGTACGCAGCCTACTGTTCTACTCACCAGTACGCAGCCTACTGTTCTACTCACCAGTACGCAGCCTACTGTTCTACTCACCAGTACGCAGTAGATGAGCTGTTCATGCTCCTTACTGAGCAGAGTCACGCAGCTCCGAAAATCCTGCAGCCAGTTCAGAATCTGGGCATCCTGTTAGAGCACAAGTAAGCCTGACATCTGAGCACACAGAGCCCTCTCAAATACACACTGCCTTTACCTTGATCTCTGGGTCGGCCAGCTGGTGTTTGAGCAGTTCATAGTCGCTCAAGTCTCCCTGAAAAAAGCACGGGTCACAACGTTAGGACTAGAAAAAAAAGGTTGATCTTTAAGAAACATTTTAATACATTTATTTGCATTTTCATAAACAGAAAAACATAAATATACTTACATAAACGTTTTACAGTGCTTATTATCAAAAGAACATTAATGTTTAACAATATAAATGACTAGACTTTTTCAATCTGGAAAGTTAAAAGGTTAATTTGGGATTATTTGTGAATGTAGGATTCAATACAATAAAGTTATTTCAGCATTTTACGATTGAACAAGCTATTTTACATTCTATTGTGATTGGTCTTTAGAATCAAGTCTGAAAATGCTTCGTGAGGGTTACCTGTTTGTATTTGGCTAAGGTTTCTGCCACACTGCCTCCAAACCTGACAATCTTCAGCGGAGGAGTGTTGATGAAGTCCCGTCCTTCCATCTCCATCACAACACACGGTTAGAACTGTGCTAACGGCTAAACCGGCTAACGGCTAAACCGGCTAACGGCTAAAGGCTAAAGGCTAAACCGGCTAACGGCTAAACCGGCGGTGAACTCAAATGAACTGTTGACATGTTTAGGACGTAGCGCCACCGACAGAGAGAGAAACTGTTCCAGAGTGACTCAAGAGGAAGGAGGATGAAGAGGATGAAGAGCAGCAGAACCATGTGTGCGCTACACTTTGTCCAGCGGAAGAGTGCTGCTTGTTTACGGAAGTCCGTGAGCCGAACGCGTGACATAGAAAGCCTTCCCACTTCTCAGCCTCAGATTAATGGTTCCGCGTTCTTCTAGTTGTATTAGTGCCATCTGCTGAATTTAAGTTATCTCATATTCTACCGTACAAAGCGCTTTTAAGACGATGATACAACTGGATCTCCATTCCAATATGTTCTTCAGGTACTACCCCTCCCATCTTGGTTTGCCATTTGGTCCATCACTCTACATCAAGGGTGGACAATTATTTTTCCCCAAGAGCCACATTAGAACATGGAACTCTTGTGGAGGGCCAGGCCAACACAGGGAACTCACTTATGGTCAATAAAAACAGAGTATTTATCGTTAGGAGCATGTCGTGTAGTGTAATCAACTATTTGCTGCAAAATATTGAAGGAAAAGGAAAAATAAATGCAGTGTTTAATCATCAATAACATATTAGTAAATGCTTGGCGGGCCACATTGAACAGCATGTGGCCCCCGGGCCTCAGTTTGCTCACCCCTGGTCTACATGGTGCAATGCATGGCAAAATACTGAGCTAAAGAAATGATTCATTGACTTTAGGAGCGACTCAAACTGTGACCATCAGTGAAGAAGATATTAAAATAGTGTCCACCTATAAATACCTGGGAGTACATCTGGACAACAAGCTGGACTGGTCCTTAAATACAGATTTCATAGGAAAGACCAAAGCCGGCGATATTTTCTAAAAGTCTTTTAATGTCTGTGAAGGTTCTCAGTCATTCAGGACATCTTCTTTAAAAACTGAGTCCAGATGCTTTTACTTCAACCTTTCTTACAAAAGTCTTTTAATGTAAACAATAAACTGCTGCAGCAGTAATGGATAACTGCTTTTTATGTTGGGGGCAGCCAACTTGAAAACTAATAGAGAGGGCTGGTTCAACTATAGGAGTTTAGTTAGTTTATAGACAGACACACAACAGGACAGATGCTATACTGAACAACATGGACCATCCCCACAGAGAGCAGCCAGTGGACATCTGAGATCAGTGAGCTGCAGGACAGAACACCACAGGAACTCCTGTACAATCAATCTGTCTTTGGAAGAGGAAGTCTGATCAACTGAGACCTAACAACTCATGGGTTTAATAAAGTTATTTTGAATTTGGTTTGATTTGAATCTCCACTGTTTCAGGGGTCTGGCAGTTGTCCCTATTTTATGAAGAGTTCTCTGCACATTTGTGTGTCCTATCCTTATTGTTGTAATGAGGACTTCCTCTGTTTCTTCCCCTGTACCTTATACTGCATACCATGTTCATATGATGTCTTCCCCTTGTCTCCTGATCCCACTGCTGGTGCCACACTTCAGAAATATTTGTGTCTGTGATGTCTTTCTTAAGAGACTGTTTTAAATCAAACACAACTTCTCAGTCTTTTCTGACTATTTCTGAATGAGTAACTAGTAAGTCATTTAGTGATTTAGATGTCCCTAAGTGAATGCTAGTCAGAGTAGATACAAAGTCACTGCACATGAGATCTTTGATCCCTTCTAGAGCCAAATAAATGACATACTGTACAACTCAATCGAGTATACATTCAGGATGTCTTAATATTACAATATTAAGCTTTGGCACAGCAACTGCTGCAGCTTCTTTCTGGGTCCTTACAACAATCAGTAAAGATGTAGCAATAGGATACATTTCACAGCTCTGCGCTCTTCTTACTTCTTCTTATTTACAACAAATCCAAATCTACCTTACCACATAAGGACTTCTGGCCAACTGACCTCTTCAGAGGAGTCCTACAATAGTCTCTTAGTAAGATAGCAAAAGTTTAAATGACCTCTTAGACTTACCCAGTAGTTTACACTTCATTTTCTGCAGACATAGGGGCATCCATTCTCCGAACTTGGTGGGGGTTAGCACTTCTGCTTTACAGTAGGAAGGTCCTGGGTTTAATTCCTGACCAGGGCAGGTGATATCATTTCATTTTATGTTATTCGGGAAATACATGCTTAATGTTTGCTCTATTACATTGGATATCCTGTTGTGTGAAGTAGTCTTGTGTGGATGAATGGAGTCAATGTATATGACCCCAGGAAGCAAGAGATTATTAACCAATATCAATCAATATGCCTCCCCGGTAATATGTTTATGGTTTCCTGGGAATAAGGCCTACATCAGGTTAAGGATGACAATGATGTAAAACAGATGCTATTTTCTAGGAGGTATTTAAGGACATGTCTTTTTGTACTCATGGTGAGATTCTGTTGTCAGTGTCTGAACCCAGATCCGGAATAAACCTGAATGAACCAATCTAACTACCTTGCTAAATTTTATCTAACCGCTTAAGAGATGTTTCAGCTGGCATGGTTCCATATTCAACTAACGCCTTAATAACTTATTTATTTATTCACATTTTCGTGAGAAATAATCCCTTGAGATGAATCATCTTGTTTTCGAGGGGGTACTTATAAAAAGATAAAACATGTCATCTGGGCATGTCGAAGGAACATACTGGCCATTTCTCATCTACCTCACAGATTGATATTTTCATGTCTATAGATGTCTCTTCAGCTAAAATATGACAAGAACATTCAGGGCTTAAGCCACAGAAAAAACATGACTCCAAGGTTAGGACTTCTGCCCATAAGTGGTATAAATGGAATAAACTTAACTTTCCAGATGTCATTTTTAATAAATCAGAAATTTCAATTCAAAAGTTTGAGCACCCTGCAGAGTTAATACCTTGTACTGCCCCCTTTGGAAAGCTAGGACCTGACAGTGTCATGGATTGTTCTCAATCATCGTCTGGATAGACCAGGTGATGTCAATCTGAATGGTTTTAAATGCCCAGACTCATCTGACCTTGCCCCAACAATCAGCACCATAGGTTCTTCTGAGCAGTTGTCTAGAAAACTGAAACTGAAAATAGTTGACGCTCACAAAGCAGGAGAAGGCTATAAAAAGATAGCAAAGCGTTTTCAGATGCCAATATCCTCTGTTCAGAATGTAATTAAGAAATGGCAGTCATCAGGAACAGTGGAAGTTAAAGCAAGATCTGGAAGACCAAGAAAAATATCAGACAGAACGGCTCGCAGGATTGTGAGAAAAGTAAGTCAAAACCCACGTTTGACTGCACGATCCCTCCAGAAAGATCTGGCAGACACTGGAGTTGTGGTACACTATTCCACTATAAAGAGATACTTGTACAAATATGGACTTCATGGAAGAGTCATCAGAAGAAAACCTCTTCTACGTCCTCAACACAAAAATCATTTTAATTCTATTGTACTATCGCGATAATGCATGTTGATGACGCAATTTCCCCGCGAGATTTACAGCCACGAGCTGCAACGCATCATTGTCAGCTTGAAACATGGCTGAAAGCGAAACGGAGGAGCTGGTGAAAAAGACTGGTGCAACATCCATTATTTGGACGTGGTTCGGATTTAAGCCGTCTGACGTGCAGCAGCAAATTATACTCTGTAGAGTGTGTGGGGCAACAGTTCCGGCTAAGAGTGTCATGTCCCACCTTCGTGTTTGTCTGTCTGTTTATGTTATGTATCATTACCTGTGTCTTATTGTGAAATCACTAACCCCTGTTTGTGTTCCAGATTGTCTTCCTGCCCTTGTGTCTTTCCCTCCACTGAGTTATATGTTAAGGCTGAGAAGTGTGAATTTCATGTGCCTTCAGTGTCATTTTTAGGAATGGTCATCGCAGAGGGGGTGCTAAAGATGGATCCGGGCAAGATTCAAGCCATGTTTGACTGGCCTACTCCCTCTTGCTGTAAGGACGTACAGCGCTTCTTAGGATTTGCCAATTTCTACCGCAAGTTCATTGGGAATTTCAGTTCCATCGCAGCTCCGTTGCATGCTCTCACCTCTTCCAAGGTCCAGTTCTCCTGGTCCCCTAGTTCCCAGGCTGCCTTCCAGTGGTTAAACAACTGTTTTACATCCGCTCCAATACTTACTCTTCCAGACATCAGCCGTCAGTTCACGGTAGAGGTGGATGCTTCGGATTCGGGAGTGGGGGCAATTCTGTCACAAAGGTCAGTAGACAATGATAAAATACATCCTTGTGCATTCTTGTCAAAAAAGCTTTCTCCAGCAGAACAGAATTACGATGTTGGAGATCGAGAGTTGCTGGCATTTAAAGAAGTTCTGGAGGAGTGGAGACATCTGCTGGAGGGTACGCAGCAACCTTTCCTAGTCTGGACTGATCACAAGAATCTGGAATACCTTAAGGCAGCCAAGAGACTGAATCCCCGACAGGCCCGGTGGGCTCTATTCTTTTCCCGGTTCAATTTCACCGTCTCATATCGCCCAGGCTCCAAGAATCTCAAGGCTGACTCTCTTTCCAGACTCTTTCCTGCCAAGTTCCTGTTTACTGGGAGCCATTTCCTGGAGCATCGAGGGCAAGGTCAAGGAGGCCCTCCGACACACTGAGTGTCCTCTGGGGGTCCCACCTAATCGCTTGTTTGTACCACCAGCACTACGGGGACAGGTAATATCTTGGGCTCATTCGCGGGTGTCCTGTCTTCCTGGGGGGCGCAGGACACTGTTTAGAGCTCAAGAGAGGTTTTGGTGGCCAAGTATGAAGAGGGAGGTTACTGAATATGTGATTTTTGCTCCCGTAACAAGACCTCCAATGCGCCCGTCTCTGGTCTGCTGCATCCATTGCAAGTGCCCCATCGTCCTTGGTCGGACATCTCGGTGGATTTTGTCACGGGGTTACCTGTTTCGGAGGGTAACACTACTGTTTTTACTGTGGTGGATAGGTTCTCCAAGATTCATTCCTCTGTCAATTCTGTGAAAGATCCCCGAATTGACCGTGCTGTTGCAAGGTGGGGGTCACGCCAGATGATGATCCAGAGGGTGCTTGTACAAGAGAAGGCCCTATCACAGGTACTAAAAGCAAACAGGAAAACCAGACACCTGGTACCCACTTGGCAAGATACAGATGTCTTGGAATCTATAAGCAAGACCCTCGGCCCACTGCTGGAATTCACAGACGCGCTGTCTGGAGAAGGTATGTCAGTGTGTCGTACATCAAACCTGTTCTCCATCTTTTCAACAACACTGTTCTTGCTGCAGCTGATGATGACACAGAGCTGACCAAGGACATGAAAAGAGTCATCCTAGAGTACTTAAATGAGAAGAAGTACTCAGACCCCGAAACGGTTGACCTGCTGGATATGGCCTCCTTGGTCGACCCACGGTTTAAAGATGCATATATAGCTGATGACCGCCAGGAGTTCATCAAGACCAGAGCGATAGTAGAAATTCTGTCAGTGTTGGAGGTGCAAGCTGCAACGGTCACAGAGCCACAGCCACACACAAGCACAGAAGCTGCACCTGACGGTGCTGTAGGCGCTGAAGCTGCTGAAGTAGCTGTTGAGAGGCAATCCAGGAGGGTAAAACGGAGCCTAGGAAGCTTTTTCAAAAAGGCCTCCGATGGTACAGCCTTTCTCGCTGACAGAGAAGCCATTGAAGTAGAGCTAAAAAGTTACCTGCAGACAGGTTGATGGAGAGACTGACCCACTGGACTGGTGGCGGCTGCACCAAGCTAATTTTCCAAGGGTGGCAAGACTGGTCCAGAAATATCTCTGTATCCCGGCCACAAGTGCTCCTTGAGAAAGGGCATTTAGCATCGGTGGCAGCGGTCTCTGTTGAAGCCAGAGACTGTGGACAAGCTTGTGTTCCTGGCTAATAATCTTTAGGGCCTAAAATAAATCACAAATTGTGTAAACAAAATTTCAGTGAGTGCTGATTTTAAGATTCATTGTTGTTGTGTTGCTTTTTAACTTAGAAGGCATCGTTTTTTCCTGTTCTTTGCATATTTTGTGTCCTTTAAGAAAATAACTAAAACTACATTTGGTGCCTTCTGCACCGTTTTGCACTTTTTAATGTCTGTTGTTTACTACTGTAAAGAAACTTTATTTTTATACTTGAAACATTTTCTTTAGTTTACATACGTGCCCTTCACTGGAAGTATTTTCTTTATACAAAAAATGAATGTGCTTTCATTTTGCACTTTCTTATGTTTTCATTTGAAGTATCTGTGCACTACACTTGGAAGACACTTCTTTATTTAAAATAGCCATTTGCCATTGCCTAATGTGGTACATTAGGCTGCAGTTAAGAGACTTGTTAAGAGACTTTTTTATTTAAAGTATTTGTGCATTACACAAAATAATTTTCTTTGTTTAACTGAAAGTATTATTATTGAAAGTATTTTTTCTTTGTTAAAGTCTCTGCAGATAGTGTACTTGAATTATGTTATGTTGTATAATAATTACAGTTTTGCAAAATAAATGTTTTCAAAATTACATACGTTTATTTTTTTTCTTTAAAAAAAAATACATTTAGCAGTTTGGCTTTCCTTGGGGTCTATGTAACCTGTTCTGAAATGGTTCTATTATCATTTATATATCACAATATATATCGTTATCGCAAGAGGCTGCAATGTATATCACAATATGGATTTAGGTCATATCGCCCATCCCTAGCCTGATGCATTTTGGAAACAAGTTCTGTGGACCGATGGGGTTAAAATAGAACCTTTTGGCCGGAATGAGCAAAGGTATGTTTGGAGAAGAAAGGGCACAGAATTGAATGAAAAGAACCTCTGTCCAACTGTTAAGTATGGGGGTGGATCGATCATGTTTTTGGGGTTGTATTGCAGAACATTTCACGAGTAGAAGGAAAAATGGATCCAATAAAATTTCATCAAATTTTGGATGCTAACTTGATGCCATCTGTGAAAAAGCTGAAGTTAAAGAGAGGATGGCTTCTACAAATGGATAATGATCCTAAACACACCTCAAAATCCACGGTGGATTACATCAAGAGGCATAAACTAAAGGTTTTGCCATGGCCTTCACAATCTCCTGACCTCAACATAATTGAAAATCTATAGATAGACCTTAAAAGAGCAGTGCCTGACAGACAGCCCAGAAATCTCAAAGAACTGGAAGACTTTTGTAAGGAAGAATGGGCAAAGATACCTCAAACAAGAATTGAAAGACTCGTTACAAAAGCGTTTACAAGCTGTGATACTTGCCAAAGGGGGCAGTACAAGGTATTAACTCTGCAGGGGGCCCGAACTTTTGCAGACACCATTTTTTTGTTTTCTGTTATTTTGAAAGTGTAAATGATGGAAATAAAATCTAACTTTTTTTTGACTTATTATAAGGATGTCTAATCTGTCATTTGATGCCTTTTGGAGATTTTTCCATCTTTTCTTGGCGTCTTTATGTACATTAATAAAGATTTTTACCTTGGGTGCCCAAACTTTCGATCCCCACTGTATTTGTATTGTAATATTAAAGGTATTAGATTTTTTTAATAATCCACAACAAGAGGGTCTTCATACAGTATATTATAGTCATGATGGAGGTGATGGACAATAACTTAATCATTATAAAACAGCACTTATTAATGGTTCAGATGCAGTTATTAAAGAACTGGGGCAATGGTTGCCAAAACAGAATACTTTCATTAAATCTAAAACATTGAACATTGGTTTTAGGCGGAGGTTGAGACTTAACCCTTACCTAACCCTCCTAACGTTTAAACAAAAGTACTATACACTGCAACAAAACAATTATAAGTTCCAACAAAACAGATATTATCATGTCATTCTTAACATTATTTATTACATCTACAATCCCAATTTATCAAAAATCACTTTTCATATTATTGTCCAGTCCATTCCATAGTATCACACCGTTTCTGGTAATACATTGTTTCTTTAGTGTAGTACTCACCATGTCGCAGCTAAAACTTTATGAATTCATTTAAAATGCACCAGAAAACAGAGAATTTTATCTATTTGATTAGAAATTTCCAGGGGACCCCCAGGACTATGGACTAAATGAACAACTTTCAAGGAGGGTTTGGAGCAAATGGAAATGATAAGACTGCTCAACAAGTTTATTCAGACATTTGAAATAAAAGCAGTTCCTCTTGTATATGTAATTCTAAAAACAATAACAAGATGAATTGTCTGCTCAGTCTCACTGTAAAAGGATGGATTAGGGTCAGGTGCGACACGTAGGTGATAAAAGACGTGTATGTCTCACTGGTTCTTCTGTAGGTCTCAAAGGTTACGTGGTGAAGCCTCTTATCAGCCGCACCTGCTTCAGCCGCACCTGCTTCAGCCGCACCTGCTTCAGCTGCAGTCTCACACAAACACAGAGCTACTGCTTTCATTAGCACACACATTAACATCTTAGGAAGTCCCCACTAATGAGTGACACATTATGAAACACAGAGAGCCAGCTCACAACAATAAATATGTACGTAGAGACTACATAACAATAAAGTTAATCACAATTATAGGTGTTCTTAACAGTAAAAGAGTTGTTTTTCAGGGTTCTCAGTCAAATAAACTTATTGTTGCAAAGGATTTTTCCTATTCCTTTCTATCTTCACCATCACCTCCCTGTTGGTACATTTATACACAGATGGTACTATTGTGTACACGTCTGACACTGTCCAAGCTTCAAATACATAGACCAAATACATCCTGGAACTTGAAAGATATTACTTGGTAAATGAAAGATTGGCTGCAGCCCAACAACAGACGGCAGTATCACAAGTTTCAATCCATTTTTAAATGTATTAACTTTAACGTTGTTTTATTTTTAAAACACTATTAAGTTCCATGCACATCTTCATACTCACTCAGACATACTTGAATATTATTGTGTACATTTATGGTTCCTTGAGCTCAAAGAGTAAAGTAATTTTGTCAAATCAGAAATGTTATCAGTCTAATTTTATTCTATTTACTTTTACTACAGCTTTGCTTCACAGTTTTGTTGAATGAAAGTAACCATCAGACTTCCAGAGTTTCAAATCTATTAACATCTGATGTTTGGGGGCCCTAACCTAGTGTTGGCCACAGACAGTGGTTTTGTCATAACTACAGCAGTTATCTGAAAATGTACAGAGCTGAAACAGCACGTTCAGTGTTTAATTACAAAAACAGACAGTCTAATAAAATACAGTGTGAAGTCAGTGAGGAGTCTTCTCTGTGACAGGAACATGTTCAGGACACTGCAAACGGAAAAAGAGAAGAATCAGATTTGAGTGGGTTTAGTGCTGAGAGCAGACGTTTGGAGGAAGCTTGAAGCGAGCTTTTGTTTTTGTTTAAACAAAGGGCAGCTTCGTTAATGTTTAATGCAGTGATAAGAGGTGTACAGCCTCAGGCACAAATCCTCCTCATTTAATCTGTGTTAAACTCTTTCTGTTATTGGAACTGGAGCCACAGCTCTCCATTCTTCGGCTACTTCCATAAAGTAAAGTGAAAAAAAGAGGTGAGAATGTGGTAAAGGCACTAGGATATAAACTAAAACTTTAAGACCCAGGATGCTTAAATGGATGAGATATATATACTTATACTTTTAGTCAGAACCTATTGTGCAGCACATTAAGTCTTTAGAAAATGCTACAAATGAGATTGGGACCAAGTGTTGGAGAATATCCATGTGTGTTTTATGAAAGAACAGAAAATAAGTGGCCTGTGAGGTGCTCAGACAGGAGCAGCACCTGGACTTCATGGAGGCCTTGTTAGAGATGTGAGGCAAACTTGCTGCAGTCCTTTTTAGAATTTCTGTTCTATAGTTCTTTTCGAATTTTTTTTATAATAAATACACGGGACAATAAAACCTACCTAAGTTATATCTTGTGCACACAAGACAAAATGTTTACCTTTTTTAGGACTTCCCGTAAGATTTGGAAATTAGCAAACTCATGAAACAGATAGTACTGGATGAACTGGTCTTGATATCATGGACTATAGTCATATTCTTTTTCATTTGTACATATGATGGTCTATTTGTCAGTATGTGTCCTGGACACATCCACTACACGGCCTGTCCGTGAATTGAATTCTGTGGAACAGTTCTATCTGGAGTGTCAGGTTAGACCAAACTAAAGCCTCGGGCCCACATGCCAAGCATTTACTAATATTATACTGGTAATATTTTTCCTCTAATATTCTGCAGTGATCAGTTGATTCCACTATGACTTGCTTCAAACAGGAAAATACTTTCATAAAGCTATCATCTCTACTCACAGCAAGAGAGTTGTCACTGGTTTTAGACGAGTGGATCTAAAACTGAGGAGTGTGGTAATGAATATACAGTGTTTGTTGCACATATTGTTTTGCCTAGAGTTCAAAACTGTCAAACTTTAAACGCCAGGCAAAAGAAAACCCACAGACATGATCGTGAGCTCCAGACTTGAGGATAATGTGTTCATTAATAAAAGTTCATTCATTTTCTACCGCTTAGTCCCGTTAGGGGTCACAGGTGACTGGAGCCTATCCCAGCAGCTTTTGGGGCTGAGGCGGGGTACACCCTGGACAGTGGCCAGTTAGTCGCAGGGCTAACATTTAGAGACAGACAACCATTCACTCTCACATTCATTCACTAGGGACACTTTAGAATTGACATTTAACCTGTACATGCATGTGTTTGGACAATGGGAGGAAGCTGGAGTACCCGGAGAGAACCCACGGTAACACGTGGAGGACATGCAGACTCCTCACAGAAAGACCGGAGTCGGCCGGGTTATGAACTCACGACCTTCTTGCTGTGAGGCAGGAGTGCTAACCACTCCTGTGGCTGGACGTGCAGCCTTCAAAACTGTTTCCATTGCAGCTGTGTCTGAAAGGACAGAATACTGACTGAAGGCATAAAAAGCCCATGATGCCTTACATCTGGCTCTGTGTGATGCAGTATTTACTGAAGAGGCCTTTGTGAACAATTATCTGCATTTCTACAACAACCCAAGAGTTGACTGTTCATGTTTTAGACACATTTAACAAAAGGTCACGTGAATAACGGCGGCAATGTTTATTTGAACAGTTAAAAAGTGAGAGACAAACCCAGGCCTCTTCATCTTCACTGAACCGGAACACTGTGCGCTCACCTTTGTGACGTCATGTAGGTGAGCTCTCCGTTTCTGTGGATGGCATCTGGACCTCGCTGGAGACCTCCGCGCGCTCCCTATCCTCGTGTGGGGCCACTGCTGCCATAGCCACGGACACCTGTTTAGCAGGTGAGCTGCGCACGCGGCCGTTCCTCCGTAACGAGCCCCTAACGCTGCCGGACACGCGGCTGGACAGGCGGCGCACGGCTCCCCCCAGCGCCCCCAGAGCGCCGCGCTGCTTCTTCAGCAGCCCCACGTCGTCCTGCAGCTCAGCCGGGGGTACCTCGATGTTCCCCGAGTACCAGAAGACCCACCACACCAGGCTCAGGAAGATGACGATGGCGCCGGCGTAGATGAGCAGGTCGTAGAAGAAGACGTTGACGAAGACCCCCAGCAGCAGCACGAGCAACCCCAGCACGTCAAAGGCCACGGCGAGCCAGAAACAGCACGCGCAGCGGCCGAGGCCCCTGTACACCGGCTCCATGCTGCCCGCAGATCCGGTAAGTGCGGCTCAGAGGCGACAGGTAAGGCTCTGTCAGGGGAGGGGCTTCTTGCTCAGGTGACACTGTCCCAGCGCGCAATGACCCGGATCAAATCGACTAGGGTCTACTTTAATCGGTTTCAGTGTCATGTAACCAAAGGAGCACAAGTTTATATATGCTACAAAAATACACACATTTAGGTCTGTGATAATATTATCTAGCCTATACTTCATTAACAGGAATATCATCTATTCACAGGCTACTAGCAACTCCATTTAGGCTGTCGCACCAGAATAAAAGGCTGAAGCATATACCTGTATAAAATCAGAATACTGGCTTCGTCCGGTGAATGGCGGCCTCTCAAGACACTAATAAATAAGAGACGTGAGGAGGAAGATGGAAAACATTTACCATGTTATAAATATTCAACAATATGTCAACTATACTATAACATTAGTCTGTAGCAACAACAGTATCAAACCTGTGAAATGTAGTGTAAATACGCCCCCTGTTGGTTATGTCGATAACACCACTCCAACAGAATTGTAGCAGTAAATAAAAAAGGCATTCACTTCCCAATTTCATATTTTATTGACAGTTATTTGCTTTAACATTTGAACACGCTCAAGCACACTGCCAGAACGCCACAAAAGAAACCAAAAACTGGGTCAAAGGGAGATGTGTACACCCAAGATCAACAGTTTCAAATCAGCTGTTTTGACCAATTTACTTCAGAAAATATTTTTTTTTAATGTCAAGCAAAATTGTGGTCCACATCTGTTTACAGATATAACTTCTGCTGAATGTCAGTGTAATTTATGATAACACAAAAATATATGGAAGAAAATAAAAGATGCAATGTACTCGAGTGTGGGGTTGGGCAGGCGTAACCCAGAATGGCATAGCTGAGCTCTCAATATGAGAAAGCTGACGCATGTGGACTTCATCTTGATTTTATTTTGCGTAAAAACGGTTTCTTTTTCCATGAGTTTTTCTGAAGCTGATCTTCGAGCACGCAGAAAAGGACTGAGAGAGCAGGCCTTCGCTGCTGACAACAGAGCGAGCGACTTATGACCAGGCTCCACTCGTTCATTATCACCAGGAAATCCAAGCATTTTAGTCTGTTTTAGTCCCGCTCAGCAACCAGCTTCAGCACTTTCCCGATGGCGATGGTCTTACCTAGAGTGGACAAATATAAATGGCATATAAATAGTATTCTGACATAATCAACTATAGTTTAGTGAAAATAATAAAACGGCTTTAGAAAACACTGCACAAGATAGGCCTTATTGGTAAAACTATCAGAAAGTAAAGTAGAGTAAATCATTAACTAAATACAAGAGACATGCTATAAAAATGCACCCAACCAAACGGAGGCTGAAGCCTCATTTGATGCAAATATGGCATTTTATTTGAGAAATCAAGTACGAGCTCCCTCTCTCTCTCTCTCTCTCTCTCTTGATAATATAGACACCCCCCACACCATGACACCACCACCACTAGCCTGCAGTGGTAACAAGGCATGATGGATCCATCTTACCAGGTGTGTGTTTTATAGTGAGCACAGCAGCTTTAAGCCACTCCTCAGTGATTGGACACACCCCTGACTTAAATTATTTGGTAAAAATTGGTATTAATTGCTCTCATTAGGCTTCAGTTACTTATTCCTCCCCCTTCTGTCATTGTTTGCATGTTATCCTCATTAAAAATATGAAAACCTATAAAGGTTTGGGTGGTTTTAGTTAAAGCAGACACTGTGTTTTCATTTGTGTCATTTTGACAAAGATGTGAGAAATTTGAAGAAACTTCAGATGCTTTTTCATGCCACTGTAGATAGAGGGAAAGATATAGATAAAGAGATGGAGATAGATAATCTATATATCTCTCTATATATAGATATAGGCATAGATATATAATCTAAATCTATATCTATGTAATCCATCTATATATTCTATACATATCTATATAATCTATCATTATATAGTCTATCTCTCCATCTCTATATCTATCTATAATCTCTATATAATCACTCACCTAAAGGATTATTAGGAACACCATACTAATACTGTATTTGACCCCCTTTCTCCTTCAGAACTGCCTTAATTCTACGTGGCATTGATTCAACAAGGTGCTGAAAGCATTCTTTAGAAATGTTTGCCCATATTGATAGGATAGCATCTTGCAGTTGATGGAGATGTGTGTGGGATGCACATCCAGGGCCCGTTCCACCACATCCCAAAGATGCTCTATTGGGTTGAGATCTGGTGACTGTGGGGGCCATTTTAGTTCAGTGAACTCATTGTCATGTTCAAGAAACCAATTTGAAATGATTCGAGCTTTGTGACATGGTGCATTATCCTGCTGGAAGTAGCCATCAGAGGATGGGCCACACTCCTAAATGCACCGAAGCAACTGCCATGTGATGGGTTGATTAGATTCTTGCATTAATGAGAAATTGAACAGGTGTTCCTAATAATCCTTTAGGCTAGTGTAGCTCTATAGATACATCTATAGATGTAGAGATAGCAATAGATCAAGACATATATAGTTAGAACTACAAGAATGTACTGGCTACAACTCCCCCGGCAGGATCTTTCTATGTAGAGTTTGCATGTTCTGCTTATGTAGGACTACTGGTTTCCCCTACAACTAAAGACATGTACAATATAGGACTACAGATGTAAATTAATGATTAAGTTAAAATCTGGTACAAGCATCGCTGCTTGTACATTGTACACCGTCTTAAAGAAATAAAATATAAAAAAATAAAAAGACTGAATGACGCGGTGACATCAGTGTAGTCTTTTAAGCTAAAACGAGGTATACATCTGGACTAGATTCCCAAATTCTGAGAAAAGGTGCTAGTGCAGGATCCAAGTGCACTAGGACTCAAACACTAATAAAGATACTGGCTCTGTACCTTCATCTCGTAAGGTGAAGCGTCCCATCTGAGGAAACTCTTTAAATGTCTCAAGGCAAATGGTCCCTGCAGTGCGCAGCCGGGCAATGCACACCTGGTCCTGTTTGACAAACCGTGGTCTTGTCTTGCTCTTCTCTCCTGACTTTTTGTCCACTAGACAGATTAAGGCCTGTAAAAAACAACACGCATCAGTACACTAAAGGGGTCATGTTTAAATATTTCTTTTAGAGTTTAGTGCCGATCTTGCAGCTCATGTTAACAGTGGTTCATGTTACAATGGTAAATACATCGACACATTTTACTTTAACAGATTCAACCCAAAATATAATTGGAATAGAAAAGAATGTTTGAACAAAGACTAGCTTTTTTTTGTCACGTTTTGTTAACAGCAGAGGGACTTCCATCAACACTCAAGTAATACTTTAATTATTTACAGAAAAGGCAGAATACGTTCACAGTTTGTGCTACTCCACAGGAACTTGTCATCTTTTTTTGTGTATATTGTGTTAATTGAGATAAGGCAGCACTAGATGCATGTTCATTATAATAACACATGGCTAATGTACATCTAATGTGTGTAATTAATAATAAGCCCTGCTTTGACATGTAGGCCTGTTGGATTCAACTTTAATCTTACTATGTTTCCTGCAAAGACAGTTTGTCTGCCCAAATGATTGATAGAATGATATACACTCACTTAGGATTATTAGGAACACCATACTAATACTGTGTTTGACCCCCTTTCTCCTTCAGAACTGCCTTAATTCTACGTGGCATTGATTCAACATGGTGATGAAAGCATTCTTTAAAAATGTTGGCCCATATTGTTAGGATAGCATCTTGCAGTAGCCATCAGAGGATGGGAACATGGTAATCATAAAGGGATGGACATGTTCAGAAACAATGCTCAGGTAGGCTGTGCCGGGGGCCTAAAGTGTTCCAAGAAAACATCCCCCACACCATTACACCACCAGCCTGCACAGTGGTAACAAGGCATGATGGATCCATGTTCTCATTCTGTTTACGCCAAATTCTGACTCTACCATCTGAATGTTTCAACAGAAATCGAGACTCATCAGACCAGGCAACATTTTTCCAGTCTTCAACTGTCCAATTTTGGTGAGCTCGTGCAAATTGTAGCCTCTTTTTTCTATTTGTAGTGGAGATGAGTGGTACCCGGTGGGGTCTTCTGCTGTTGTAGCCCCTCCGCCTCAAGGTTGTGCGTGTTGTGGCTTCACAAATGCTTTGCTGCAGACCTCGGTTGTAACAAGTGGTTATTTCAGTTAAAGTTGCTCTTCTATCAGCTTGAATCAGTCGGCCCATTCTCCTCTGACCTCTAGCATCAACAAGGCATTTTTGCCCACAGGACTGCTGCATACTGGATGTTCATACTGGAGACCGGCCCGTCTGGCACCAACAACCATGCCACGCTCAAAACTGCTTAAATCATCTTTCTTTCCCGTTCTGACATTCGGTTTGGAGTTCAGGAGATTGTCTTAACCTGCCATGTGATTGGTTGATTAGATTCTTGCATTAATGAGAAATTGAACTAACGACTCGACACCTGAATGGAGCAGAGTCACTAACGACTCTCCTGAGCCTTAACGACTCTGACATCAGGAGTCACACTTCCCTTTCAGAGCCAACGAACATGTGACCAGACTAGCCGGGTCCATCAGGTTTGGTTTCAGGAGAAACTCCTCCCTCTAGAGATAAAGCTCAGCTCTCTTACCAGTTGATCTCAGAATTGACAAAGTCTCTTGGAATTAGAGACGAAACGTCCTCACCTTGAAAATGAGTCCAAAAGCTTTTACTTCAACTTTATTTTTCAAGATGTCCTGGATGACTGAGAACCTTCACAGACAAATTGAATAGGTGTTCCTAATATTCCTTTAGGTGAGTGTATATTGTATGGGACACCATCAACCGCCTTCATATCTTAGACAAACACAGCTTTATTTCCATCTGATACCTGTCTTGCTGTATTTGTAGATGCTGCCCTTGTATTCAAAAACATTGTCCTGCTGCAGGACCACCTTGTCTAGTTAGAAATAGAGTCAGTCAGCAGAGGTTCTTAACCAGAGGACCTACTAGACCTTTATTTGGCCAAGTGTTTAAATAACCAAACAATTCTTATATTTAACAAAAAACAATGTATGGCTGCAACAATAGCAGAACTTTTAGCTTGTGCATCGGTGAGTAAATGATAAAATGCACACAGCACTAGACACTTTACGTGTATTTGCTTCCACCGTATATTTCCATGGAAAATAAAGTAAAGTTGGATACGTTATGGTTGCGTTTACAACATCAGTGGCTCAGTGGTAGAACAGTCGTCTTTCAATTGGAAGGTAGGCGGTTTGATTCCTGCTCTCCCCACAATTCATACTGTCGTTGTGTCCTTGGGCAAGACACTTAACCCACCTTGCCTCGTATCAATGTGTTAGAATGTTAAGTGAATGCATAAGGTGAGGTGGGAGAAAAGCGTAATATAAATCTAATCCATTATCATCATCATTATTATTAGTGCAACGTTTAATTTGAATTGAATTCACACAATTCACTGAACCTGACTGATCCATTTGTCTTGATTGGGTTTTGATTGGGATAACGTAACATGGTAATATTGATACACTGCTGACAGGGGCATTTTCTTGTGTCACAAAAGTCAGAGTACAAAAGTCAGAGTACACAAGCACCCGGTGAGAAACACTCCTATCGATGAGTATTGTCCAGTTTTTTATCTTCATACAACAACCAGATGTACAGTTTTCTTTTACCCTCACAGTCTGTTGGGTTTCAGCTTAGTCTTAGAACTCTCCAGTGTACTAGTGTTTCCACCACGGTGTGTATTGACACAACCAGGAAACCCTGGTCTTACCGTAATCTGCACTTCTTCGATGCAGGTGTGAATGTGAAGAACTGCATTGTAACCTGGACAGATGATGGATTTGTGTTCAATGATAACAATCTGTGAAGAAAAAAAAAACAAATCTTTAGACAATATTCTTTTAAGCCTCGTTTCCACCAATATAGATCGGGTCTAAAGAGGCTTGTGTTTCAAAAATTTTGACTCTGCCCAAATGGAATTTCCATACACTGCAATATTTAAGTAATATTGCATACTGTTGCTTATCCTTTATGGGTCAATGAGAATTTATTAACAGGATTTCTAGCACTGTGTCCCAGCTGTAGACATCTTGTGAACAGACCTGGGCGTCGAAGGTGCGCCCAGAGTGGCACAGGTTCTCAGAGTTACACAGGATGAAGCCTGGCAGGATCTCTTCCTCCTCAATGCCCTTCAATCGCAGCTTCAGGTTCTCTCCTGGACAAGCGTCATCCGTCTCAACATCATCCGACAGAAGGCTCAGGACCTCCACCACATGCTGTGAACAAAACAGTTTTAGAACAAGACTATATAGCCACAATACATGCCAGTGAAATATTTCTCAGATTGAGCAGACAGTACAGGTCATGTCATGCAATACAGGGGTTTAAGAGCACTTACAGTATTTCTAACTGATGTTGAGGCAGTACTATATTTGGTTCGGTGTGTGGAACATACATTCAGACCTTCTCCCTCAACATAATACTTTCATCATTCAGCATCAGGGTATATACAGCAATCCTTAAGTTAAATTTACTACTTTTTAATACCTTTTTTACTACCTTCAGAATATTTTTTAAAACCATCACGGCACTGAATTGCAAGTGTTAATCAGCGACCTTTCTATTATTTACACAGATTTTGACATATATAACATACAAAAAAGAATAGATTTAGAGACTGATGTTGACAACATATTGCACATTTATTTCACTTAGTAAATAAAAATAAAAAAAAAGACATAAAATGTGCAATGGAGAGAATGGATAGTTGTTTTTTCTTTGACACCTGATTAAGGCTCTCATCAAACATCAACACGAATGGCCCCGCCTTGTTGATGCCATCCACAAGTTGTTTTTTGAAGAACGATGCTAATCCAAATCTGATGATGTACCCGGTTTTGTCTTTACCACACGTGAATGACTTCGCGATGTCAGAGTCGGGAAACATTTCTTTAAACAGCTCCGAAATTCCTTCATTGGAGTTCAATGAGTGGTGATTAACTGCAGTGTTCAGACACCACAGAGCCTCCGCGCGCAGTGTTGGTGTGGCGCCCATGACCACCCGGAGGTCAGACGTTGCTGGAGCCGTAGCGTTGGCCAGTAGGCCTACAGTGGCACTAATTTGCGGCGGTGGTGGAGGTGCAGCCGCGCAGACAGCTGAAATTGGTCGAATTAACTGCTTTCTCTGAGCACGCATTCCATTTTTATGTTTGGTGGATTGCATATGCGACTGAAGTGCGTTAGCTCCCATCCAGGTGACATTGATGTTTTTTTTACACACCGAACAATAAGCCTGCCTGTTATTCCCTACACAGGCTTGAGCCAGGCCTTAAACGCTGGGTCGTTATCCCAACTATTAGAAAACTCTCATTTGCCCATGAAAATGACGATGGTTGTCCAGTCGTTGAAGATATGCCTTGAAGCAAGTCTAAAATAAAACGTAAGCCAACCACTTCTGTTGAGCGCGCAGTGTTCTGAGATGATGCCGAACGACCACTGAATATGACGTCAGCATCCGTTGAGACGGAGACGACAGATCTTTGATTATGTGCCCAGATATGCTAAAGCCCATATTTAAACGAACTAACGCGAACACAGATAGAATTAGAATAGGACACCTGATAGTCTGAAAAAATAATACCTAATTTGGAAAAAAATAATACCTCTGAGACCACATTTAACACTTTTAATGGCCTTAAATTTGACAATTTTGATTTATCACTTTTTAATACTTTTTAAACCCCGCGGACACCCTGAGCACACAAGCAGGGTTGTAACAATTTCAACTTAACTAACGAGTCGTTTCACGATTCTGATCTCACAATTTGATTTACTCATTTTCTTTTATGAAATGAGTTAAGACAAATTAGAAGTTAACATGTGTCCTTTTATTAGTTCACAAATCAGGGCCCTTGACTTCTTCACCGTTCCATTACCGTCCTAAAAGCCAGTTCCAACAGCCCTTAAGTAAATGTTAAATGTTGCCATATTTATTTAAAATATAGGCTAATGTTTGACCATTTGTAAGTTTATAAATAAAGAAAATCTAATTCTACATGCGTGTACATACAATTTAATTTGCTCATAAGGCTAGGTACTTTGAATAAGTGGATATTAAGGTAACTTAAAATACCCAATAAATCTGCCTCTGATGGACTTAGACCTGGTTGATTACTTTGTGTTCAATAATTTGTTCTTATTAACCTTAGCTGAGACCTAAAACCACTTTAAAATAAGAATAACTGGTCTCATGCATTTCCCTAAAACAGTAGAACTTTATCAAAACAATTTAACTCATTAACTAACTCAAAACTCATTTAACAGTTACCTTTTATGCATTTTCATTTAATATTTATTAATAATAGCAAGAATGTAATTATGTTACATAGTTACATAGTTAACAGTAATAATGTGAGGACCAGAAGTACATCACAAAAGAAACGGATTTGGTCTGTGGACCTTAAGTTGGAAACCTCTCTGTGGCTGCAGCAGAGACTCGGAAGGCAGCACATGATCCACCAGAACATTACTACAGTCGGGTTTATAAATATTGGGACATCAACACAATTCTAATCTTTTTGGCTCTATACAGCACGACAATGGATTTAAAATGAAACAAACAAGATGTGCTTTAACTGCAGCCCTTTAGCTTTAATTTACATTACATTTAGCAGACGCTTTTATCCAAAGCGACTTACATACACCAGTGTTACATTTTTAGTTGACGCTTTCATTTTAAAGCGACTTATATTAAAGGTTTCATTCACCAGTGTTACAACAGGAACACCACTGGTGGGGTTAAGTGTCTTGCCCAAGGACACAACGACAGTATGAACTGTGGGGAGAGTGGGAATCGAACCGCCTACCTTCCGGTTGAAGGACGACCGCTCTACCACTGAGCCAAATCCAAATCAGGTGAACGGTGTATGAATTACAACAGTTTGTATATGTGCCTTCCACTTTTTAGGGACCAAAAGTAATGGGACAGATTACTTTTTTAGTCTCTCTTATTAAATGAAAATTCAATTAATAATACAGTTCTGTGCTCCCAGGTAAGTGTATGTTTTATTTCCCTATCAAAATGTCTCAGGGATTAGGTTATACTGGACCCTGGCAAACCCTCTCTGAAGCGCTCAGTTTTGGGGACTGACCCTTTAACTGAACAGAGTTCATGTCCTACCCCCATTTCTGCTCTCCATTGTCAATTGTTGTAGTCTTTCCCGGGTTGTGCTCATACAAAACTGCATTTGTTTTATCTTGATTTTAAACTTCCTTGTTAATAATTTGCTTGATTGAGTGACTCTGAGAACAAGCAAAGTGAATATGTTAATTTATCAATGGGCAAACCAACTTTTTAAAATATTTTAATTTAATTTAAATTTTATTTTATATATAATTTATTTTAAATACAGTGGCATGGAAAAGTATCTTAAGCCTTTGGAATTTCTCACATTTCTGCATAAAATCCCAATCAAATGTGATCGGATCTTTGTCAAAATGACAAATGAACAAAGTTTCTTTTTTAACTAAAACCACCCAAACATTTATAGGTTTTCATATTTTAATAAGGACAACATGCAAACAAGGTCTTACCCTGTTTGGCATCATGACCAACTGCTGAGCTTTACTGATGGTGCCAGACTCCAGCTTTCCCAGAACCACAGTGCCCATGTCCTGAGGAGAAGAGCCACATCAACAGGTTACACCACAATGGGAGCGGAGCAGCACCTGCTCAGGATTAACGCTACAGACCACAAGCATCAACATGATTGTGAAAAAAGCAAAGTCCTACCTTGTATTTATCTACAATAGGCAATCTGACCGGGCCATCGCTCGATCTGTTGAAAGTTGGCAAACTATCCAAGTGTGGAATAAAAGGCAAACCTCTGAAATAGGACAGAAGACGGCATTGATTATGTCCAATTCTCAGGCTGTAGACATGTCAGCACACTGTGGACTTACGTGTACCAGGAGCACATGTCGGTGGGCTCCTTTAGATTGGCTCCTGTCAACCCGGAACAGGGCATGAAGTGAATGTCTTTCTTTGGGTTGAACCCTACCTTCTTTAAAAATGGCACTAGTTTTTCCTTACACTCCTCATACCTTTAGGGTCAGAAGAGAAAGGTCAGACAGATTCACCACAAACTCACACGCCCCAGTCACTGGAGCCTCCTCCATATTCTACACACAAACAAGACAATCACAATCCCCACAACAAGGTTTTCACTCATCTCTCTTGTTATAAATAACTCTGATTTACATAGTTGCAATAACTACATCAGAAGGTCTGACATATTCTGATTCTCCAGAATGTGTGGATTCAAATTTTACACTTGTCCTTGATGGGAGTGCGATGAAGTCTCAAGAGGATAAGATAAGACCCAGCTGCAGGCTAGAGGCATTAGAGTACAGGGTCAGACAAAAAGAAATACATCCTCAACGGACAGTTCTTCCAGGTGTCCTGTGAGTATAGTCTGCCAGAAAGGTCCCACCAGGGCAAATGGGTTCCCCCGGTGCACCCTCCTTTTGTGAAAAAATTGTGTAATTTGCGCTCAGAGACCAGGTAATCAGATCCATTTCTTAGGAGTCCAGCAAGCAGTAGAGTCAAAGAAATAAGAGAAATTTAGTATGACGAGACAGCGAAGCATACACTGATAGCAGAGAGCAGGAGGAACAGAAGGACACGTCCGCCTTGTCCGAGGGCAGGAAGGGAGGGGGGGTGGGGGGTCCATGTTGTTCAGTAAACACTAATCTGATGGAGAGAGCATCAGGTGCTGGGTCTGTTCTTGGAAACAGTTCTGTTGATGTCACAGGCAGTGTTTGGTACAGCTTTTGGTTGAAGATAAACTAACCACAACAACATGTGACTCTTGGTATACAACAAGTCTCAGTCCCAATGCCACAGTTCCACACCCTGACAGAGATCTACTCTTTAACTCTTTCTACTCTTTAACTGTAACATGCCACACAAAGCAAGCGCACCTTACTGACTGCTACCACTTGAGGCATATATCTGTTTTGATCAGTGTCTGTGAAGGTTCTCAGTCATCCAGGACATCTTGAAAAAAGGTTTGAAGTTAAAGTATCTAGACTCAGTTTTCAAGGTGAAGACGTTTCATCTCTAATTCCAAGAGACTATCAATTCTGAGATCAACTGGTAGGAGAGCTGAGGTTATATCTCTAGAGGGAGGAGTTTCCCCTGAAACCAAACCTGATGGACCAGGCTGATCAGTGTTAATCCATTTAAGTACACAGATAAGTCCAGAATGTAGTGAAAAGTGAATGCACTCATGATAGGATTTGTTGTTTTCAGGCAAGAGCCTGCAGTTCAATTATTTGTCTTAGTGTTTACATATCCCATGAAAATCGTTGTCAAAATACAGCTTGTATATACAGTACACAGGCAAGGCTATTCTAGCAAATCAGACGCCGAAACACCTAGCATGGCGTCTGAACTAATCGAACAAGTTGACATGATGGATTTAAAAGCATGATGGATTTAAAAGCATAGCTACTATCACTATCTGGGAATAGGAAACTGTTGCACTAGGTATGCATCTAATTAAATTATTAAAAAATATATATATAAAAAATACTATCCTCTTAGGGTTCCTCTAAATTACAATATTTGTATTTGGAATTTGTGAAAAATGTTGTCAGTTTATAGAATAAAACAAAAATGTTAATTTTACCCAAACACATACCTACAAAAAGTAAAACCAGAGAAATTGATAATTTTAAAGTGGTCTCTTAATTTTTTCCAGAGCTGTATATCTGAACCACTAACAAGTCCGCCACAATTACTAATTTTACTAGATGTTTTTTGGAAGATATTAGATTTAAAAAATAAACAAAAACAAAAGTGAACTTATGTCCATCAATTTTTAAGCCAAAGAGGTTGGCTTTAGCTCAATGTCATTTAAATGAACTAAGATCAAATTCAAGTACTTGGGGGTGTGGCTCACTCTAAATATAAGCATCTATATAAAGCAAATTTTCTCCCACTAACAGACTAAAAAGAGATTTTGAACGCGGTGCAGTCCACCACCATTGTCATTAGGGGGTAAAATAAACAAGAATGAATGTCTTACCCAGATTTTTGTATCTTTTCTAATACCCATTTTCACTTGTAGACAGGTTGGATAACTTCATTTTAGGGCTGGGCAAGTTAACGCGTTTTTATCGCGTTAACGCATTAATGAATTAACGGCGACAATTATTTTATCGCGCGTTAACGCCGGCCGATTAGTATGGGGAAAGACGAATGACTGCACGTATGAGCCGCCCTCATACAGTGCTTTAAGTGGGCCGGTACGCACCTGTACTCAGTACCGCCACTTCTCCGTGCGCCCAGAACGTGATTTAGCGTACTGGTACGCTCATTTGGACATCTGTTTTAATAGAGGTTTTAATCCTTTGCCTGCTCTGCCGCTTTCCAGAGCGCCCTTCACAATGCACGCTTCCTAATTCGTCCCACCAAGAGCAGAGACTACATTACCCATGCACCCTTGAGTTTGGCAAGTGAAAGGGAGAGGGTGTGTGAAACGTGCGGGAACTGCATTCACATGCTCTGACTGTAATGAAAACACAAGAGAGACATTTATATTGTTTATATTGTTATAATGTTATGATTGAAGCTCTGGACATAACTTGTTTTTCTATAACAAACTAAACAAAATATTAATGCCCTGTCAGTAGCAAATATTTTTGGTTTTAATATTTAATTTGATTACATTAATGTTTAAGTTCAGATTTACAAGAAATGTTTTAACTGCTGTAAAAAGCACATTATTTGTTTAAAGTGTTGTTTAAAGTGCAAACCAAATGTTATTGCACTTTTGTTCATATAGCAGTTCTTTAAAAATGTATGCCGTACACTAATTTTGAATTCATTATTACATTTTGTGTATAATGCGATTAATCGCAATTAATCACAGAACATTGTGCGATTATTCGCGATTAAACATTTTAATCGTTGCCCAGCCCTAATATTGATGATAACAAGCTTGGGGGAAAACACAATTAATTGCAATTAATTACAGAAAATGTGCAATTAATTTGTTAATTTTTTTTAATCGATTCCCAGCCCTACTTCATTTATATGTAATAAAAATAATCCACACATTTGAACTTTACAGCAAAGCTGTAAACATGGTGGGCTATCATTACCCAATTTTACTTTTGAACAGCCAATGTCCGGGGCAATGATATATTGGGTAAACTCAAACTTGGGACTCTGCATGGCTGACCCTCAAGAACATATCATGTGGACCTACCTCTTTACATGCGGTGCTCTGTACAAATCTCCCTCCACCCAAACCAGCATTTCGATTTTCTTTAAACCTTATGGTTAAACACTCAAAATACGGGCACTATTTAGAAGAAGTTTATCACTTGTTGATTTATGTTGCTCCTATCACAAAAGATAATTAGTTTAAACCTTCAATAATAGTTGAGTCTTTCAAGATCTGGACTATTAATGAACTAAAGACAATAAAACATGTTTATCAATGGGCATTTTGCATCATTTCAACAACTGAAACTTCAGAAATGTTTATTTGTAAATTCTGAGATTATTATTCTCACTATAAAAACAGGTGAAAATAAACGAGATGGAAAATCTTTGTTTTTCATTTAGTTGCATAACAATTCAGCACACAAGGTTGCCTAATAATGGTGTACATGTAAATATTCTCTTTAGAAAGCCAAAACTTTTACTACTTAAATGATCAGGTTTGAGGGTTTGTCACCATTTTGGATTGACCAAGAGCACTGTAGTTGTACAATAACAAAATTAATCCTCGAAAATATAACTTGCCTAATAATTGTGCATACAGTGCATTCTTGCAATCTGGCTTGTACAAAAGGAAGCTGGGAGTAGGAATTACATATGCAAATCTCTAAAGACATGTTCAACTCCAACTGTGATAGATTTAAACGGTACTAACCCCTTTGTCACATGTTTTGATTTTGTCTTACACTCAAAAACCTCTGGCAGTCTATATTTAAATTCCTTTCTGACACTTTAGAGCAGTGGTTCTTAACCTGGGTTCGACGAGTCAGTCTCAGATGTCAGCGTCCTAACTGCATGATTTGCAATGCCAAGTTGAGCGATTCTAGTCTAGCACCGGCAAAACTAAGAACACTTCCTTAAGCTGCATGGAGATGGAAAATACAAGAACACAACGCTCGCTGAATTCAAGGTGAAGAGAGCCAGATTCGATGAAAAGGCTACTCTGCCTGTTCTCGGCTATGTACCGATCAATAAACCGATCCTCACAGCATCGTACAAAGTTGCTTACCTGATCGCAAAGCAGGGCAAACCACACACCATTGGTAAAACACTCATAAAACCAGCTGTGTTGAAGATGGCAAATATCATTATGGGAAAAGCGACTGAAGTCAAGTTATCCCAAATTCCTCTTTCAAATGACACCATCAGCGACAGAATAGGGGACATGAGCAAAGACATCGTGGCTCAAGTAGTTGCAGATCTGATTTCAAGCCCGGCAAAATTCAACCTTCAACTCGATGAGACCACAGATGTTTCCAATCTAAGCCAGCTTGCTGTATTTGTGCGCTATGTGAAAGACGACGTGATACAAGATTTTTTACTTTGTAAGCCAGCTTACAACAACTAAGGGAGCCAGTGTGAAGAAACTTCTTCAAAGACAACAATCTTTCGTGGGATATGGTTTCTGCAGTTTGTTCGGACGGAGCTCCAGTCATGCTTGGAAGAAAGTCTGGTTTTAGTGCGCTAGTGAAAGCCGATGCACCACACATTGTTACGCATTGTAATCTGCACAGGCATGCGTTGGCAACAAAAAATTTGCCTCCAAAACTGGCAGAAGTATTAAAAATTGTAGTGGAATGCGTGAACTATGTGCAAAATAGTGCTCTGAGGCACCGCATCTGCAGTGAGCTGTGTAAAGAAATGGGCTCTGAATTTGAGGTACTTCTGTACCATTCCAACATTCGGTGGTTATCCTTGGGAACAGGTGCTGAATCGTGTTTTTGCCATGTGTGTGGAATTAGCCCCGTTTTTGCAAGAGCACCAACATTGTCATGCAGATTGCTTAAAAAATTCTGAGTTCATTCTCATTTTAGCATACATGGCTGATATTTTCGCAGCTCTCAATCATCTCAATCAACAGATGCCGGGCAGTGAAGTCAACATCATCGAAGCGGAAGAAAACCTGAAGGCTTTTCAAAAAAAGCTACCGTTATGGAAACGACAAACAGAGAACGCAAACTTTGCAAACATTCCCCTGCTAGACAACTGTGTAAGTAAGATCGAATATGTATCTGGAATCTGAGACATTTCTGTACCCGAGGAACTGAAGCAAGCAATTGTGGGCGGCAGTAGCTCAGTGGTAGAGCGGCCGTCCTTCGACCGGCGGGTGGGCGGTTCGATCCCCGCTCAAAACATCATAACATCCCTCTTTCCCCCACATACTGTTGGTGTGTCCTTGGGCAAGACACTTAACCTACATTGCCTCCAGTGAGTGTTCTGTAACACTGGTAAATAGCTTAATCTATGTAAAAAGCTTTGAGTGCCTACAATAGGTGGAAAAGCGCTATATAAAAATAAAGATTATTATTAGGCCCGAGCCGGTGATGACCGTGAGGGCCTATTGTTTTTGCTCGGATTATAAATTTTTTTTTCTGCAAAATTATCCTAAATTTGAACCAGTAAACATGCACGAAACGTCATTTTTATTGATCCCAGACTTCAAGCCCGGCTAAAAATTTATGTATTTGGATCCGAAAAAAAAAAAAAAAATACGAAAAATGACTCAGTGGCGACCCCTAGAAAAGTCAATATACATGGGGCCTATGGAAAATGAAAGTACATTTTTCCAATGTAGAAATACAGAACTTGGTACATCCATAGGACATCTCAGGGCAAACAGAAAAGTCAATGACAGCCACACCCTAAACTCAACAGGAAGTCCGCCATGTGGGGTGAAACGCACAACCACCAAAATCGCACCCCTTGTGCAAAAACATGCAAATCATTGTGTTTTAATCTAAATGGCCACAAATTTGGTGAGTATCATCTAGACACATGTGCCAACCAAAGTTGTGACTTTGTTTATGATATCTTATCGGGTATGGGTGTGGCAAGCCTGTAACGAGGTGGCCATTTTTGTGAAAATAAAACGTCTCTTAACTCTCAAACGCCTTCTCGGATCGAGTTGGACCCAAAAAGGCGTTTGTGCACATTCATGACCTGAACACAAAGATATGTAAATAAAAGGGTTATCTTTAGAAATGGCTCTCCAGCGCCCCCTACAAACTTATAATGGGACCCAAGAATTTAGTTTGTCATAGAGACATTAAATTTGGTACACACATCTCTTATGTGGCGGCACAGTGGCAGAGTGGTTAGCTCTCCTGCCTCACAGCAAGAAGGTCCTGGGTTCAACCCCATCCAAGGCAGGGCCTTTCTGTGTGGAGTTTGCATGTTCTCCCTGTGTCTGCGTAGGTTTCCTCCGGGTACTCCGGTTTCCCCTACCACCAAAAACATGTACAATAGTCCCCCCCCCAAACACACATGGGGCCAGGTCATGTTTGTAAATGAGAATTGGTTCTCAAACAGTTTACCTGGATAAATAAAGGTTAAATAAAAAATAAAAATGTCATGACGAGCATAAAAGCCAATGACAACCACCCCCTATCTATAAATGTGTTGCCATAGCAACGTCCCAAATATGTGGAAAAAGTCGGTGGGAAGTGAAAATTTTAGTTTGTCGTAGCTAAATGAAACTTGGTACACACATCCAGTATGGGCTTATGAACAAAAAAGCCAATGGGGACCACACCCTATCACACACGGGAAGGCGGCCATTTTGAATTGAAAATGTGAACCGACTTGGAATACACCTCTCGTAAAAAAACAACAGAAAATAGCTGCTTCATTCCACAGACACCGAACTTGGGCAAAATGAGCTAAACACATGTGTTAAATAGACAGCGCTTTTACTTATCGTTTTTGCTCGAGTTATATATTTTTTTAATTATATTTTTTCTGCAAAATGATCCTCAATTTGAACCAGTAAACGTGCACCGAAAAGTCAAATTTATTGGACCCAAAATTCAAGCCCAGCGAAAAATGTATGTATTTGAAGTCACCGAGAAAAAAAAATGAAAAATGACTCAGTGGCGACCCCTGGAAAATGAAAATACATTATGCCTATGGAAAGTGAAAGTAAATTTTCCCAATGTAGAAATACAAAACTTGGTACATCCATAGGACACCTCAGGGCAAACAGAAAAGTTTATTACAGCCATACCGTAAACTCAACAGGAAATCTACTATGTTGGGTGGAATGCGTGACCACCTAAATCGCACCCCTTGTGTCTAAAGGCTTTTCATCTAAACAGCTCCAAATTTGGTGAGTATCATCTAGACAAGTGTGCCAAAAAAGTTATCAATTTGTTTTTTGATACATTTGTGGCTGTGGTCGTAATGAGTCTGTGAAGAGGCAGCCATTTCTTTGGGAAATAAATGCCATTTCCCAATTGCCAGGATCCTTCCTTTAGAGGAGGCCCCTCCAGAGCCAAGGCTAGAGTCTTAGAAAACTCCTCAGAATCTTTTGGAACTTGTAAACTTGTACTTTTAGACAAGTAATATTTACATTTTTCCTTTTTAAACAGGGGGGTGCAGCGATTTCGGAGTCATCTCAAATCTCCAGCCAGTACTTTGTTTTTCTCGCCTTAGCCCAAGCATAATCTATTATTTTCAAAGGTTCAGACAGCTCCCAGGAAAACCAGGGATCGTGGAGACCTTTAACTCTAAATTACAAGGTGGTGTAGCAGGCCCCAGCAGTAGCACAGGCCCGGTTATTTGACATTACCGTGAAGTTTGCACTTTAAAGCACGAAATGCAATCCTCCGAGTGCATGTGTCCCCGCGGTCTCAAGGGAGGCGAGGGCTTTTATCGCCACTTGCAGCTTTAATTATTATTATTATTAATTGCCACGCACTTAGATGAGCTTGCAAAGTCTGTCAACGGATACTTACCTACAAGAGAGTCATATCCAGCATGGGTGAGACAGCCGTTCACGTTTAGTGTTGAGACAACAGATGTCAATGATGAATACCTCAATGAAATCATTGGAATTCAGCAGAGCCAGGTTCAACAGCAACTCTTCAGAACAACAATGCTCTCAACGTTTTGGTGTCAACAAATGGTGACTTACCCTGTTATTGCTAAGAAAGCTCTGGAGACCGTTTGTTACAACATATCTTTGCGAGCAATCCATTTCGAGGATGCTGGACATAAAAAAGAAGAAAAAGGAACAGACTTTGTTGCAAAAATGACATAAGAGTGGCACTTGCCAAGGTGAAGCTGTGCATTTCTGAACTGGTCTCTGAAAGGCAACAGCAGAAGTCACACTGACTTGCAGTAAATATTCATTATTATGTTTTTGTTTGTGTGAAAATCATGTTTTAATGGTTTAAAATATATACATATGTTTTAAATTTGAAGAAAAATCATATTTTATTTTTCCAATTAAGAAAGTTTCGGTGAATGCGCATATGAAACTGGTGGGGGTCAATACCTCCAACAAGGTACTAGAGACTCTTTGTCTGTAGTACCTTTGGATGTCAGTGCAAAAAAAGTTTGATAGCATTTTCCACACTTCTAGCCAGGAGGCTTATTTTGCTTAAATGGAAAGAAAAGCTCCCTCCAACCTTTAAGTTGTGGATTACAGACCTTTAACATCAGCTGACCTTGGAAAAGATACTCTATGCCACAAGAGGCTGCGCTAAGAAATGTTTCATTATCTGGCAACCTGTTTTGGATCCTATAAGGTGGACCCTTTGGTTTTTAAAAACATGTGGTATTTCATTTAGTTCTATTTTGATTATTATAATTATATATGTCAAGAAGACTATAATGGTGCAACGAGGTGGCAGTGTTTGAGACCTACAGGGCACTGGTGGAAATTGGGCTACTGTTGGTCAAAGAAGGTGAGGAGGAAGGCGTGTCCATAGGCAGAGAGAGAATAGGAAAGGCAGGAGTTTAGGACAGAGTGTAGGGACTCTGAATGTTGGTACGACGACGGGTAAGGTAGAGACCTGGTAGAAATGATGCAGAGGAGGAGAGTCGACAGTCTGTGTGTCCAGGAGACCAGGTGGAAAGGTAGTAAGGCTAGAAGCATTGAAGCAGGGTTTGAACTGTTCTATTATGTGTGGACAGGAAGAGAAATGGGGTAGGAGTGATCCTGAAGGAGGAGTTTGTGAACAATGTCATGGAGGTAAAGCGTGTCTGGTTGATAAGTCTAAAGCAGGAAATTGAAGGTGTGATGTAGAACGTTGTTTGTGGTTGTTCTCCACAAGGTCAGAGAGTGGTGATAGGGGCAGACTTTAATGGACATGTTGGTGAAGGGAATAGTGGGGATGAGGAAGTGATGAGCAGGTTTGGCCTTCAGGAAAGGAACCCAGAAGGACAGAGGTTGGTAGATTTTGCTAAAAGTCTGGTGATGGCCGTGGTGAACATGTACTTTCAGAAGAGGCAGGAACACAGGGTGTCAGATAAGAGTGGTGGCAGGAGCACACAGGTGGACTATATCTTATGTAGACACTGTAATCTGATTTAGATTAGCGATTGCAAATTAGTGGTAGGAGAGTGTAGCTAGACAGCATAGGATGGTGGTGTGTAAGATGACTCTGGTGGTGAGGAAGATGGAGAGGAAAGGCAGAGCAGTAGACAAAAGTGGTGGAAGTTGGAAAAGGTTCAGTGCTGTGTGGTTTTCAGGAGAGGAGTTGAGACAGGCTTTAGGTGGTCAGAAGGTGCTTCCAGATGACTGACTACTACAGCCAAGGTGATCAGAGAGACAGGTAGGAAGGTGCTAGGTATGTCAACCGGAAGGAAGAAAGATGACAAGGTGGTGTAATGAGGATGTTCAGGAGAGTATCCAGACGAAGAGCTTGGCTAGAAAGAAGTAGGACAGTGAGTGGACTGAGGAAAGTAAACACGAATATAGGGAGATACAGCCGGAGGTTAAGATGTAGGTGGCAAAGGCCAAACATAAAGCTACATGTATGCAAGGTTAGATAGTAAGGAAGGTGAGCGGGATGTTGTAACCAATACAACAAAAATGATCAAAATTAAGAAAATTTGAAGAATTCCAAACATATGTTACAACCTTCATGAAAGGCATGTCATTTGAAATCAGAATAAACAAAATTGTTTAGGTCCTTCACACAAGTACTTAGAATAGAGTGAACACAAATAGAAAGAGTTGCAGTTGATGTGTGAAAGGACTCACCTTTCTAGGCTCCAGCTGACAGTGGGATCGTCCATTTTATTTACCAGAATTATCAGATGCTTGACGCCTGCAGTTTTGGCCAACATGGCATGCTCCCGTGTCTGACCACCTTTTTCAAAACCTGTCTCAAACTCGCCTTTTCTTGCAGAGATCACCTGGTGGTCAAATTATTTAGTCAGTATTTCTGTTCTTAACATTTACTTTACTAAAGCTATTTGCTATAGCTTCATACATTTTACAGTAAAAACAGAACTACACAGCTCTTATATCAAGATTGATCCTAGTTTGAATTATGATATAGATTTTAGGGAGACAATTGTTGTTTTAGCACTCTAAAAAGGCATATTGTAGTACCAGTGTCATCCGTTTTCTTTTGCTGCAGGATAAATTAAGAAGTTGGAGGGACTTAAACTGCATTTTCTTGGGTAAGTAACGTATCTGAGGCCAGGAGTTAGCAGAACCGTGATCAGGGTTGCATCTGCGTAACCTTTTTGATTTAAAACACTATTTGGTCATGGTCTGGACTCACCAGCACAGCCAGGTCTGCCTGTGATGCTCCTCCAATCATGTTAGGGACAAAGCTTTTGTGGCCCGGAGCATCTAGAATGGTAAAGTGCTTTTTTTCTGTCTCAAAGTACGCTCGGCCCACCTCCACTGTCTTGCCTTTGTCCCTCTCCTCCTGATTAGTGTCCAACGCCCAAGACAGATACCTATGAACAAAGAAATTATAGTAACTATTCACACACTTAAGAGCTTAGATGTACAATCTAAATAAAATAATTAGAGTTGTTGTTCCATGTGAACAGACTTCTCACTTGGATTTGCCCCAGACCTTATGTAATTAAAGCTGCACTACCTGATTATTTGTTGTCATCCCTGTCTCAGACTCCACTCTACCCCAAAAGCGGCCTAAGGACCTCTCTAGCGTTTCTTGTTTAAAAAAAAAAAAAAAGTTTTACCTTCTCAAAATACTAATATAGTATACCAAACTGGCGTTTAGCGCTTAGCATTAGCTTAGCGTGCAACATTAGCGTCAAGAGGGCAATTATCTCCATTTTAAACATTACGTGACTGAATTAACAGTATTTATCCACATTTAACTTTGCCTGCCTTTCCTCTGTCAATACTTTTTTTTGAGGCGTTTCTCTCCGTTAAGACATTTTCAGTCCTGAAAATACACTTTATCGGCAACTATTACACTTCCTGAAACGTCGGTGTAGGCCGGTGTAGACAAATAGGAGCGCTCCTTTTTTGACCATATAGTTTGATTGCATATGATTGGCCAAATTCTTCTGTCCCCGAGTAACTTATACAATCCCCTATAATAAATGGTGGCATCAGAAGGCATGCTTTTTTCCACTTATGATTGCTTTTACAAGTACTATTTGGGGTTTTAACCATTTCCCCCCCCAACTAGAAAAAAAAAAAAAAAACAGTTACAGTATGTTTAATACCCATCAATCTATCCAAAAGCATGTGTGCCAAAATTAGAGTTTGGAATTCACAACTAAGTGTTTTACAGGTTCAAGACTTTACATTTATCTTTTTAAATGCCTTTAGATTTTAATTTCTGCTCCAAATCCAAAGTTGGGGCTGGGCCATCAGACTAAAAATGTTTTTTTTATTTAAATTAGGAAAATAAATAAATAATTTATTAGTATTGTAGTATTATAGTATAAATATCTTCAGGAAAAGTCTATCTGGTGTTAAATGAGCATCATATTCATAACTGACTGGCTTATTTAATTAGTTTAGTTTTTTGTCAGCTACCGTCTCCTCAAACCAGGCCGACACACTCTTCAATCCTAATTTATACATTTTAATCATAATATAAATTTGTCTACTGCAAAAATTCCACCACAAAAAGACCAGTGTTTTCAAATGGTTCCTTGGTGTTGCAGCAACAGCTCAAAGTGCCATGATTACTGAATATAATGGCTCTAACTATCAGCGCAAGTCAACAGCAACTACAGCAGCTTTAGCTTTTATTGAACAAACCCCCATCCACATCTGTCTGTCTTCTGCTGGGTCAGCGTGGAGTCAGATTTTAATGTTTGTGTGCATTTAAAACTTTCAGTTGACAGTAGCCTGTATCAACATTCTAGATCTACAGTATTTCTTATTCGCCCTAAGAAATAAGAAATAAGTGTTTTAGATCTGTGTGTAGTTTACAGATGAAGATAAACTGAGGTCTGGTGCTCAGAGAGAAAAAGAGGTTAGGCAGTGAGGTAGCACAGCAATTTACGACATATTAATATTGCCATTACGATATAGGCTCATCCCATATCGTGTAAAAACAAATCTCTATTTCTCAATATATAATCTCAATATACAGTCAGGTCCATAAATATTGGGACATCAATCTTTTTGACTTTAAGCTTTAATTTGAGGGTATGTACATCCAAATCAGGTGAATGGTGTAGGAATTACAACAGTTTTTTTCAATTACAAGTGCCTCCCACTTTTTAAGGGACCAAAATTGGCTGCTCAGCTGTTCCATGGCCAGGCGTGTGTTATTCCCTCATTATCCCATTTACAAGGAGCAGATAAAAGGTTCAGAGTTCCTTTCAAGTGTGCTATTTGCATTTGGAAACCGTTGCTGTCAACTCTCAAAATGAGATTCAAAGAGCTGTCATCTAGCTATCAGTGAAGCAAGCCATCATTAGGCTGAAAAAACAAAACAAACCTATCAGAGAGATGGCAAAAACTTTATGTCAAATCAACTGTTTGGAACATCCCTAAAAACGCAACGGTGAGCTCAGCAACACCAAAAGACCCGGAAGACCACGGAAAACAATTGTGGTGGATGACCGAAGAACTCTTTCCCTGGTGAAGAAAACACCCTTCACAACAGTTGGCCAGATCAAGAACACTCTCCAGGAGGTAGGTGTATGAGTGTCAAAGTCAACAACCAAGAGAAGACTTCACCAGAGTGAATACAGAGGGTTCACCACAAGATGTAAACCATGGGTGAGCCTCAAAAACAGGAAGGCCAGATTAGAGAACATCCTATGGACAGATGAGACCAAGATCAACTTGTCCAAGAGTGATGGAAAGAGAAGTATGGAGAAGGAAAGGAACTGCTCATGATCCAAAGCATACCACCTCATCAGTGAAGCATGGTGGTAGTGTCATGGCGTGGGCATGTATGGCTGCCAATGGAACTGGTTCTCTTGTATTTATTGATGATTTGACTGCTGACGCAGCAGGATGAATTCTGAAGTGTTTCGGGCAATATTATCTGCTCATATTCAGCCAAATGCTTCAGAACTCATTGGATGGCGCTTCACAGTGCAGATGGACAATGACCCAAAGCATACTGCGAAAGTAACCAAAAGTTTAAGGGAAAGAAGTGGAATGTTATGCAATGGCCAAGTCAATCACCTGACCTGAATCTGATTGAGCATGCATTTCACTTGCTGAAGACAAGACTGAAGGGAAAATGCACCGAGAACAAGCAGGAACTGAAGACAGTTGCAGTAGAGGCCTGGCACCAGGGATGAAACCCAGCGTCTGCTGATGTCTATGCATTCCAGACTTCAGGCTGTTATTGACTGCAAAGGATTTGCAACCAAGTATTAAAAAAATGAAAGTTTGATTTATGATTGTTAATCTGTCCCATTACTTTTGATCCCTTAAAATGTGTGAGGCACATATACAAACTGTTGTAATTCCGAAACCGTTCACCTGATTTGGATATAAATACCCTCAAATTAAAGCTAAAAGTCTGCAGTTAAAGCACATCTTGTTCGTTTCATTTCACTGTGGTGGTGTATAGAACCAAAAAGATTAGGATTGTGTCGATGTCCCAATATTTATGGACCCGACTGTATTGCCCAGCTCTACACAAAAGTGAAAAAAAAAAAAAAATTTGCACTCACCAGGTTTCTCTGTTCTTCTCCTTGGCTTCTCTCTCATACTTCTCTAAGGTCCTCTTGTCCACCATACCTGTTAAATACCTAGGGCAAAGGGCAGAGGACAGTACATGAGCGTGCTTGTGGCCTATTGTGTTATAGGGAATACTGTGCTACTCACATAATCTGTCCACCAATAGTAGACTTGCCGGCATCTGTAGAAGAGATAACATGGTTCAGACTAGGGCTGAAATGATTCATTGAATAAATCAAGTAATTCAATTAGAGAAATGCCTCTATTTTTATCTTGCCTCGATGATTCGAGTGGAAACGTCCATCAATGCCTGTGGCAGCTAAAGCCACTTTCACCGATCTCGGTGGTTTGTTAGCTTTGTGTTAGCGCCATCAAGATAAGTGAGCGTCACCCCTGCTCTTCTCCCCCACCCACCCCCGCAAACAAACAAAAAAAAAAAGCTTTAAGATTAACATTTGTCTATTTAATTTTAATTGTGTATATAATGCCATGCTTTAGGCTGAGAAATTATATTTCTTTAAGTGATTTGTAATGTATAGAAACATTCAAAATGTAAGTTTGAATGATAAAAGATGTAAATGGTAAATGGCATGCATTTATATAGCGCTTTTTTGCACCCATCTCGGGCACCCAAAGCGCTTTACATCGTGCTTCCACTCACCCCATTCACACACATTCACACCTGGGGCAGACAGAGATGGGGGCTGCCATACACACGGCGCTCAACCTTCTCCTACCACCACCAAACACACCTCTACAGTCACACACATTCATACACCAGTGCTACGGACACTGGAGGCAAGGAGGGTTAAGTGTCTTGCCCAAGGACACAACGAAAGTATGAACAGGGCAGAGCGGGAATCGAACCGCCAACCTTCCGGTTATAAGACGACTGCTCTACCACTGAGCCACTCCGTCCCAATGTGCAATATAATGCATTGTCATACTCTAGACAGCATTTTTGATCATCTATTTTCTTATTTAATAGCCTTTTAGTCTCAGTATTTAATTTTTTTGCATTTATAATGCACATATCATGTGAAATGGAAAAGCCATTACAATGCTGATGGATGTGCAATCAAGAATACATAAAGGTTTATTTTAAACAAAAAATCTTATGTGTTATATCTGTTTATTTGAACTGTGTTGCTGACTTTTAAAAAATATGCACTTACTAGGGCTGCACAATTAATCGAATTTCTAATCGCGATCACGATTACAGAAGCCACAATTACGTAATCGTCCAAAGCCGCGATTACACAAAAAAAATAAATAAATCTGCGCGCTTAAGCGGCGTGTTTAGATCATGTCAGGTTGTGTGCGAATCACCACTTTTAATAATAGTCTGTAGGCGTGTCATTATCAACGACCAGATTATCCACTGATACGTCTCATGCATGGGCGTAGGTTTAGGAGGGACTAGGTACTAGTCCCTATCAATATTTTGAGATGGCAAATTTGTCCCCACCAATATTTAGCAAGCTCTTTTGAACTGCTATTTGGATCTTTGCACTGCTATTTGGATCGATTCTAACGGCCAGGACGACGACAGTACAAGAAACGCCGTAATTTGATTGGCGGCGGGATATCTGACAGGCTACACGCGCGGGCCGGGACTACTTTGTGCTTGCACTAGCAGCGAGCGGCTGGAGTGTGTGCGCATGTTGACGACGCCGACGTAAGTTACCAGGGCTGTCTCTCTGCCACATACAAAGGCCAGAGTAAAAACATTCTAATATTTCGCCCCTTTTTGTACTTTGTAGATGCCACTCAAGAAGAAAAACATAAGAAGCTTTTTCATAAAGCAGAGTCCGAGTGTAAGCAGGCAAAATAACTAGCTAGCCACACAAATAAACTAGCAGTAGTGACTGACCAGTCACTAATCAATGTTATATAGTTCAACAATAATACAATGTTAGAATATGATCTGTATTTTATTCTAATGTTGATCTAGCTTACTGCTAGTCTCATACAGACAAACTTAACACATAGATTAACATAAATTTCAACACATTAATCCACAAAACCATGTCCCCTTCATATTTAAAAATGGCTCTGAAATATAAAAATGATGTGTTGAATGCATACCATGATACGTGTGTATTTTATTCATTAGTTCATTTAATTACATATAGGAAACTCAGACATCTTGTGAAGATGTCATAAAGCTTGTTGAGGAAGAAGTAGCTGGACCTTCAGGTGAGGTCTTTATGAACTATGAATTATTAAAGCGTGAAAATCATGCATTTTAAAAGTTTTGAAAAACCATGTCCCCTTCATATTTAAATTGCTCTGAAAAATTAACACAATGCGTTGAATGCATACTGATACGTGTGTATTTGATTCATTAGTTCATTATTTAATTACATATAGGAAACTCAGATATCTTGTGAAGATGTCATAGAGAATGTTGAGGAAGAAGTAGCTGGACCTTCAGGGCTTTAGGTGAGGTCTTAAAGTGATAGATCGTCTTAAAGAGAAGGTCTTAAAGTGATTCCGTGATGAGATATACTACTATTGATTAATAGCAAATTATTACCTGTTTTATTATGCAAAAGTGAAGTGAATTGGTATTAGTATAAAAGGATATCAGTGTGAACCAATGTAGAAAAGCAATAAAAGTGTGAATAAAAAGAGTGTTTTCAGCTTGGTTTTTTTTATTTTTATATACAAATATGGCATGAAGTTGCTTTAAACATGGTATAAAGCTACTTAAAACATCAATGTAAATTGTAATAATCGTAATTAATAATCGCAATTACAATTTCAAAGGAATAATCGACAATTATGATTTTTGTCATAATCGTGCAGCCCTAGCACTTACGCTATTTATTCCAAATACTCAACTGCACCAATAAATGATAGATTACTCGATGACTAAAATAATCGATAGCTGCAGCACTAATCCTCACGTACCCCAAGGGGTCTGCGTATCCCGGTTGGGAAACAATGGTTTAGATCAGCAAGGACCAGTGCTACATTGTAAATTTAGCCCCTTTGCTAAAAGGATTCTCGCTCTTTTTTGTCTGGACATTTAGTATTTCTGCAAGTAGGCTACAGGACGGCCTCAGAGGCAGCTCTCACCAACTTTACTCTGAAACAGACCAGTTTCTTCTTCCTGTTCTCGGACAAGGCAGACGTCTCATACTGCTCCTCCTTCTCCTCCTGCCTCCGATGTATGCTTCTTTTGTCTCGACTTGTATTTTTTCTTTACTTACTGCTTGCTGGACTCCTAAGAACTGGAAATGATCTGCCTACCTGGTCTCTGAGCGCGATTGACACAATTAAACAGTGCTTCTGTGATGTGAGTGACGGGCTGAAAGGATTAGAACAGAGATAAGCACAGTCAGATGAGCTGACTCGCGACAACACCAAGAGTCAGACCTGTGAACTGCTACACAGCAGAACGAATGTGAAGGGGTTACAACAAAGGGATACACAAATTGAAGAGCTGGTTCGAAACATCTCGGCCCAAACTGAGAAGCAGAGAAGAGCAGACAACACCGAGAAGCAAACCAGTGAGCTGCTACGCGGTATTACAGGTCTGAACATAAAACTTGATGAAACATCAAAGTTACTCCATGAAATGGACGCACTTGACGCTGAGAACCAGAACTTTCGAGTAAAAGTTTGGCCAGCAGCTGGGTATTATCTTACCCTCCTGGTACTCCCCGTACTTGACTTAATGAACTTTACTTATAATGCATATATTAGGCCCGAGCCGGTGATGACCGAGAGGGCCTATTGTTTTTGCTCGGATTATTAGGCCCGAGCCGTTGATGACCGGGAGGGCGTATTGTTTTTGCTCGGATTATTTATTTATTTTTTTCTGCAAAATGATCCTAAATTTGACCCAGTGAACATGCACGAAAAGTCATTTTTATTGGTCCCAGACTTCAAGCTCGGCAAAAAATTTATTTATTTAAGTCCCCGAAAAAAAAATACAAAAAATGACTCAGTGGCGACCCCTAGAAAAGTCAAAATACATTGGGCCTATGGAAAGTGAAAGTAACTTTTTTCCAACGTAGAAAAATGAAACTTGGTACATCCATAGGACACCTCAGGGCAAACAGAAAAGTCACTGACAGCCACACCCTAAACTTAACAGGAAGTCCGCCATGTGGGGTGAAACGCGCTGCCACTAAAATCGCACTTTGCGCAGAAAGATGCAAATCATTGTGTTTTAATCTAAATGGCCCCAAATTTGGTGAGTATCATCTAGACATCGCAGCTAACCAAAGTTGTGACTTTGTTTTTGATATCTTATCGGGTATGGGTGTGGCAAGCCTGTAACGAGGTGGCCATTTTTGTGAAAATAAAACGCCTCTATCTCTCAAACGCCTTCTCGGATCGAGTTGGACCCAAAGGCGCTTTGTGCACATTCATGACCTGAACACAAAAATATGTAAATAAAAGGGTTATCTTTAGAAATGGCACCCCCTCCAAACTTATAATGGGACCCAAGAATTTAGTTTGTCATAGAGACATGACATTTTGTACACACATCTCTTATGTCACGACGAGCATAAAATTCAATGACAACCACCCCCTATCTATAAATGTGTTGCCATAGCAACGTCCCAAATATGTGGAAAAAGTCAATGGGAAGTGAAATTTTTAGTTTGTCGTAGGCAAATGAAACTTGGTACACACATCCAGTATGGGCTTATGAACAAAAAAGCCAATGGGGACCACACCCTATCACACACGGGAAGGCGGCCATTTTGAATTGAAGATGTGAACTGACTTAGAATACACCTCTCTTTTAAAAAACAACATAAAATAGCTGCTTCATTCCACAGACACCAAACTTGGGCAAAATGAGCTAAACACGTGTGTAAAATAGATAAGCGTTTTTCTAGACTATTTTGCTCGAGTTATATATTTTTTTTATTATAATTTTTCTGCAAAATGATCCTCAATTTATGTATTTGAAGTCCCGGAAAAAAAAATACGAAAAATGACTCAGTGGGGACCCCTAGAAAAGTCAAAATACATTGGGCCTATGGAAAAATAAAGTAAATTTTTCCAATGTAGAAATACAAAACTTGGTACATCCATAGGACACCTCAGGGCAAACAGAAAAGTTTATTACAGCCATACCGTAAACTCAACAGAAAATCTACTATGTTGGGTGGAATGAGCTTCTGATTGGCTCACTGGTTACCATGCTAACGGGCACCCAACTCAGTCCATATGCCCAAATTGGGACTTCTGGCTCCATAAAATCAACATGGCAACCCCCGTAACGGCTACTGATGGCGACTGAAAGAGCGTCAATCTCGAGGTTCGTAGCGCTATGGGTGACGTCACACTCCTTATGTCCAGCCCTTTTACAGTCATTGAGTCTAGGTAACCTGTTCTGAAATGGTTCTATTATAATTTATATATCGCAATATATATTGTTATCGCAAGAGGCTGCAATGTATATCACAAAATGAATTTAGGTCATATCGCCCATCCCTACTGTATGCCTATGTTATGTATGTTGTAACGACAACTGTAGTTGCAACTACGCATGTTGTAACGGCAACTGTAATAATTGTTATGTCTGTACATTTGCAATACTCATTTAATTTTCCCGAAGATTATTGCGCCTGAATGAAAAATTTGGGCTGCAGGGTGTGGCTTGTAATCTGTGTGTGTCCATGTCTTATGATCCACACGATAGCTGATTGGTGGAACCGTCTGTATCGGCAAAAAAAAAAATTCCGATAGTTGTCCTGGGTTGCATCCGTTTTTGAAGCATCCGAGAAGGGTTCGCTGTCATCATACAGTACAAAAGCGGCTACACACTTTCACTTAAAAGACTTTGAATAATCTAAAATGGACTGCCGGGCATATTTCGCGTTTACAACGATGAGTCTGCCTACAGGAAGTAGGGATGGGTAGCGAAACCGATCTGACGCCATCGGTTCTGCTTTCGGTACTGGAGGGGAAGAAATTAATGTACTATTATTATGTACTATGTATGTATTTTTGCTTAATAATGTTATCGTGCACATTTTACCTCACCAAACATTTCTAATGTGCGATCATATTAAGACGTTTGTCTGTGAGATCTGCGAGATCTCTCATGCGCGCCATGGAGCACGCACACGAACAACAGTACAAAAACTCCCACTTAATACAAAGACTGACGATGGCGGAGAGAGCAAAACGTTCCAAAGTGTGGTTACACTTCTCTACAGTTGATGCAGACAACGCTCATTGTCATAAGTGCAACAAAATGTTTGCATGTAAGGGCAGAAACACAAGCAATTTGTCTAAGCACCTTTCAAAAGTCAACTGCCTAGCTAGCTCGTCTCTGGTTGTTGCCCCATCTACGTCTGGTATGTATGCTAAAATCATGTTGAATCAACGGTGTTCACGTCATTTAAAATAAATGTAAAATCTCCCTGGTTTGTTAACCTTATGTAGAAATTCTGTTGATTTCTTTTGGGAGAAATGAGAGAATGAAATCAACATATTTTCTACTTGTTTTCAAAATTCCAAATAAAGAAAAATCAGTACGTAAATGTAAACATTTATTTGGCTAACTTAAATGCACAGCGCAGCTAGTGGGAGGATGCCTGAGCAGAGGGTGAACGAGCCACAGCCTTGACCAAGTTCATAGTGAAAGGCCTACACCCTTTTGCAACAGTGGAGTCCAACTATTTTAGGTAACAGTCTGTCAATATACATTACACAGTGTAGTATATAGTTTTATTAATTTTTAGGATTTAAATTAAAATACGAAAAAGAGTTGCATTTCAGCCCCATTATGTCATATAACAATAAACACAATATAATAATGATAAAATAACAGATAATTGTTTTTACTGTAGGGAAATGTGCAGGGCACTCAACGCTAAATATACCCCTCCTTCCAGAAGTTATCTCAGCGACACCTTAATTCCTTCCTGGTATGGTATTGAAAAGGTCAATGTGATCAGTGAGCTGAAAGATGTGCCAAAGCTGGCCATCACATCAGATGGGTGGACCAGCCTCCGGCAAGATCACTATCTCACGGTTACAGTGCACTACACAAGCCAGGGCAATGTAAAACAGAAGGTCCACCACACCAGGGCAGTATACAAATCACAAACTGGCGATGTAGTGGCTGAGGAGATCTCAGACATCCTGGAAGAGTTTGAGATAGATCCGAGCAAGATTGTAGCTGTGACTGTTGATAATGCTAGCAATATGGATATTGCGATCAAGAAGCTACATATCCTAAAAATAGGATGTTTTGCACATACATTGAATCTGGCTGCACAGAAAATTTACAAAATTGCATCGATTGATAAATGGGCAGACCGAATCAGAGCAGTGGTCGTGTGGAACTCTCTATATCTAATGAGAGATTTATGGAGCAGTTTCCAGCAATCCAAGCAGCAGCCTTGGACCCACAACTGCGAAAAGCATTGTCCAAGAACAACCTGGACCGTCTGAAAGATGATGACTTCCATAAGGCTGAGGAGTTTGTCCAGATAATGAGAATCCTTTATACATCCACATTGTGTGTGTCATGTGAAAAAAATGCCACATGTGGACAGATCTTACCCATCCTTCAAAAACTGGAAGAACATTTTACTGTGAAGGATGAGGATACCATGTTTGTGGCATCAATCAAAGAGAAGGTGTGGGAAAACCTCTCCCAGCGATATCAGAATGATGACATTCAAGCCTTCCTGCATGAGGCCACAGCAATGGACCCCAGATTCAAAGGGAGGTCAGTCAGTGATGCAACTTTGGACAGACTCAGGATGAAAGCTATTGACACCGACAGGACCAACAACAGAGCTGAAACAGACAGATACAGAGCACCAGCAAAAGGATCAGTCATCTGAAGGAGAAGGTGAGGAAATTAAAGAAAACAAGGAGTGCCTTGGAGGAGCTGTTCTCAGAGGAGGACAGGAAATTGAGGTTGACCATCCAACAGGATACCTTGGCTCTCACCCTTAGCGAACGTGTTGGCCAAGAGGTTGAGGTCTACAAAAGCTTGCCTCCCATTCCTATGGCTGAAGATCCTGTGTTGTGGTGGTGGGAGAAGAGAGCTATTCTGCCCCTCCTCACAAATGTTGCAACAGGATAGGGGTATTAGTTTGAATAAACGAGCAGACACCGATTAGCTACTTGCTCTACGTTTATTTAAAATTAACAGCAAGACAACTAGCAGTGAATGTGCTTATTAAATGAATCACACACAGTAAACAAATCCTTAACAAAAAAAAAATAAAATAAAACTTTGCAATGAACGTGCTTTGTTTTAAATAAATCACACACAGTAAACAAAACCAAGTTCCGTGACAGGAACACCAACATGTTCACTTTACTCTGTTTTAGTGACGATCTGACAGGGTTAGCTATGTTCCCCGCAGTGCTAAAAACTCGCTCTGATGCTGTGCTTGTAGCACAAATACACATGTATTTACGTTCCAATTTTGCTAAGAGCGGATAGCGCGTTTCATTGTCTCGCCACCATGCTAGTGGATCTGCCGAGAGTCAATTGGTTGTTCTTGGAGATAGGGGTTAACTCCGCTTTCAGCGCGCTCTGATCGGTAAAGGGGCAGAGATTTCAGACCTCCGTTTATTAAGGGGATCTCCAAGATTTCTCTTCTTGGGAGGGGGTGGTGCACAGACCTCTCCCGAATAATCTTCAGCAGCAGCAGCCTCCGAAGCACCACTAACTCCGCCTCCGTTTCCCTCGTCAGCTGATACAATTTCCCCCCGGAGTGCATCTTTTGTCTCCTCCAATCCATCCCCCCCATTGCCTCTGTATCGTGGGTCAAGGAAAGATTACTTTGCCAAAAGCTCCTGAGTGGCTGGGGCACTGTATTTGTGCTAATGTATGAGGCATAGGCCTACGCTGAGTTTCATTTACAATGAGATGCGCTCTAGTTCACAGTGCAGTGCAAGTGAACGCGGCGCGCTGGCGCTTCCATGTCACGGTTATCATTGTTGCTATATTTGCTTTTAATTTATTAAAATACATGCAATTGGTTGATGAAACATTAAAATTAAGATAAAATTTGTACAAAACGAAATCCGTTTTTAAGAAAGGTTTTCTACAAAGCAAAATTTAATGAAGTGGTAAATATCATGTCTGACGATTTACAAAACTTCATTAAGTGGTAAAAACCATGTCTCCCGATATATTGCGCATCTTATGATCCTATCTAAAAAATGAAAATAATTTTTGATAAAAAATGTTTGTATTAAAATATTTTAATGACACGGTGATGGTGATTCAACTATAACCGCCGATCACACGGTTATATACTAACCGTCACACCCCTAACTGCAGGGAACACATTAAGCCAGGAAAGGCCCCGGCTTTTGCCAGAAAAGGCAAATATGTTAATCTTTCTTCAAAAGAATGGCTAAAGAGTCCTTTTGCAGCCTGCCTACATGCCCCACCCATGTTGCTTTGTACCACTGTATGTTCTTTGTTCTCACACACGTTTTTCTGCTTCCGATTCTCTAGTCGGTATCTCTCGACCTCCCGCACAAGCTCAGGCTCCTTCTCCACCAGCGAGGTGACATTCCATATTCCTAGCACCAGATTCGGTGTTTGGGGATTGAGTGGTTGAGGCCCCTGCCTTCGACTGCCGCCCAATCCACTTTTACACGGCCCCTTACTGTTACTCCCGCAAGTGCTGGGCCCATGGGAGGTCGGCCCCACGTTGCTCTTTTGGGCTGAGCCCGGCATCGTGGGGAAAGACCCGGCCACCAGGTGCATGCTTGCGATCCGCAAACCTGGCTCCAGGGTGGGTTCTCAGTTGTGCCATACCGACTAACGGTCCTAGATGTAATATTCTTCATAAATAGGGGTTTTGATTGCACTCGTTTACAGTGCCAAGTAATAGTTAGAGCAGGTCCAGACCATATTCTTGATATTTTGTCTCACACACACGGTCTGGACAGCTCTAACCATTTTTTTTTGGCACAGTGGAGGTGACATCAGCTGTGAAAGACTACAAACCAGTTCATGTGGGGAGTAGACCTCTCCGATCAGCTGAAGCTATTTTACTTTGTTGTACTTTTCTGAATGAACATGTTCTTATACAAAGTAGGATTATTATACTTTTGGGGGGAGAGCGGAGTCTGAGACAGGGAAAACAACAGATAATCAGGTACTGGCTACTTACACATTTTAAATGATAAGCCATATTTGATGTTGACCAATGACGGCAAATGTTTGCAAAGCCCTTTTTAGGGTCATTTTTTAGCTTTTCAAAACAATCTCACACTTTTGACCTTTTTTTCTGATATAGCATAATTATTAGCAGAGGATTCTAAACAAACTTGTTAATGCTCTCCTTTGCTTTGATGTCATACACTGACCAAGCTGTGCAGCGTTATAAGGTTTCAACGTGCATACTGACCATGTGACTTCACGTAAGATTGTTTTATTTTGCGACTAACTGACCAATGAAAATTTCTTCGACCAAGCCTCCTTTCCATCAACTAACCTTCAGTCGACTATTTGGGGGCAACCCTATATTGTAGAGTTTAATTAATTGAAATTAAATACATAGGCTATAATAACCCTCTAAATAAAATTAATTTTACGCAATAACAAAACAGACCAAACTTTACCAGTGCGTATTTAACTGTAAAGGGCATACCAAATGGTTCAAAACTGTATTGAGAATTGTTGTGTCCCTACAGATCACAGAGGCTCATGTCTGAGGATATATCAATCATGGGGTTGTAAGTCAAATTGTAATCATATACTGGAAGGCTTTGTGATATTGTTAAAAACACTGCATCAGAGTCAAACCAGACCTGAAAGCACTTAGAGTGCCTACTAGGTGGAAAAGCGCTATATAAAATGTAAATGCAATGTAAATGTAGATCAAACCATCATTTGAAATGGTTTTGGTGCAACAAGGCAATAGTGTACCGTATTTTCCGCACTATAAGGCGCACCTAAGAGCTGAAATACATACACTACTTATGCTGGCAGCGATTAATATAGAGAACATTACGTAATACGTACAGTACATACGCTTACCTCCACCACGCCTCTGGTAGGTATACTACAAGTATGCTGCAAAACAAAGTTTAAGGACCGCTGAAAATGGCACCAGTGAAGAAACATGCTTACGGGGCACAATTCAAAATACAGGCTATCAGTTACGCGGTTGTAAATGTGAATAGAGCAGCTGCGAAAGAATTCATCAATAAATCTATGGTTCGGAAGTGGAGGAAGCAAGAAAATTAACTGCGCCAAGCTAAGAAGACGAAACAGAGTTTCCGCGGGAACAAAGCAAGGTGGCCATAGTTAGAAGATGAAGTTGAACAAAGGATTATTGAACAAAGAACAGACGGGAGAAGCGTCTCTACGGTCACCATTTGACTTAAGGCAACAACAATAGCACAAGACATTAAGATCGAACACTTTCAAGGAGGTCCGTCTTGGTGCTTTTGTTTTATGAAAAGGCGTCATCTCTCCAGCCGCGCAAGGACTACCGTGGCGCAGCAACTGCCAGCGGATTACAAAGAAAAGCTGGCCATCTTCCACACCTACTAACGACAAAAAGAGCCAGCCCAACCACATCACCAACATGGATGAAATCCCCCTCACTTTTGACATTCTCGTGAACCATACTGTGGAGAAAAAGGGAGGTCGGCTTTCACTGTTGTTCTTGGTTGCCACGGTAACGGACAGAAGCACCTATGGTCATTTTTTAAGAGGAAGACGCTGCCAAAAGAAAAGGTAACAGCCGGAGTCATTGTTAAGGCCAATCAAAAGGGCTGGACGGACGAGGAGAAAATGAGAGAGTGGCTGTGAGAGGTGTAAGTGAGGAGACAGGATGTTTTTTTCCCACGCATTACCTTCCCCTTTGATCTGCGACTCCATGCACTAACCGCTACTGTGAAAAATCAAGTGAAGCAAATGAATTCGGAGCTTGCCATCATGCCGGGAGAATTAACAAAAGAACTCAACCGCTGGACATTGGTGTAAACAGGGCGTTCAAAGTGAAGTTGCGAGCGACATGGGAGCGATGGATGACAGACGGCGAACACACCTTTACTAAGACTGGTAGGCAGTGCCCGGGCGAGTTACGCCACCATATGTGAATGGATTGTGGATGCCTGGGCTAAGATATCTGCTTTAACTGTTGTCCAAGTCTTCGCAAAAGCCGACATCATTGCTGAACAGCCACCTGGCAACAAAACTGACTCTGTGATGAGAGGGAACCCGGCATGTTTGATGGCAAAATTGCACAGCTGTTCAATTCAGACACAGAAGATGAGGACTTCGATGGATTTGTGGGAGAAGATTGATTAAAAAAAATAATGCGAGTGTATTGTTAAAATGTAGAATAACGTTACTGTTTTTTTGTAGACCGTATGTTTTAGCATGCGCCTTATAATCCGGTGCGCCTTATGGTGCGGAAAATACGGTCGTACCAAAAATAATAATAAAATGCCAGACAGACGGGCACTGACCTACGTGTCCAATGAACACCACGTTGACATGTTCCTTTTTGGGGGCATCAGGCTGAGCCGGAGGGGCCTTGGGCACAGATATCTCCTCCTCTTCGTCTAGAACCTCTGAGGCCCCAATCGTTGGGCCCCGGTCCCGGCAAGGGCCACCTCCTGGCTCCTCCTCACTGGGCTCAACTTCTTTCTGGTCCCATGGTTCCTCTGTGTTCATCTCTGCGTCACCGTTCTCAACAGGAGCTGTACAACCACAAAGACAATCAACTTCATTCTAATGATATGTAATATTTCTATAGAAATGAAAACTCTTTGAAATGATGGCGCTTCAGAACAATGGACAAAAGATTGATTACTAAGTGCTTGAGCTGGGCAGTTTGGACCTTGTATTTTGACGCTTTTAAATTATCCATTTCAAAGAGTCCATCACCACTTCTAATGATACAAATGATTATTAGATAAATATATCTATCATAATCAAGCAGCCTTCATTAATCTATCTCTCTCTATATAGAAAGATTAGATAGATTAGATACACACATAAACGCACGTGTGTACGTATATACGCGCGCACACAAAATAATTTGTGTCAGTATTAAAATCACAATTTTACACAATTACGCATTTACTTTGGAAATTTGCTGCATTCATTGAACACATTCTCCTTAAAATAAATATATTCAAATGTATAAAGAAAAAGCTTAAAAACAAACAAGATAAACAAGAACAACAATGTAGTGCACTTCCACCTTTTTGTGGAAATTTTTTTTTACTAAAATAAATACACACTGTTGATAAATTCAGCGGATTGAGACTTATTTTTATTTTATTTAACCTTTATTTAACCAGATAAAAGACTCATTGAGATTAAAAATCTTTTTCAAGAGTGACCTGGCCAAGACAACAGCATTTACATACAATTTAAAAAACATACATGACATCAAAAAAACAAATGATATTTACAGTCAATGTGTACAAGTTTAAAAACAGTTACATTTTCCAAGTTCATTGAGTTCCCGCTTCTTTAGAATAGATTTAAATTCTCCCAAAGTCACAAGTTCAGAAAGATTTAGATCCTTTTGCAGTTCATTCCACGCACAGGGGGCAGTGACTGAAATGCTGCTTTACCCAACTCCGTTCTGACTCTGGGAACCACCATCAGTATGTTCTTCTGAGAACGCAGAGCATACTGTTGTTGATTTTTACGCATGTATGTGCAGAGGTAAGATGGGAGGAGCCCAAGAATACATTTATAAATGAAAGTCAACAAATGAGACCACCCGCGAACATACAAGGACGGAAACTCAGCTGCAGCATACAATGTACAATGGTGAACACGATTTCCACAACCAGTCATAAAACGTAAAGCACAATGATAAACAGTGTCCAGCTTTTTTAAAAGACGGTCCGATGCATTCATAAAAAGGAGATCTCCGTAATCCAATAAAGGTAAAAAAGTTGCAGAAATTAAACGTTTCCTTGTATAAACAGAGAAACATGATTTATTTCTGAAAAGAAAACTGAGCTTTAGCTTCAGTTTACGTATAAGATGCTCAAAATGTTGCTTAAAGGACAGATTTTCATCAATAACAAAGCCTAAATACTTATAAGAAGAGACCATTTGGATTTCTTTTGCATCAGCTGTTTTTATTTTAGGTAGCTGAGAGGGTAGCTGTTTTCTATTTGAGAAAACCATAACTTTAGTTTTGTCTGCATTTAACACTAGCCTCAGCTGATTCAGATGAGACTGAACAGCATCAAACGCAGACTGTAAGAAATCAAAGGCTTGTTCAATTGAAGGAGAAGAACAATAGATAACTGTGTCATCAGCATAAAAGTGAAAAAAAGCATTTGACACCTTTTCAAAAAGATCATTCACATAAATAGAAAACAGCAATGGCCCCAGAACAGAACCCTGGGGTACTCCTTTAGTTATTGAAAGAAAGGAGGAAGACATGCCAACTGTGTACACACTGAGTTCTACCTGACAGAGAGTTAGAATACCAGCCAATAGCAGTGTCAGACAGACCAATTTTTTGAAGCCGGTTTAACATGATCAACAGTGTTAAAGGCCTTTGACAAGTCAATAAACACTGTACAGAACTTTTTACAATCAAGAGCCTCAATGATATCATTAACTACTTTAACTGCAGCAGTTATTGTACTGTGTAATTTTCGAATAAAGTTGATAAAATTTCATGAACCTTAATAATTTTTTTAAGCTGTTCAGCAACAATTTTCTCAAAGACCTTTGCCAGGATACATAACTTTGATATCGGCCTGTAGTTATTAAAATTGGCCGAGTCCCCTCCTTTCAACAAGAGAAGAACAAAAGCAGACTTCCAGACCATAGGGATGACATTGTTTAAAAGGCTAAAGTTAAAAAGATATGTCAAAGGTTCAGTTATAAAATCTTTTGACATTTTAAGAAAAAAAGGATCAAGATTGTCTGGACCTGTCTGTTTCCAGCTCTTTAAGAGCTCTGTAGACCTCTACCTCAGTCACTGGTCTGAAAACAAACGAGCCTATTGAGGAAGGTAATAGAGGGGTCGAAGAATGCCCCTTTTTTTCCCAAAGGTTTTGGTAATTGGATTCAATGTCTCATATAGACAACCTGATGAAACAAAATGTTTGTTAAAACAATTTAGTATTTCAGATTTATCTGTGAGAATAAGTGAATTTTCCACAATGCATGTTGGGAGTTCATTGGTCTGTATGTTTCCATAAGATGATTTAATAACTTCCCAAAATTTCTTTGGATCATTGAGATTACTTGTTGTTTTAGACAAGTAATATTCAGATTTACTCTTTTTAATAAAAAGGGAAGTGCAGCGATTTCTGAGTTGTCTAAAACTCAGCCAGTCAACCTGAGACTTTGTTTTTCTGGCCTTAGCCCAAGCATCATCTCTTTCTTTCAAAAGTTCAGACAGCTCACAGGAAAACCAGGGATTGTTGCGACCCTTCACTCTAAATTTGCGAAACGGTGCATGTTGGTTGCTAATTTTAGACAAAGCATCATAAAAATATTTCCAAGCTAGTTCCACATCATTAATAAGAAAAATCTTTCTCCAGATCCACAAGTCATGATAAAAAGCTTGTTCACAGAAATGTTTAAAATCCCGTTCAAACACAATTTGAGGTATTATTTTAATCATTTTTGTTGGTCTGACAGTGGTGATAACACAATGGTCACTTAAATCATTGGCAAATATTCCAACAGCAGTATATTTATGTGGAACATTTGTAAAAATTAGATCAAGGATGGAGGATTTTATTGGCTGTTTAAGATTTGGCCGCGTTGGATTGTTGATCAGCTGTGTGAGATTAAAAGAATCACAAATTACTTTAAAATGATCAGAAACAGACGTTAGCTAATCCAGATTAAAATCCCCGACAAGAAGAAGCAATTCCAAGGCCACACTTAGCTTTAAAATCATCAGGAGTACTCAAACATAAAGGTTCTGGACAAGGGTTGGATTCAACATTCCCTGACAGTAAAAGCAGCAATAAAATAGCACACTTTTTCTTTACAGAATTGTGTATCGGTATAAAATTGATTTTCTTGCGATTTGTCAAGATGGGAGGACCTACTGTAAAAAGTCAGTAACCAGTTGTATGGTTCATACAAGACACAAGAGTGCACAGTCAAAATATTTTCTGTAACCAGTAAAAGCCAGTTTGCCGGACTCCTATTAAAACTCAACTCATTAAAAAAGGTCTGATCCCAGTCAGTGACTTTAGAAGCAGAAAAAACATATGGACAACTTTTATATCCACGTTTGACTTCTACCTCACATGGACATAGTACAGCCGAAAAGAGGAAAAATAGACTGAAGTAATTTGAATGCAACTCTTCTAAAAATTCACTGTTCAGCTGGACTCGCCCACAGATTTTACGGCAAAGAAGCACAGAATACAGCAAAAAGAGACAGAAAATGACAAATACTCCAAGATGAAAGAGTATATTGTTTTTTGTATGACACGTGAAAAATAAAATAAGGCAAAAATGATAACTAATAATGACACTAACCTAAAAACAGTGCATTACGGAGGTTTTAGAAATTTCTCAACACAAGGGACACTTCAGGTTGTTACCGGCAGTTGCAACCTGCTTACTCGTTCTCGTTGCGCAAGCTCGTACCACCAACACTCTCTTGTTGATTCTTCTTTAAAGTAGTCACCATGTTGGAAGCTCAAAGATTTTCCACTAAACGACAAACTGAACCAACAATTCAACTTTGGGGTTAGCCAGGGATACTTTTGGAAGAGGTCTAAAAATACAGGTGAGGCTTTCAGAAACTTCAGGTATCTGTACTAATCATGTAACCACTATGGATGTAACAATTCACTCAACTCACGATTTAATCAATCCCAAAAGCCTGTTCCAACAGTCCCTAAATAAATGTAAAATGTTCCTATATTTATTTAAAATATAGGCTAATGTTTGTCTATTTGTATGTTTATAAACTTTTTTTTTTTCCTTTTTATACATACAATTTACTTATTAAAGGGCTGAGATCTTTGAATAAGTGGATATTAACAAAGCTACTTAAAATCCCCAATAAAGCTGCCTATGATGGATTTAGACTCAGGATGGTTTAGCCTCTTTGCTAACACAGATTACTGCTCACATTCTGTCCTCCACCGGTGACGGGACATTTACAAAACTTTTTGTCTGTTTTGGAGAGTGTAAAGCTAAGCCAAAGACACAGACTTGATTTTGTTGTGCGCTTGTTGCCTCGCTCTGGGCTGACTTGGCCCGGGACTGGTCATCGGGAGAAACAAAGACTGTGAGCGAGTGGACGCCTTTTGCTAAAGTGCATTTATTTATGCTGCCACACTTCTGATTTGAATGAAGATGAGACTTCCTCAATATCCACACTTTTATTGCCATGCTAGAAACCGTTTGCTGAAAGCGAGTTTGCAGTAAACAGAGCGGCCCCTGTTGTTCAAAACATGAATCCCAACAATATCCCAACTGACAGGAAACGTCTCACGTTAATTTTCGGCTGGCTCACAGTTAATTGTTACATCCCTAGTAAACACTACTGAATTATGTTCAGCGAGGCCAGTCTGTACAATTAGACATGCTGTACAGTCACATGTGACTCTGCACATTCCAGCACTTTATGACACATCCATGATGAATATTGCCTCAACAGTACCTGAAAACACAGTTCATGTTTAGGCCAATTTAAAAAAAAAAAAAAAAAAAAGTACCCAACCTGTTTTACAAGTTTCTGTGTAAAAGAAATGCCTTTCCATATGGCCAAGAGGCTTGTATCTACAGAAGCTTTGTGGAAAATGTAGGTGGCTGCATAAAAATGGAATAGCAATCTGCAAACCTTTATCTTACACCAAAATTTAGTCTCATCGCCGTCATAAATACAGATGGACGTAATAGAAAAAGCCAAAGCTAGCTATATTTTTTAAATAAGGTCTTTTAAGGTTTTTTACAGCTGCAGATGTTTTATCAGCATTAATGGGTAACTTTTCTATGCCGCAATCAGAAAAAGATTGTAGGCAACTTGAAAACTAAAGGCCTATTTATACTTCTGCGTTGAGTGTACGCCGTAGGCGACGCCGTCGTGAGCATTTATACTTCTCCTTTTGCTCTGCAGTTACACCACCGAAACGCTAGTTGACGCGAGCGGGTTCCACTGTGTTTACATTCCTTGATCCTTGCGGGCTTCTACGAACAATGACTGAAAGAGAGCGGATCATGTTGGCTGTATTTCCTCACTTCTTCAATTAATCACTCGGTCACTTGGTCCATTTCCATGTTGGCTCTTCACTGAATTTCAGAATTTT